>JAIGNY010000216.1:62500-102500 GCA_020152595.1 Chiridota heheva
GCCCAAATTGTTTATCTTGAAAGGGCCACCCACACCCCCCCCCCGCCCCTTCTATTTGAACCTTAACTCCTTTTAGGTAATTCGGGGGCCCCTTATCATTTTTCATACGGTGCCTCATCGGGACTCTTTGGGGCCTCTTATTATGTAATCATAAAGCCCCTTAAATGCCTTCTTGCTACTAGTACTTTATCGAGGCCAGGGCCTTTCGGGTCGGGGCCGGCGTTGCAGCCAGGGGCGTAACTTGACTTCGAGCCCAGGAGGGGGTGTAAGTCCAATTCTCCTTTGCCTTACTCATTAAAAAACGAAATACGTGTCTATACAATCACACAATATAGAACAGTTGGGAACAGACCCCCCCTCCACTCCCCACCCACCACCGCTAATCCTATCGCCAGGAATTTTACTGCGTAACACGGTGTGCCAATTTACGGGCCCTGGCGAGATCTATAGGGGTGAAGCCTTGGTTGGGATCCTGAGGACGAACCCCTGGGAGCTCCGAAGTAATGCATCAGCAGAGAAGAAGTTTCTCTGCAAACTGGTTGGAGAGATTTTCTTGGTTAATCTATTGTAAAAGAAGGAAAAGAGACGTTTTGCTTTACCTGCCAAAAGGCTGATGTACTTGTCCAGACGACAGGGGTGTAGGCAGCTTTCGAAAAGTAGGGGCACGACCTTTTAGGGGAAACTTCCCAAAGTCATATGCATATGTCTGCCCCCTGTCTGTAGATAATAAACTAAATTGAAAGGGACACTTCAATTTTTGGAAGAGGCAATTTTCCAAGAGGAACCTATTTCCATGTAAATGGGACTGACAAAAGTTGCCAGTTTCCTACAATTGGATCAGTAATTAAGGGGCATTTAATTTTGAAAGGGGCACTTTTGTAATACTTTAATTTTTTTAAGTGTTCAAATTCCACCAGTTCTTGCACCTTTGACAGTAATTGAGGGGCACTTTTCAATTTCAGATGGGGCACTTTTGTCATTTTTCGCAAAAGTTGGGGCTACGTTCCCCAGTGTCCCACGGCTCCAAACTTATGCTAGTAGGGGTTTAATCCTCCATTGGTTAAGGTGTATTTCCAGGATCCATTAAGATAAGTGTATTTTCTTGGGCACTCTGGGTGGTTAAATCTTCATTGGGCACGCTGGGTGCTTGTGGCTTAATTCTCATTGGGCTCACTGGGTGTTTGGGGTTTAATCCTCATTGGGCGCATTGGATATTTGGGGCCCTCATTAGGTGTACTTGGTGCTTCCATTGAGTTAACGTGTATTTTTATGGTCCATTGAGATAGGGTGTATTTTCTTGGACACTTTGGGTGCTTGGGGTTTAATCTTAATTGGGCACTCTGAGTGTTTGGGGTTTAATCATCATTAAGTGCTTGGATTTAATTCTCATTAGGCACGCAGGGTACTTGGGGGTTTAATCCTCATGTTCGCACTGGATGCTCTTGGGGTTTGATTTTCATTGGGCGCGCTAGGCTCTAGATGAAGTAAACAAGTTCAGATACCTTGGTGCAACAGTAAGCTTACAAGGTTTTGGCGAGGAAGATATCCAAAACAGAATGTTTAAAACAAGAGTAGCATTTATGAAGTTAAATAAGATATGGAACTCATGTTCTAATGCTACAGGAGAATTTTGAAGATCAGATGGCCATATGTAATATTTAATGATGAAATACTGAGAACCATTAAACATGACAAAATCAGCACTGAAGTAAAAAGAAGAAGGTGGAGGTGGATTGTTTATGTGATGCGCATGAGCACTATTAAGCACTGTGTGACAGCTATGACGTGGAAACCAGAGAGGAGAAGGAAGGTTGGTCGCCCTAGAACGACCTGGAGAAGGACAGTCGAGAAGGAGAGGATAGTGATGGGATGGAGCTCGTGGACAGAAGCCAGACAAGCTGCAAAAAAAAACAAACAGAGTCCAGTGGAGAGAGTGCACTGCAGCCTTATGGGCCGGGAGGCCTAAAGAGACTATGTGAGGTGAAGTGCACTAGGTTCTTCCTTTGAGGTAATGTGTATTTCTATGGTCCATTGAGATAACATGTATTTTCTTGGGTACTTTGGGTGCTCGGGGTTTCAATCAACATTGGGCAGTGGGCACTCTGAATGCTTGGGGCTGAATCATCATTGGGCGCACTGGGTGCTTGGGATTTAATCATCATGTTCGCACTGGGTTCTTGGGGTTTAATCCTCATGTTTGCATTGGGTGCTTGGAAAATATGTGTATCTATATGTTATCTATTAAATTAAAGTGGGTGTGATTTTTCGCATACACAAATTATCATAGGCCTACATATGAAGGGCACTTGTTCACACGTAATGGTGAGGAGTTGTATGCATATTAATTAGGGTTTTTGCATAACAATATACTTTCGTGCAAAATGATTAACCTGAGATTACAGCTTAAACAGGCGGTCTCGTCTCAAAACAAGTCGCAATGACGTCAGTAAGCACAGCGGCAGTTCTTACACACGTCATCAAAACTCGACTCGGGCCTATCCTATTACAGTCGTTCAGAGGAGCATATATTAGGTAAGGTAGGCCTGCATGCGTATGTTTTATCGGATACATTCATATAATAAACACACTTTATATGACACACTTTCCTAACCACCACACAAGGACTAATCACCACACGAGGACTAATTACCACACGAGGATTAATTACCACACGAGGACTAATCACCACACGAGGACTAATCACCACACGAGGACTAATTAGCACACGAAGACTAATCATCACACGAGGACTAATCATCACACGAGGACTAATCATCACACGATGACTAATTATCACAGGATGACTAATCATCACACGATGACCAATCACCACACGATGACCAATCACCACACGATGACCAATCACAAGACGAGGACTAATCACCACACGAGGACTAATCACCACATGAGGACTAATCACCACACGAGGATTAATCATCACACGAGGACTAATCATCACACGATGACTAATCATCATACCAGGACTAATCATCACACGATAAATAATCATCACAAGATGACTAATCATCACATGATGACTAATCACCACACGAGGACTAATCAGCACACGAAGACTAATCATCACACGAGGACTAATCATCACACGAGGACTAATCATCACACGATGACTAATTATCACAGGATGACTAATCATCACACGATGACCAATCACCACACGATGACCAATCACCACACGATGACCAATCTTGAGACGATGACCAATCACCACGCGATGACTAATCACCACACGATGACTAATCACCACACGATGACTAATAACCACACGAGGACTAATTACCACACGAGGACTAATCACCACACGAGGACGAATCACCACACGAGGACTAATCATCACACGAGGACTAATCATCACACGAGGATTAATCATCACACGAGGACTAATCATCACACGAGGACTAATTACCACACGATGACTAATCACCACACGAGGATTAATCATAACACGATGACCAATCACCACACAATGACCAATCACAACATGATGACCACTCACCACACGATGACCAATCACCACACGATGACCAATCACAACACGATAGCCAATCACCACACGATGACCAATCACCACACGATGACCAATCACCACACGATGACCAATCACCACACGAGGACTAATCACCACACGAGGACTAATCACCACATGAGGACTAATCACCACACGAGGATTAATCATCACACGAGGACTAATCACCACACGATGACTAATCATCATACCAGGACTAATCATCACACGATAAATAATCATCACAAGATGACTAATCATCACATGATAACTAATCATCACATGATGACTAATCATCACATGATGACTAATCATCACATAATGACTAATCATCACATGATGACTAATCACCTCATGATGACTAATCACCACATGATGACCAATCACCACATGATGACCAATCACCACATGATGACCAATCGCCACATGATGACCAATGGCCACATGATGACCAATCACCACATGATGACCAATCACCACATGATGACCAATCACCACATGATGACCAATCGCCACATGATGACTAATCATTACATGATGACCAATCATCACATGATGACCAATCATCCCATAATGACCAATCAGGGAAAGAGTGCAAATAGAAGGGTGGGATGTTTTAGGATGAGATCTGTCAAGACTAAGTTGTCAAGACTAAGTTGAAACTTTCCAATGAAATGTGCGGAACAATGAAAACGAAAAGGTGTAAATCACAGAAAAGCGGTGTATCGCAAATTTATAGAGAATCTGAGTCTTTCATATAATTATGACTTTTTCCCTTTTGATGTTGTTATTCTGATTTAGGCCTAAGGCGGAAATTATGCGATGAAAAGTGAGTACATTTTTAACGGATTTTCCCTCTTATTCTAGGATTTTTAATTTAATTCTCAACATAACATTTAAATATTTGTTCAACTTCTTTTATAAAAACTATTAATAAACATAACAAATCATTATTTCGTAGATTATGTATCATATAGTCAGTGGGTCCGGATCCACCCCACCCCCCACTCCCCTCCCTCTCCTTTCACACACACACACACTTTTTCAAACGGAAATTTGTTATTCGTTATTTTACGGTTTTATAGCCTATTTTCTTCCCAAAATAGAGGAAAAGTAATTGAAGATTAATACAAAATGTAACCGGGACATATTTGGGGTTCTCCCCACCCCCTTTGAGAGGGTATCCTTCGTAACCCCCCAGTTTAGACATGATACTCTTCAACCAATATATTAAGATGATGTCCATAGATCCAGTGTTGGTTAACATATTCAGAATCATTCTCCTAATTAAAATTTTCACTATAGTCTGCTAGTGGTAATTAAGTTCATGATTATAATTGCACTTAAATTTATGACGTAGTTGATAAATGGCTTAAAGGAACGGTATCGTCCCATAAATACATTCAGAAGTGAATGCCGCCGTGCTGAAAACGTCACTTCCGGTTTTCAACTTTCCCCTATTGATCTTGTTGATAGTGAAAAATGCGTTACCGATTACACATCCGCCGGACCGAACATAGGGGCCTTAAAATGGCAACCATAAGAGTCATTAGTGTAATAGGCTGCATCGGAAAACCCCCAAAAATTTTTATTTTCATTCTGATTGAAAAACTCTCGTATCCCTGGTCATAAAACTCTTAAAGATGGCAAGATAAATTCGTTATCAAACCACACTCTGCAAAAAATATTCAAAAAGCTACCTCCTTGGGTGCAAAATCGAGGGAAAATTTGAAACAATTTGTAGGGCCTTTAAAATGAAATCCCAGTCGTTTTATTACCAAAATCAAGTTAAATCAAAACAATTAATTACATTTGATCATGAACAAATCTCAAATTTGGGATGAAAACACCTTTCCACAAATATACTGACTGTTAATTATTTAGTCAATTTTTAATTAGTTATGTCAACGAATATCACAGAGACTGCAATCAAATGGCCTTTTTAGACTTTAAATTACGCCAGAGCACCAGCAGTTTCCGAATTATGACAAATTAAAGTTTGAATAATGTTTAATGTATTCATCAATTGTGATGTATGAACTCAAAATAGTGTACCTACAGGGGCATATGTATGGGGGTGGGGACAGTACTGATATTGTCCTGCATCTCCGATATGGACATGCTGGGTACATCACGCTATATAATTTATTAATGGAAATGATCTTACGATTCATTTGTTATGATTTTTAAAAATATCGGTAAATGTGTTGGTTTGGACCCAGAGTGTAGTGACCTTTAGCATATTTCCGACCATAGCAACATATTCGAAGGTCACCGATATGACAAACTATACCTTTTTTTAATTCCTTATCCGAGTAATTTAGTATACTTGTCGACGGGATATTTGGGATATTTTTAAATTTTGACCCCATACTAACATTTGACCTTGATTTGCTCCTGACCTAGACTTCGAAAACCGGGCACCTCTCTCCATAGTTTTTCTATATGACCTAAGCAATAACTGTGCCAAGTTTGGTGCTTTAATCCAGCAGGTATAGATTGTTTTGCTTAGCCACAGGACTATAACGCAGTATTCTTGATAAATGATATTTAGTTTCAAGTGCCAATGCAACTTTGGGATTTTTTGATATATGCAAAATTTGTGACGTATGAGAATTTTGTATGCATTTCTTTATATTTCGTTCCTCCAATTTCAGTCTTTGGAAATGATGAGATTTTCTCTTCCTGGATTTTGATTATTGGTCGATTGTTGGATTGTTGGTATTTGGATCCAAAACCTTTTTTTTCCCCAAAGATTTCAGCCATTTATTTCATACCATGTTCTATATTCACTGACCAGCTGACATGTATTGAAACAAGGGCGTAGGAACCTGTGGGGGGGGAGGCTGGGAAGGGGGAAGGGGGGCTTTAGCCCCCAGTCAAAATTTAGGGTGGCTAAACTATGCTTTAGCGCCCCACTTCTCATATACGAAAAAACCCTTATAAGACTTATTTATACCCACTTTAAATAAAATAACTTTATAGGATATTAGATGTTCTAATTTCTTTAATTATGTTGATAAAAAAGGTAATGTAATTTCGATGGAGACTTTATTACTTCTAAGCACCCTCATAAACATTTTAAGCTGATCGAAACTGTATTAAACATAACAATTGTGTGCTACCGCAGACTCTGAGTGCGGGCAGCATCATTTTTTCCCCAGGAGTGTTTAGGGCAATTTGCGTTTATTCCGTTGAAAATTAGACAGTGATTTAGAAGAATTTTCACTTGTTCATTCTTCTTTGGAAAAAAGAAAAAAAATGCCCAAAGCGCCAAACATGCCCAAAAACCATGCCAAAAACGAGGCTTCTGGGTGGGGATGGGGATCGAGGTCCTTGCGGAAATAAAGCTTCAGCCCCCCCAAAACACAATTGTTCCTACGCCACTGTATTGAAAGGTATATGGACAGATAAAGACAACATCAGTTAAATTGATTTAAAACCCACTATAAACATGAAGTAGGTCTCAGCGAAAAAACATCAAAATCGTTTAAACATTTGCCATTTTATAGCTGTGTGAAGATTTTTGTGCAAATATGGACAAATACGTATATTTCTGTCTTTCTCTTGTGTTGTATGAACAGGAGTCTCTATTTTCTTATGTAAATCTATTCTATCTTAACCCTCTGACATTTCTCTTTGAAAAAGGGACGATAATTCTAATGAAGGGGATTTGATCTTTGAAATATGTGAAATGGCACTTGGGTAGTAGATGGGATGGTATGTGGGTCATAGATGTGATGACATATGGATACAACTCGGGATGGACGGTATTGGACTAAGGATGGCTTTGTGTATACGAAATAGGGTGAGATCAAATGTGGGACATAGGGTAGAACGGCATATGAGACATATAATGTGGATGTAGGATACACCACATTGGACACAAGATGGGATGGAGGATCGGGTGGCATATATGGTTCATAAGATGGAATGGCACGGGGTGGGACGTATATGGGATATTGATTAAGAGAAAGGTAAAGAGTGGAATTACGTAGAATTTTGAGAATTTTGGAATATGGGATATCGAGTGGGCTAGTTACTCTCTGTTGCGCGCGCTGCTCTCTGTTGCGCGCGCTGCTCTCTGCTGCGCGCGCTGCTCTCTGCTGCGCGCGCTGCTCTCTGCTGCGCGCGCTGCTCTCTGCTGCGCGCGCTGCTCTCTGTTGCGCGCGCTGCTCTCTGTTGCGCGCGCTGCTCTCTGTTGCGCGCGCTGCTCTCTGTTGCGCGCGCTGCTCTCTGTTGCGCGCGCTGCTCTCTGTTGCGCGCGCTGCTCTCTGTTGCGCGCGCTGCTCTCTGTTGCGCGCGCTGCTCTCTGTTGCGCGCGCTGACCTCTGTTGCGCGCGCTGACCTCTGTTGCGCGCGCTGCTCTCTGTTGCGCGCGCTGACCTCTGTTGCGCGCGCTGCTCTCTGTTGCGCGCGCTGCTCTGTGTTGCGCGCGCTGCTCTCTGTTGCGCGCGCTGCTCTGTGTTGCGCGCGCTGACCTCTGTTGCGCGCGCTGACCTCTGTTGCGCGCGCTGAGCTCTGTTGCGCGCGCTGCAAGTTGCAAGTTGCAAGTTGCAAGTTGCAAGTTGCAAGTTGCAAGTTGCAAGTTGCAAGTTGCAAGTTGCAAGTTGCAAGTTGCAAGTTTTTTGCAAGTTTTGCAACTCTAAAGTTGCATTGCAAGTTGCAACTTTTAATTTGCAAGTTGCAACTTTAAAGTTGCAAGTTGCAACTTGCAATTTTAAAGTTGCAAGTTGCAAGTTGCAACTTCAAAGTTGCAACTTGCAATTTTAAAGTTGCTAGTTGCAAAGTTGCAACTTAAAATTTGCAAGTTGCAACTTTAAAGTTGCAAGTTGCAAGTTGCAAGTTGCAACTTCAAAGTTGCAACTTGCAACTTGCAATTTTAAAGTTGCAACTTAAAAGTTGCAAGTTGCAACTTTTAAAGTTGAGTTTGCAACTTTTAAGCTGCAACTTTTGCAACTTAAAAAAGTTGTAACTCTAAACAAAGTTGCAACTTTTTTAGCTTATAAGTTGTTTAGCTTATTTATAAGTTGCAGCTTAGTTCTGCAGCTTATAAGCTGCAGCTTATAAGCTGCAGCTTAGAAGTTGCAGCTTATAAGTTGTAACTTATAAGTTGCAGTTTAAAAGTTACAGCTTCCAAGTTGTGACTTAAAAGTTACAACTGATAAGTTACAACTGATAAGTTACAACTTTTAAGTTACAATCTACAACCTATAACTTTTATTTAAAACCGCCCACACTCGGCGGTTACAATTTACAAGTAAGTTCAAATTTACAACTTAAAAGTTAAACTTAAAAGTTAGAATCTAAAAGTACAACTATAAAAGAGATAATACCACAGATCACAAATTTGCATTTTGATGAGATTTGTAAACGCTGTCAAATGGATAATATGTTATTTCATTACACTCGTTTTAATACTTTTGAGTTTCTAAAAGATATTAAAAGCCATGAAAGTAACAAAATCTTTCATCAAAGTCGGTAAACGTTGACAATTTAACAGCGTTTTTAGAATTCAATCATAAATATGAAATCAAAATTCCTTGGAGTTGTGCAGCAAATTATAATTTGAGTCGGTCCTTCTTTAATAGTTTGAATGGGAGAAGCTGGCTACAATGAACTAAAATAACATGAAAAACTTTGGTATTCATTAGAAAATTTCAAACTTTCAGGATCTAAAGCTCCTCTAAAATCTACCTGTCCATAAACATTCAAATAAGCTTAGCACAATAGAGACAAACTATGCTATTACAAAAACCACCCCAAATACATTCCTACCCACATGATATCCCACCCTGTCTCATATGTAATCTGAACATCCACCCCACCAATGATCCACATGCCACCCACCTATGATCCACATGCCATCCCACCAATGATACACATGCCACCCCACCATTGCCACATGCCACCCCACCAATGATCTACATGCCACCCACTAATGATCCACATGCCACCCAACCTATGATCCATATGCCATCCCAGCTGTGATCCACATACCACCCCACCAACGATTCACATGCCACCCAACCTATGATCTACATGCCACCCAACCTATGATCCACATGTCATACAACCTATAATCCACATGCCACCCCACCAATAATCCACATGCCACCCCACCTATGATCCACATGACACCCAACCTATGATCCACTACCACCCAACCTATGATCCACATGCCACCCCACCTATGATCCACATGCCACCCCACCTATGATCCACATGACACCCAACCTATGATCCACTACCACCCAACCTATGATCCACATGCCATCCAACCTGTGATTCACATGCCACTCCACCTATGATCCACATGCCACCCAAACTTTGATCCATATGCCATCCCAGCTGTGATTCACATGCCACTCCACCTATGATCCACATGCCACCCAACCTTTGATCCATATGCTATCCCGGCAGTGATTCACATGCCACTCCACCTATGATCCACATGCCACCCCACCGTTAGCACATGCCACCTCACCAATGATCCGCATGCCACCCAACCCATAATTCACATGCCACCCGACTAATGATTCGCATGCCACCTATGATCCACATATCATCCCATCTATGACCGACATGTCATTGCACTTTATATTTCATATGATTGAGCCATATGCAAATTTTCAACAGCAAAAATGCTAATGATATATACTATGAATAATAACATGTTGGAGCTACATTTTATCAGGATTTGTTATGGAACAAATCCCTGGTTTAAAGGTACATGGAAGTGTTATATCCACTACAAAGATCCATTCGGAAGTTTCCGAAATTTGGTTAATTAAAATATATGCAAAAGTTTTGATGTAAATAAGAAAACACCTGAATATCTTTATAAAGAAAGCAAGTTATGCATTTAAAATCTCTCGTAAATGTCAGTCACTGAAAATCAGACTGAACAGAATACTCTTTAAATTATCAAAAGCACCCGTAGTTTCCGAAATTTGGCTAATTGAAATATATGCAAAAGTTTTGATGTATATAAGAAGAGAGCTGAATATCTTTAAAGTTATGCTTTTAAGATCTCTCGTAAATGTCAGTCACTGAAAATCAGACTGTTTTCTCCTGTTCAATTTCAATAAGGAGGTATGATGGAGATTCTTAACGTTGCTAGAGGATTGAAAAACAAAATTTATATAAATTTGCATAATCTAGCATAATAAAGCCTAAAAAATTCAAAATACAGCAGTAAAATGATCAATTTTTTAAACAATTATATTACATTTTTGATATTTTCATGATTTATGTTGTTGTTAAAAGACCCCTGTCCATACAGTCGAGTCTGGCAGCATGCCTATTAATAGGAACATTTATAACATACGAATATTAAAGGCATGCAGCCATATTGTTTAGATGTTGCGATAATATCTCATAGTTTCTAATTTATGTACTTGAAATATTAACTAGAACGTTAAATACCGTCATGGTTCGCATGCCCATGCAAATTGACACCCATATCATATGATCCAGCCAATTATAAAAAAAGGCATCTCACACTTAAGTCCAACATGGCATCCTATGTCCCACATGGCATCCCACCCCATGTCCCACATGGCATCCCACCCCATGTCCCACATGGCATTCCACCCCATGTCCCACATGGCATCCCACTCCATGTCCCACATGGCATCCCACCCCATGTCCCACATGGTATCCCACTCCATGTCCCACATGGCATCCTACCCCATGTCCCACACGACATCCCATCCCATGTCCCACATGGCATTCCACTATATCTCCCACATGGCATCCCCACCCCATGTCCCACATGGCATTCCACCATATCTCCCACGTATCATCCCACCCCTTGTCCCACATGATATCCCATGTCCCACATAGCATTCCATCATATGTCCCACAGGGCATTCCACCATATCTCCCACATGGCATTCCACCACACAGTGACTCACATGGCATATTCCACCATATGTCCCACATGGCATTCCACCATATGTCCCACATGGCATCCCATGCTGTGACCCACATGGATCCTATCCTACATGTGTGTCCCACATTAATCCAACCATACGTACCACATGACATCCCTCCCTATGTCCCACATGGCATCCCTCCCTGTGTCCTGCATCAGTGGCTTCCCACCTGATGTTCCACATGGCATCCCACCATATGTTCCACATGGTAACCCTCCCAATGTCCCAATGACATCCTACTTTATGTACCACATGGCATCACATCCCATGTTCCCATGGCCTCCCATCTTATGTCCCAAATAGCCTCCTACCTTATGTCACACATGGCATCCTATCTTGTGTCACACATGGCATCAAAACATATGTCACACTCTGTGTTACTCGTGGTATCCCACCATGTCCCACATGGCATTCTACCCTGTTCCACATGGCATTCCACCCCATGTCCCACATGGCATCCAGCCCCATGTCCCACATGACATCCCATAGGCTCCATAACAAGTCTCATCCTAGCTATCACAGTCACTGATTGAGCATACTATGTATGAAAGTGTCAGTTCATATAATAACTTATATGCAAATGACTTGTTGAAATGGGGTGGGACGCCATGTCCCACATGACATCCCATATCATCCCATGTTCCACATGACATTCCATCCCATGGCAATCCACCCTATGTCCTGCATGGCATTCCACCACATATCCTACGTGGCATTCCACCCTGTTCCACATGGCATCCCACCCCATGTCCCATATGGTATCCCACCCCATGTCCCACATGTCATCCCACCCTATGTCTCACATGACGTCCCATAAGCTCCATAAGAAGTCTCATCCTAGCTATCAGTCCCTGATTGAGCATACTATGTATTAAAGTGTCAGTTCATATAATAACTTATATGCAAATGAGTTGTTGAATAAGAAAAAAAGGTGGAGTCAAATAATTATGCCTGATATAGCCCTTGGTGTATACAACATGGTAAATATTATATCATATGTCCCTCATGGCCCCCATCCATGTCCCACATGGCATCCCTCCCTATGTTTATATGCAATCACATCCTGTCACACTCCCTGACTAAGCATGCTAAATAAAAAAGACTGGTCAGGTCATATACTGTAGTAACTTTATGCAAATGAGCACAATAATACAGGTGGAATTTAAAAAATCATGCCTGATATAAGTCTTTGGTGCCCAAATATTTTGAAGAATCTTAAGGATTTCAAATCTCAAGTGCTACAAGAAAGACTTGAGGATCTCTGAAGAATATTGGAAAATTATATCATTTTACAGTTATCTTCTAAGAAAATATCAAATGTTTTGTAGACTTTTTAAGGAACTAGTCTTTAATCCTATCTTAAGTACTTCTGAAAAACTTTAACATTTTATAAGGAAATTCTGAGGAATTCTCAAAAAACTTTTACATTTCTGAGGAAATCTCAGGACAAATCTGTGGACGGCCGGACGGCCGGACGGACGTAATCGCCATTACATAGGATCGCATAAATGCTTCGCATGCGAACCAAAAATCGTCGTGCTGAAAAACATTTACATTTTCAAAATGGCTGCTTCGGGCCAAAAAGCCTAGCTTTATTGTCTGTCATTTATAATATTTCGAAAACGGTGTGGTGAACATATCAAATGGGAGTGGAAAAGTTTTAGCCATGACAGCATAACAGTAATGAAGGTATTTTCATGAGCTTTCCCCAAGTTTCCCCAAGCAAAGATATTTTTCCCAGACGTATTTAAAATTTAAAATTTGTAACATTGCATAAGGCATTAGGATAGCAAAGGATCATGGGAAAATTACAAAATGGCGGCTTTCATGTAGCAAAATGTTTCCATTTATAGCGAAATTTAGGTTCCCATTAATTGGCATACTGCCGGACTGCCATAGATCAATACCTGTTTTGTTTTTTTGACAAGTAGAGGCCTATACCGAAACAGTAAGGGAGTAATTCTAAATTCAAGGATTTTAAACTTCAATTCATTATATTTATTGTATGGACGCCGCTATGTTCCCATAAAGCATCCAGTATACTTCCCGTATACCTTTGCTGTGTGCATAGACGAACTTTGAGGGATTGCAGAAAATGTTACAGGGTTTGACAACAAAAGAAATATGGATATTTTTAAACTATAATACAAAACACCATGGGTTCAAGACAGGGGCTTGAAAGGGTCACCTCTCAGGCGACTCAAAAAAAAAATCTTGCTGACAAGTGGACAAATTGTAATGGTAAATCAAGTTTCCATCCAAAGTAATCGGAAAATTCCTTCAATTTTCTTTAAATTTCCTTCATTTTCAAAAACAATTCTGCCTTTGTGGGACCTTTCTTCAGTTTTGTTCAATTATGGATAATCATCGAGATTTTGGTAAGTTTTCGGAAAATGTTGACCAGTTTTCGGGAACTTTCACCAAATTATCCAATGATTTTAAAACATTTGTGCAATTTTATGTTCATAATTCCGCCCTCCTTCCCCCCCCCCCCCCCCATTCTATTTTCCTTTCCCTTTATACCTCTGGTTCAAGACATATCCAGTGATTTTTAACTAGTCAGATTTCAGTCTTTTTTTATATAAATGATACCAAACTTTAAACTTAAATATCTCCTTAACGGAATAAGAGTTTTAAATGCTTTCTTTACATTTAAGATGAATTTGATAGTCCAATGAACAGATGAACTAATCCTTTATGTTACCAAAAGTATAGCGTATGGTATAAAATGATAAAAATTAATTGTTTTTAATTGCATAGAGAACAAAAATGAGCGCCATAATAACAATGCAATCCTTGCTTCTACAGCAGGCACCTAGTTCCTCAGAAGGGTGATCCACGCCCCTTATTACCTCCACCCTGCCCCTTTTCTCTATACTTTATATTCTGTTCAAAAAAATATACTTCTGAGAACTATTTTGGGTTCTCTTTATGTTGATTACAGTTTCCCAATATAAGATGCTGGGTCACAACTTTTTCTAGTAATTACTCCCTTATTTATATTTGGGTCCTCAAACCTTCCCCCAAAGTGCCCTTGATGCCCCCATTGTTCGTAGACGACATCTTGCCCCTTTCTGGATTAAGCTATAGGGGTTTGTATTCTTAATCAAGAAATACTTAGTTATGTATAAAATCTAAAATCCCCCGGACTTCTATAGTACTTAAAGGTATATGGACGTGTGGAGGCAACATTAGATCAATTACTTAAAGGTATATGGACCTGTAGAGGCAACATTAGATCAATTACCTAAAGGTATATGGACCTGTAGAGGCAACATTAGCTCAATTATTGAAAAGTATATGGACGTGTAGAGGCAATATTAGCTCAATTACTTAAAGGCATATGGACCTGTAGAGGCAACATTAGATCAATTACTTAAAGGTATATGGACCTGTAGAGGCAATCTTAGATCAATTCCTTAAAGGTATAAAGGTATATGGATCAATGTAAAGGTAGTAAAGGCATTAACATTCGATTAATTACTTCAATTACTTAAAGGTATATGGACGTGAAGAGGCAACATTAGCTCAATTACTTAAAGGGATTTGGACGTGTAGCTAGGCACTATTAGATCAATTACTTAAAGGTATATGGACTGATGGACGTGTAGAGGCAGCATTAGATCAATTACTTAAAGGTAAATGGACGTGTAGAGGCAACATTAGATCAATTACTTAAAGGTATATGGACGTGTAGAGGCAACTTTAGCTCAATTACTTAAAGGAATATGGACATGTAGAGGAAACACTAGCTCAATTACTTAAAGGTATATGGACGTTTAGAGGTAACATTAACTCAATTACTTAAAGGTATATGGACGTGTACCTGTAACATTAGCTTAATTACGTAAAGGTATATGGACGTGTAGAGGCAACATTAGATCAATTACTTAAAGGTATATGCACGAGTAGAGGCAACATTAGATCAATTACTTAAAGGTATATGGACGTGTAGAGGTAACATTAGCTCAATTACTTAAAAGTATATGGACGTGTAGAGGCAACATTAACTCAATTATTTAAAGGTATATGGACGTGTAGAGGTAACATTAACTCAATTACTTAAAGGTATATGGACGTGTAGAGGTAACATTAGCTCAATTACCTAAAGGAATATGGACGTGTAGAGGCAACATTAGATCAAATACTTAAAGGTATATGGACGTGTAGAGGTAATATTAACTCAATTAAAGGTATATGGACGTGTAAGTAACATTAGCTCAATTACCTAAAGGAATATGGACGTGTAGAGGCAACATTAGATCAATTACTTAAAGGTATATGGACCTGTAGAGGCAATATTAGATCAATTACTTATAGTTATATGGACGTGTAGAGGTAACATTAGCTCAATTACTTAAAGGTATATGGACGTGTAGAGGCAACATTAGCTCAATTACCTAAAGGTATATGGACGTGAAGAGGCAACATTAGATCGATTACTTAAAGGTATATGGACGTGTAAGAGGCAACACTAGCTCAATTACTTAAAGGTATATGGACGTGTAGAGGCAACATTAGCACAATTACTTAAAGGAATATGGACATGTAGAGGAAACACTAGCTCAATTACTTAAAGGTATATGGACGTGTAGAGGCAACATTAGCTCAATTACTTAAATGTATATGGACCTGTAGAGGCAGCATTAGATCAATTAAGGAAAGGGAAAGGTACCGTTGTCAAATTTTACCAAAATCTCCGATAATTTCACCAAATGTTCCATCAATTTGACCATTTTCAATTTTTGTTTTTAAAATTTACCAATTTTACCTCCCAACAGGAAAGAAAACATGCTACCTCCATGCTCAGAGAGACAGTTTTCCCCCTGACCCTCCTCCTACGCCTCCAGTATTTTTTATAATTTTTTGAAAAAAAAAACTTGTTTAGCTTTTGGGTTATTGCTGGTTTCATCAGTTGTTGATTTAAGCAAAATTGGCGGGTGTATGTCTGGGTGAATAGCTGAAAATATTTTTTGGTTTTTCTTAAAATTTCTTTCCTAATCCTCTATCACTGAAAATCATGATAAAGTATATATTTTTGCTAGAATTTGATTGGGGGGTATATGGCAAATAAAGACTCCTACGGTTTTGGTCAGAATTTGTTTCATCTCTTCAAAGAATTATAATAGGAAAAAAAAATTACAAAAGAAAATATTATACGTTCGACTTGTAATAGATTAGAAAATTTGCATAAAATATGCAAATTGCTGCTTGAGATTTAAACACGCTGTAAACAGGTAAAAGGTCTATGGACGTGTAAAGGCAATATTTTCTAAATTAATTGAAAATGAAACATTATTAAAGAATCGTGAAAAAGAATACCCCCTCAATTTCGCAAAGTGTTTTTATTCTAAGAAACCCCTCGTTCCCAATATACACAAAAAGAACTTTTTTGATACAATTTTTCATTTGGTATAGGGTTTAAAGCCCCCTTCCCCTCCCCTTTCTTTCAACACCAAGTTACCAACACCGTACACCGTACATACAATGTACAATTATACAATTATACATCCACTGTACGTACGGAGTTTATTTCGGAAATGGTTTAAGAGGACACAGCGTGCACATTATTCAAGAAATATTAAATGAGAGCGCTGCGAGTAGCAATGCCGTAGATTTCGGGGCACAATATT
Organism: Chiridota heheva; assembly: GCA_020152595.1. NCBI lineage: Eukaryota > Metazoa > Echinodermata > Holothuroidea > Apodida > Chiridotidae > Chiridota > Chiridota heheva. The sequence continues at coordinate 79,597 of JAIGNY010000216.1, forward strand.
AACATGCATATTTACTGAGAGGGGCCACAGATCCCAGTGAGTATTCAAAAATGGACCTGCAAAATCGGATAAAACTAATACACAATTTCCGTCATTAACTGATCAACATAAAATTCATGACTGAGTGGCCTTAATTGTTATTGTAAATCCTGTCCATCTAGGCTATAGCAATAGTGCACATGCAGTAATTTCTGACCAAAAGTTTTTTTGGTTTTTTTTAGTCTTCCTAATCAAATACCTGTATGCAGGACATTCTCAACCTTTTCAGAATTTAAAGGAGACATAAAGTCAAATATTTTAGCGTGATAAACTACCAAAAACCCATCATAAATTCCTTTATTCCATTTAAATCTTACATGTTGTAACATCTTGCTGCCATTGTATCGAACTTTGTGTTGAAATTATGCCAATCAATTACTTTGCCCTATTTGTTTTTCTTTAGAATAATTCTCTTTGAGGTTTTTTCCAAAATGCTTTGACATGGAAGTTCAAAGGGCTTGAATCATTAATATCCTATGCAAATAAAAAATTATAGAAGCAAAGAAAATACAAATATTTCATACAAAGTTAGAAAATTTAAAATTAATTTAAAATTAAAGTTAGAAAATAGATTAAAAAGAAATGTATTAATATTCTAATGTGTACTGGGTGTATGACATCATTTAATAGAGGGCATACGAACAAACTGGCTGCTCCCATGTAATTTTATATTGACAAAATTGATGTTTTATCAATTTAGAAAATTTATGCTAAATTGTTTTGTACGATTTGAAATTTCTTCTGATGAATTATAGTTATTATTTCGATAATATCTAATGAAGAAAACGTCAGACTTGTCTCCTTTAAGAAAGAAACTTACAGAATTACATAACAATTTTGTGTCAGTAAGTAATGTCACAATCAAGAAGTGATTTGCTCAGATTTTAATGTTCTTTTAATCAATACACATTATTTCAGTGCATGGGATTTATAAAAGATATATACATCAAGCAGGGGAGTAAATATGGGGAGGTTGGGAAGGGGGGTTGTTGTTGTTGTTGTTCTTCTTCTTCTTGTTCTTACACCCCTACTTTCGGTAAAGTTGTCGGTGAAATTGAAGACCTGTCGGTAAATCAGGGTCCGCGTCGGTAAAACGTCCATCAAAGACAATGAAAAAATAAATATAATGGCACTCGTTCTGCGATTTTGAACCATGATTTTTTTTCTTCTCTTTTCTTTCTTTTATTTTCTTTAGTTTTGTTTTCCTTTTCAAAATTTCGATGTTATTTCTATATATATCTATATCTATATATATCTACACATCTATTTTTACATATATCTATACATTTATCTATATATCTATATCTATATCTATATCTTTCTATCTCTATATCCATATAAATATCTATATATCCATATAAATATATATATAGATAGATATATAGATATATAGATATAAATATGGATATAGATATATATATAAAGATATATAAATATATATATATATATATATATATATATATATATATATATATATATATATTATATATATGTACATATATATATATATATATGTACATATATATATATATATATATATATATATATATATATATATATATATATATATATATATATATATATATATATATATATATATATATATATATATATATATATATATATATATATATATATATATATATATATATATATATATATATATATATATATATATATATATATATATATATATATATATATATATATATATATATATATATATATCCTTCCATATCTCCTTAACGAAATAAGATTTTTGAAAGTTTTCTTTACCAATTTGTTTCTTTTGAAGTTCGTTTTCATATAAGATGGACATGCTTGACCACTGAACTAATCCTTTAAAAAGTATAAGAGTTGTATTTAAAAACTGTTTTGCTCACAAAATTTGATCAGCCATAGCTTCTAAACTCAACTTCTAAAAGTGTGATCTTCAAAATGTAAAAACTAATTTCGTCAGATTTTTAATACTTTAATAATGACTTTCCTCAGAGGCTTTCATGGAGAATAAAAAGAAAGCAAAAGGCAAAAATTATGCAATTTTGCGCAAAACTCGGTAAATATCTTATTTTATGGGACTAAATTTAAGATATAATAATTAGCCGGAAATTTTAAGCCAGGCAATCAGAAGGTATGGGTATGCAACAACATCCCAGGTCTATATAGAATGTTGCGTATATTTAATAAACAATGGTAAATTAATACTCAAAATATATGCCTGAATAGCATCATGTCAAACTTCTTGCATATGTAAACAGTCTGGAAGCATGTCCATTAATAGGAATATCTATATAACACACGAGAATATTGAAGTCATGCAACCATATTGTTCAGATATTGCGATATATTGTCATAGTTTCTAATTCATGTACTTGAAATATTAAAAATCATTGTGTTGAAAAACATTTGAATTTTCAAAATGGCTACTTTGTGCAAAAAAGCCTAGCTCTATTGTCTATTATTTCTGATATTTCCAAAAACGGCGTGGTGAACATATCAAACGGGAGTTGAAAGGTTTTAGCCATGACAGTAAGGAAGGTATTTTCATGAGTTTTAAGTTTCCCCAAGCAAAGATATTTTCCCAGACTTATTTCAAATTTGAAATTGGTAACATTGCATAAGGCTTTAATGTTAGGATAGCAAAGGATCATGGGAAATATCACAAAATGGCGGCTTCTATGAATCAAAATGTTACCATTTATAAGAACAATTTTTGTTCTCATTAATAGGCATGCTACCGGACTGGTAAATGAATGAACATAAAAAATCATAATAACATTTCTTAGATCATGCTAATATACATCAATGAGAGTTGCCTATACCTAAGGTGTGTGTGTGTGTTGAGAAGGAAAGGGAGGGGGTAAAAGTGTGGAGATCTCAAAATCACGCTAATATACAAAACAATACCATGCAAAATTCGGAAAAGGTGGGGGGTGGTGGCCCCTTGCTTCTCTTAAATCCCGCCTATGCTATTATATGTATATAAAAAGAGGCATTACCTTTTGGAAAGAGGTTGATTTCTTCCGCCTGTTTGCCCGGCAGACGTCTCCGTGTGCATGAATGATCAAATCCAGAAGAACAAAAACAAAATCAAAATTTCCCGCGTCTCCAATTTTCAAATTTCCTACATGGCAAATTGATTGGCAGCTCCCTGCAGTGACATTGCCCCATCCAGACAAACAGTATAACGCGTCTGAACGGTAGAAAAGGGATACAATTATAGAAAAGTGGTATAAATCGCTTTGTATATCTGCCATGGTTTTTCATATATGATTATTACTTTTTCCATGTTATGTCAAGTTCTGCTATATACGCTCAGAAAATTTGATACTTATTTATATTGATTTAGGTTTAAGGTTAAAATGGCAAAATCGTTGAAGGCCTATACATAATATCCGTATTTTGTGTTGAAAATGATATTTTAGTCAAAGATTAAAGAAATTAATGAAAAATGTTCATCTTAAAAACATTGACTTAATCACTCGATATAGCAATTTACCATTAGGCCTATATTATACTTTTTGTGCCAAATTTGCTCAAACTTAGATGAATTCTTTCCTAGTACTGTACTCTTTTCCGTTATTGCATTTTGTAAAGGTATATGGACAAGTAGAGGCAACATTTAGATTAAAATCCACTAAAAAGCATGAAAAAAGCAAAATATCAAAATGGGTTACAAATTTGACCATTTTACAACAAGTTTTTGAAGAGCCTTGTGCAAATATGCCAGTGGGGAAACTGGTAAATATGCATTTTTTGTGCGATACTTTGTGAAGTATGAACGGGACATATTATTTTCTTATGTAGTTCTATTGTATTTTTTTTTTTGACTTTCTGCCATTTCTCTTTGAAAAAGGTAAGATGATAATTCTAATGAAAAGGATTTAGTCTTTTCCATACACCCTCAACAAATCTCAAGCAGTTGAAAAGGTATTTTAAAGAATTCAAGATCTGAATTTAAGGGAAGAAATATTTAAACAAACAAAAGCATTTTGAAGTGTTTTCATGTTCATACCTCATATTTTTGTATTTAAAAAAAAAAAAATCTTTTGATTACTCATGACTTGAAAACTCAAAATTCAAATACTAATACATTAATAATCTAATGCTCTTGTCGGACGGTACGTTGTTTAATAGAAACCTATCCATATGAATTTAAAATACAATTGGGGAAAAGAAAGTTTCAGCATGTTTCAGCTAATCCTCATGTGACACATGGTAACAGTTTGAAGTTGACCAAAGAGTTCTCACGGATAGATATTCGGCGTTTTAGCTTTTCGCAAGAGTTGTTAATGAGTGGAATGATTTGCCTGAGTGGGTAGTTAGCTTCAATTCTGTTCACAATTTATCATTATTTTTTGTTGGTGGTGGAGAGAGAGAGAGTTGATTATGGTGCCTGCGTATTCGGTTATGATAGTTGTTTGACATAACATCGGACAAGTCAATGTTTTATAACCAGTTGTGGTGCACTGGCGGTTGGTGGTGGTGTTTGTTTGGGACTTTTATGGGGTGACTAATCCTTCTTAGCCCGTAATCTTGTTATGTTATGTTATGTTAAAGCTATGCAGCCCAGGATAATCGAGGAATGTATATACCAATATATGAATGCTGAACATGTCATTTCTGTTTTTGCATATAGTAACAAATGTGTACATATCGACTGCCAAAGCTTTTCTTCCATTTTTACATACTGACGAATGTACTTAAAGGATAGTTCAGCAAGTTTAGCTTATATAAAAACTGAGGCCTTTAAAAGAAATAAAATGATAAAGAAAGCGTCCAAACTTTCGCGTGAAGAAGATTATTCAAGTTTAAAGCTCTGTCAAATCTGTGTAGAAATGACTATTGTATAGTAAATATACTATGGAATGTTAGCGCCCTCATATTCACATCCTTAACAATTGTTAATATATTTTACATAATTTTTGTGTGACTATTTGAATTATTTTTCTTTGAACTTTCTTTCTTTTCTGTGTCCTGACATATCCAATGGTTTTTAAGCCACAAAATTGCAGGAAAAATATGATAGAACATATATATATATATTATATATATATATATATATATATATATATATATATATATATATATATATATATATATATATATATATATATATATATATATATATATATATATATATATATATATATATATAAAGACTTTCAATTGAGAAATCTAGGCCCGTAGCCGAAGGGTAAGGGTGGGGGGAAGGGGGGAGGAGGGGAAGGGGAAGGGGGTCATCCGATCTATCGAACTCCTTTTTGTTAAAAGAGTACCCTTATAAAATTAAAAATATAATAAGCACCCGGAATTGTAAGGTTTATTGCCCTTTTATTCGAAAAATGTCCCCCACTTTCGAATTCGACCCCCTTTTTTTGTTGTTGAGAAAGTGCCCTTTTGAAATCTTAAAAAAATAATAAGAACCCGGAATTTTAATTATGTTTGCCTTTCATACGAAAAACGAACCCCTTTCAATTCCCTGGCTACGGGCCTGTGGCTACGGGTTGTGGTCTCATTACTAGTCTTGTTTCAGTCGTTTCTACAAAATAATACCAACAATTAAATTAGAATATGTCAGCATTGCCAACAAGACGTCTCTAAGGATTGCAACATTAACATATTATAACAACATGACGGGCTAAGAAAGGTTAGTCACCCAAAAAAGCCTATACCACACACACACACACATACACCCACACCACACACACACCCACACCCACTCGCACACAAAATCAAAGTCAAAGACGACCAGAGTTAGTAAAGAACTTATAGAAAAGCAGTAAAGCTATTGTCAGATTATCAGAGAATCTAGGTTTTTCATTCATGATTTTTATTCCGTTATTCGCTTAGAAAATTAAATACTTTATTAATTTAGGTCATAAGGTGAAAAATTTGCAATTTTGTACAAACCTGGGTAAATTTTTTGGACACTAATACTGTTATTCTAAGATTTTTAAAATACGGTAGGGGAAAGGAACCGAGGGAGAATGGGTTCCTTCTCTAAATACAAAAGGAACAGTTTAGGAACTTCCATACTATTGTGGTAAGTATGTGCCGCTCAGAATTTCAAAATTGGACTGCAGTATGAGAGATTTTTTTGGTAACTTCAGTATGAAAATAAGTAATTTTTAATACCAGCAGTATGAAAATTCTGAAAAAAAGGCAACTGCTTGGACGGCACATGTATGTATACCTCACATATTTGCCGAGTTCTCGTAAGGGAGGATGATGTACAAAACACAAAACAAAACATATGGAAGTGTCTCCCCCTCCCCACCCCCTCCCCTCCCCACCCCCTCTTCCTTCTCCTTCTCAGAAAGGAAAGGCAGCCCACGCTGCCAGGAGAATTAAAGGCAACATGTACAATTCAGTGTCAAATATCTTATTCCGTTATTAAAATAACTGAAATTTTTTGATGATTTTATTAATTTATTTTAAACAATTATAATGAAAATAGTTTTGTTAAATTTTACTGTTACAAATGAAATTTTAGTCCATGAATGAAAAAATAATGAAAAGTAATAATCTAAGAAACTCATGGTAAACATACTTCATTAAACTCTATGTAACAATTTACCGCTATACTAGGATTTTTCCAAACTTTTTATCAAAAACAAAACAAAAACATACACACACACAAAAAAACAAAAAAAAACCTGAATAAACATGGTAAATCATTCTTTCTTGAATTATATGCTATTATTATAACAAATTAGTGAAGTATTAATTACCTTTTCCGAAGAGATTGATTTTTCCCGCCTGATAGACAGCAAGCTTGCAAGATGTATCCAATGTGTGCCATGATCAAATTCAGAACAACAAATATTCAAAATTTCCCGCGTACTACTCTTCTTGCATCATTAACATTTGACACATACATCGTGACCCCAGGTAATCCTATTCGATATGTTAAAGGGGCACTACACCGACAAGTGAGAACACAATTTTCCAGAGACTCACAAATATTCAGCAAAAACATTTTGATCGTTGTGTACAGATTCGAAACTTCTCTAACACTAATTCCATACGAAGTAGTTATCTGAGAATCATAAAAAAAAATATTTGTATTACTTATTTCAGGTAAAATAGGTCCATGAATATTTTAAAAATCACCAAAAGACGCCTTAATAATATGGGTCCTAGTTCACCTTTAAATGTTCATTCTTCCCCCTTTTCACCAATCTTTTGTCAGAAAGCCCGTTTTAGGATTAGACGAATCGGTTCGCTGCTCACCTGCCCACTGGTGCATCGGCTCTGCCCGGCGTGTACGGTAGCCGGGAAGGCTGTAACCTTCAATGCATATCCACCATCATATACCTGTCAGCGCACATACCCTTACATGAATTAGCTGACAAGTATGCACCTTACAACCTTCCGTGATCTTATTAAGGAATAATTTGAATAATAAGGCAGTCATGGTAAGAAACGCGCTTGCCCGGAACTGATTGTGGGTCAGGTCAAGTGCCAAAACTTTCTCTGTTTTAATTCTACCACAGGATGGTTTTGTGACATGCCATGTGGGACATAGAGATGGATGCCATGCGGGACATAGGGGTGAATTCCATGTGGTACATGGGTAGAGATGGGATGTAGGAGATGGATGTCATCGATGGATGCCATATGGGCACAGGGAAGGATGCCGTGTGGTACATAGGGTGTGATGGCATATGGGACATCTCAATGGGATGCCATTTGGTATATCTTTAGGATGAGACGCCATGTGGGACATAGACTCTAATGGATGCCATGTGGAACATAGGAGGATGAAACATGGTGAGGGATGTCATGTGGGACATAGAGATGGATGTCATGTGGGACAAAGGTAGGATGATATGTGGGATAGAAGGTGGGATGTCAGATGGGACATGGGTGGGCTGGATAGTATGATGTTTTTATAATTGGACTTGTGATATGTGTCTCAATTTGAATCAGTATGCGAGCCATAACTGTATTTATCGTTCTAGTTTAATTAAGTATTGTTATATACATGTGGCATCCCTCCCTATGTCCCATATGTCATCCCTCTCCATGTCCCAAATTTCGCTCCTTCCTATCTCTAACATGGCATCCGGTTCTCCTAGATGCTCCATATGGAATGCATATCTATGTCTCACATGATATCCAACCCTTTGTTACACATGGCGTCCCTCCCTATGACCCACATATGACATATCCTTATATCCTACATGGCTTCCATCCATATGTCTCAAATGTCATCACCACCCTATGCTCATATATATGTCCCACATGGAATCCCACTCTAATGTATGTCCCACATGGCATCCCAAACCTGTCCCACATGGCATCAAACCCAGTTGTCCCACATGGCATCCCGCAAGTTGTCCCTAGTCAAAGGAACGTCCATTTCGAAGGCACAAATACATACATGTATGGCACCGAATCCACTCAAATATTAAATGAAAAAATTGGGAAGTAGCGGTTTTATTCAATGCGTGTTAGTGATGTTTATGGCAAGACATTCTCAATTGACCTCTTGACCTGCATTGCGCAATACATATTAGCGTTACCGTGAACTGGCTTATTAATTCGATATCATTACTATGACTCAAAGTTATAGGGCGGACACCATTTTTTGTTACGCACATAGGTCATCTGCAGTAGCAACTTGAGAAACACCCCCCACCCTTTCGAATCCCGCCTTCGCGATTGGAGAACTGTTCATTATAAGTTCACGACTTTAAGAAAACAGGACCTTATCCATCATTCCGTCAACAAAAGATTGAAGTCGAATTTGCGGACAAGTTTCCCAATAGAGGGATTTCATCACGTGACTCTAACTCGACCATTTTGTACGGAAGCGGGCGGCGTCGGTGCGTTTCACTCGTCTTCACACAGCTTAGTTACATCACACGTACAACAAACAAACTACATGCTAACCTACCAGTACCAGTTCAGCGAATTTTACTAATTGCAATTTTTGGATCGCTTCCGAATCTACTTCATATTTTCCTCAAGTTTTATATTTTCACCGGGTATACAAAAAGGTTAACTGATTTTTCGTTATACTCAGACAAAGCCTACATACATGATATAAAGTGCTCGCTGCAAATCCTAGTGTGAAGCGTAGGTTGGAGCCGTCGCGTCGTACAACAGAAACCTAGTTCGAACGTCGATCAAGATCAGATAGAAATCGAAAAAATGTCTTTTTATTCTCCCGCACACATCTATTAGTGCAACCAACGGAACAGCAAGATTCCGGCATAATACTTACAAAAATAATCTTATATAACAACATGCAAATGTATATAAGTCTAATTAAGTGTGCAGCAGACTACAGTGGTATTTATCGACAAAATGGCGATTTAAACAAAGTCATGTGACCTCGTGACGTCAGCTGAAACACCCTTATTGGTGTGCAAGGGGTTCAATCTTTGCATTCATGATTTGGGTCTCGGAAGAAAACCCTCCAAAAGTTATGAAAGCTGCAAAGTGACATCAAAATATCTTCAGTCATCATTTCCTCCACTCTCGGTAGGCAATCCCGCCTATGGATTCGAAATTGGGGAGCTATGACCAATGTTGGCAATTAACCTGTCTGGGTTTAATGATTGACAGCTTGTTTTAACCAATCACCGCACGAATTTGCCTAGCAACAAAATCTGCGTAACTAAGTGCGGCAAACATCTTACGCGGTACTGAAACAGTACAGCTAGCTGACGCGAACGGCGCGCGCTCATGTAGTCTATGCAACTTACTGTACAACACAAATTTCTGCACACAGACTGAGTGTCGGCAAAATTGTGAACATAAATTGCACTTACGAGTCCCGCTGCGGGCTTTGTAAATCTGATTCCCGTTACCCAGAACAGTTAGCAAACTGATTTTTGTTCATCCCTTTTGCTAAAAACTAAACTCAGGAGAAGTGCTATAATTGGAACAAAACTTGTGGCAGGCCTCGCTAACATCTAAATGTCAACGCATTGGTAATGCAGGATTGCGGATCTGAGGTTTGTTGCCTCACATAGTTACCGCGTTGCTATGGTGGGCGTGGCCTATTTGGAAACCTGGAAAGGTTAATTTAAATAAAAATATGAACCTTTTTGCAAAATTTATGGATCTTTGATCAACATTTTTGGACCTCTGGGGATCCCTTGGTAGGGGGGGGGGGAGGGCGGGGGTAAGGGGCACGTGAAGGGAGGGGGGAGGGTTCAAATGGCCCATGGTTGGCTTCATCCATGGAGTTAATGGGTGGTGCCTGTCTCTTTTTTTAATGTTAATGGAAGACATAAATGGGAGAGTTCCACTGGAGGAAGAGAAAGTGCCACGTTGTGATGATGAGTGGAGAATCATGACTGTTGGATTAGCGATTGATAACTCACTGACTTACTATGAAGGCTTCTAATTGACAGTATGATAGTTTAGGCTAGGTGAGTGGTGGGTAGAACTTGTAACACGTGGAAGTTGGCAATGCGATTAAAATTACCCTTCAGAAAATGTTTTGAATTACAATAATCTTCGTTCTTGCACTTTTTCTCATGTTTATGGCGCTATGTTCAGATATTTGAGAATAAATACGGGTATTGTTTATCTCCATATACAGTATTATATATAAGTTTAATTTTTCAGGTAGCGCACGGTGGGTTTTCATATCAATGCGTAAGCCTACATGGGGAAAAGGGGGATGCATAATATCGGATTGTTCTCTACGTACTTAATGAAGATTCCGTAACAGATGGACTCTATGTGTGGGAATAATCCCCACCGTGACTCGGTCTTTCAGATCAGTCGTTTCAAACGTGTGTACCGCCTCCCCTCACTTGATGTAGGCATTGATATACACTGACAGTAAAGATCATTGTCTTGAATGTATCTGCTATGATCTGGATATCACTCAGCTAAAATACTATATACATATATATATATATATATATATATATATATATATATTTATATATATATATATATATATATATATATGTATATATATATGTATATATATATATATATATATATATGTGTGTGTGTGTGTGTATATATATATATATATATATATATATATATATATATATATATATATATATATATATATATATATATATATATATATATATATATATATATATATATATATATATATATATATATATATATATATATATATATATATATATATATATATATATATATATATATATATATATATATATATATATATATATATATATATATATATATATATGTATATAGTATTTTAGCTGAGTGATATCCAGATCATAGCAGATACATTCAAGACAATGATCTTTACTGTCAGTGTATATCAATGCCTACATCAAGTGAGGGGAGGCGGTACACACGTTTGAAACGACTGATCTGAAAGACGGAGTCACGGTGGGGATTATTCCCACACATATAGTCCATCTGTTACGGAATCTTCATTAAGTACGTAGAGAACAATCCGATATTGTGTGTGTGTGTGTGTGTGTGTGTGTGTGGTGTTAGTTTGGACTTTTAATGGGGTGATTCACCCTTCTTAGCCCGTAATCTTGTTATGTTATGTTATGTTACACACACACACACACTTACACAAAATGGTTGTTTCCGCGGTTTGGGGTGATAGTTACGATTTTCTGGCCTTGTTGAATAGATCAGGTAATTTGCTATTGTATCAACTGTTCAACTTTTTTTTCAACTGATAGACATAGAGACTGCTTTTAAAACTTTAAACTTAAAGGTGAAATGATCGACAGACCCACACTATAACCTCCCCCTTCCCCATCCCCCGCACCCTATCCTTTTTCCCGCTCCGCCGAGTGACAAATTTATTGTTTTCAAATAAATAGAGAAGCGGTCTTCCGCCACCATTACAACAGAATTCAGGAATTCACCTCAAAAGTCGTTTCTTTCCATTTGTAGAGTAGGCTATTCAACAGTATGGCAAAGGGAAATACTTTGAACTGTCTGTGGCTCCATACATCAATTGCATAAAATTGTGATCATTTGTATTATCAAATTATAAATACCGTTTCAAAATAGAATATTACCCTTGCTGCGCACCCGCAGTTAGTGTAGCAATTTTGAATGGGAGCTGAACATGTAAATTAACGTGTGGGGCCTACACGGGGCTACACCTTTTCTTCACATTTGATATGCATTGTGTTTAGATTCTGCATGAAAGTGGGAACAAGACCGAAGTCTCATGCACCCCCTCTCCTCGTCCAGCAATTAGGCTTACGGCCACACCAGGAAGTCCTGTGATGTTTTTTTTTAATTTAATTTTTTTTATTGATTTTTTTAGATACGCAATCTTCAATTCCTATATTAGGTTTAATGTTTATCATTATTTTTGCTCATCTGTTTTGCGTGGGTGGGTTGAGGCTATATTTAAGGTACCCCTTTTTTGATATATTTCCATCCACACACAGACTTTCTCAAAAAGGCTATGAATATGCAACGTTCCAATTTGAATGCATTATAGCATTGAACCTTTTCTGTCAGTAATCTCTTTCGGTCAAAAATACCGTTACTTAAACAGTTGTTAAAGCTTTAATCAGGTAAGAATGGTTTCCATCTTCCGACATAATCGACCATAAGAATTGTAATTTATACATTTATTGTTTTCACCCAATGAATTAAAAAAATAGTAAATTTAGAAACGTGCAAAAATATCCACAATGCATTCAGTTTAAGGTCAACAAAAAGAATCCGGCACGACATGACAACAATGAACCTTAGTAGATTTCCCACAGTAAATGGATTTGTTTGCATTACCCAGATCAAATCCTGTGTGCAGAATAATCACAAACAAATTGTAGTATTTGCCGATTCTTGTTTGGAATTTGCTATTTTTGAAACATATATATTTGTTTATTAGTTTTTGTAGTTTTGCGAAAGCAATATTTTATAGGTTATATGTGTAAGTAGAATGGTACCTAATGGATTCAAATCTAAATCTAGGCACAGTTTTGAACACGAAGGTTTCAGTATATACTCCAAATGTCATCAAGTATGGTAAGTATTTTTGTTGTTCATATATATAGTTGTGTGTTCATATGAAGCTCATTCTGTATAATAGAAGTTACTAAAAAGGGTCTTTCCAACTTTTGTTTTCCGAAAAATTAGTTTTAAAATTTCTTTAAAATTTGTGACATCGTGCAAAGGAACAATGCATTGTTGTAAGGGTCGTGTACTTTTGAAAAACTTTTTAAGAGTGATTGACAAGAAATTTTAACATTGTTTCCATTCAAGTATCATTAACTTTAAACATCATGTTCTAAATGCATTATCTAAATTCAACAAAAGTCCACCTGAATAGGGAGGTCAGCCCCCACCCCCAACCCCAACGCACACACAACCCCTCTCTCCTTTCATAGCTACTTTTTAAAGTTTTTCGAATGGTTTAATATTCAAAGTGACGTACATGATGCAGTGACGTAGAACGTATCCACATAGCCGAAAATTTTAGAAAAATTCGGATTTTTTTTTAGAAAAAGTTCAATTGATGTAACGGAACCTAGATTGTTTATGGCCCTTTATTTTTTTTGTTTTTCGAACTTTCAAGCCACGAAAATAGGCAAAGTTACAGCAATATTTGAAAAATCGGAATCATGGCCATGAATCGGATGTGGTTACAGAATCAAAAATCGGAAATTATCGAGATTCGGAAAATGTAATGTCTTCTTCACTTGCGTACGAAGGAGTCAACAGGGCCCAATATCAATAGAACTTGCCCCTTACTTTTTGCACTAAACAGCTAAAGGTAAACGAGGAAATATCAGCTGGTGTTCTATATTCAACAAGTCATTTCATAACCATCAGGGAAGCGGGGGGAGGCGGGTAACGTTTATTATTGTCATTCTGCATTCCCCCCCCTCCCAGATTTTGTCTGTATACAGGTATATGGGCGATCTTATTTACGTACCCCTCTCAGCACGTGCATGCATGCACCTTGCTGATCTTTGCATATAGCGTCCCAACCTTCCACTATTTAACACTTTCCACGGCCACTGAGTTTTTGTTAATTTGACCAATGTGTTGCTCCCTGCATCCTCTGTCTTATCATTTTCTGAGATCAATTATTTTGCATAAAAATACCTGGTGTAGTTGTCGGACGTCGACTAAGACCTGCCAAAACATTCTATACTTGGACAAGCCCACCGAAAGAGACGGGCAGATATTTTGAGGGAGGTATTTTCACAAGAGAATGGAGGGGACTAGTGGATAGTGGAAACGTATAACAGAAGCAAGAAATTTAAAGGGAAAATGTACAACTGTTAACAACATTTTGTCCAATGGATTAAGTTTTTTCTGGCAGATCTCTAAAGGAATGATAAGAAAAAATGTTGGGTGTAGGCTTAACTTCTGACACAACCATTGGTCTCGAATACTGATTTTTACCCCAGTGTACCACGCCGCCCTACCCCCTTTCCCCAAAATACGTTGTTTCAGTGGGCATGTCACGTTTCAAATAGTAGAGATATTTTTATGTAATGTTAAAACATTTGCATTTTCTTTTCCCTAGAGAATTCGATTGACGATAGTTTCCATCTTTGGGCTACTCGCCATTTGTGGCGTTTACATTTCCCTCGCATGGCTGACACACACCGTGGAAGATAAAAGCAGACATAGAAAGTTACCGAGAGATTTGTACACCATTGGTCGAGAGCAAAACTACTTTGACGCCATATCTACGCGCTTGACATCTATGCTGCTAACTTCCGAGGTAGCCAGAAATGAAAATAAAACAGTCGATATGTATTTGAAAATCTCCGCCGAAGAAAAACGTTACAATCCTGACGGAGCTTTGCGAAGAATGAGATTATCTGACAAAATGCATGCTAGTGCGCAGGGAAGAAGAATACCCGAAAAGTTATATCAGATGATACCACAGGTATGTGATAAGTTCAAGTCAAGAACGGCGACGTATTACACGCCGGTGAGGGGAGGGGATGGAGAGAGGCTAAGTATTTGCCCCGATATATTGTGAAGGGGATAGGGAGAGTGAGGCCCTCCGCAACATACCCACGACCAGGCACGTGCATGGTTAGATTTGGCCATCGAACTGAATCGAATGTTATCATTGTTTTTGTATTCATTTTTAAATCTTTAGAGTACGTTACGTCAGCCTGAAACTGGTGGCTCCCGGCTCAATTCCACTATATATTTAATTAATTTTCATACCGTTCAGCTCAATTCCACTATATATTTAATTAATTTTCATACCATTCAGCTCAGTTCAACTATATATTTCATTTCTATTCATACCGTTTAGTTTTGGTTGTTTTCATTGAAGTCCCTATATACTTGGGCCTCATTTTGATAGGCCCGGTTGCAGTGTTGGTGCTACGGGGGATGGAAGAGGGGGCATCCCGTGCAGATTTATGGAGCTGACATGTTCTTCTGGGGCAAGGACATGTGAAATCCATTCTTCAGCTCTATTTAAAGGAAAGGTATCGTCCCATAAATACATTCAGAAGCAAACACCGCCGTGTTGGTAACGTCACTTCCGGTTTTCAATTTTCTATATTGATCGCGAAAAACCGGCTATGTTATTGATCACACATCCGCCGGACCATACATAGGTGCCTTCATGTGTTATCGATAACATCACCGATTTCTCGCAATCAAGAAGGAAAATTGAAAACAGGAAGTGACGTTATTAGCACGGCAGTGTTCACTTCTGAATGTATTATGGCGATACATTTCCTTTAAAGTAAAATTCCTTTTGAACTTTTGTACCTCGATATTAAAGGAGAAGTAAGGTCTGACATAATCCTTAGTTCACGGACATGACGGATAAAAACAAAAATAACAAATTTTCTGACCAAATTTTACACCTTCCAAAAGCAATCTAATATATATTTTTGTAATTACTAAACACTTTAATGCTACTATACTTTGGAGCCGCCATTTTATTTTAAAACATGTAAGAAATGATGTCATCAGCCCAACAGGATTCTGGGATGCTCTGTATTTCTTTATGATATATCTCAAGTTTTCAAGCTGATAAAAAATTGTTTTCGTTTTTAAAGGGCCAAAGGACATTTTTTTTTTTTTACACATCCTGAAAATTATCAAAAGATTGCTGATTTGGGCAGGTGGTCTAGATTTTATCCTCTATCATATGAAATAATAATTGTAGTAGACATGTCCCGCTTAAGGAAGCATTTTATGATACCATTTGTAAATGTCAACTTCAGAGCAATAAAGTTTTGGAAAATATTAATATCAAATTGACAACTTTGGTAATCTTGCAAGGAAAATTTGGCATTTCCCGAAAAATAAATAAAATTTCCAGAAAATTGAAGAAAATATTACGAAAATCGAAGCAAATTGCCCGATAATGAAGGAGATTTTCCAAAAATTGCAGATTTCCCGATTAGCATGCAACAATAATGGAAACTTAATTTACCAGTGCAATTTTTCCGCATGCAACTCAAATTTTCAGGGGTTTACACCCATCCACCATTCCCATACATCCCTGTGCACAGCCATGTGTATTTGGTTATGGAGTACCAGTGGCAATATCAGGCGCAATTCCCACTCCAAACCTGGTCGAAAATTTCCAAAAATACGCACAAATAGAAATTCAGCATGTTGGAATGTTTTTGTTATCCTGATCTGCTGATGAAAGTGATTGGTCTTAAGGGTTCAGCCGTATACCATGTCTACTAACCATCTTGGGAAAAAGGATCACAAAAATTCTGAAAAAAATTGATTTAGTCTTATTTAGCTGTTTAGAGTTCCCAAACTTTTTCCTCAAAATATCAAAATTTTTGACTTGGTTTTCCTCAAAATATCGGAAATATTTTTTCAACATATCCGACTTTTCCTTCAAAATGTTCGAGGTATTTCCTTAAAATTCCCAAAGTTTTGCCTCAAAATATCCGACATTTTCCTCAAAAAGTCCGATGGGGGAAGGGGTAGCTTGGATTCGGATTTTTCATGGTCCCCCTCCCCTCCCCTCGCAAAAGGTCTAGCTACGCCATTTGGGATTGTCTGAGTATATTTAAAATGGCTTTGGCTATTTACGTGCATTGATCCAACTCAAAATAATTAAAAGTAATAAGATAAACATATTGAAAATATAAAATATTAAACAGAATATAAAGCTATATGTCTTGCCACCCTAAACTTTCCAGGGTCCATTTCGGCTCCTTTGACCATTGGAAGGACAAATTTGCTCTTCTGCCAATCAAGGTATTGTATCATAAAATAGTTGTTCTTGCTCACGACAAAGGCGCGTTCGGTCAAACAGAGTCTTTTGTTCAGTTTCAATGATGAAAATTTCTTTGCAAAGAAAGATAAATTGAAAACAATTTATTGAAAAGCTAATTTACAAAACGGAAGCTTGAATTTAGGCAATATAAACTAACTTTGTTTGCTGTGATTGAGAAGAATGGCGCGTGTTTGCAGGCCCCCAAGCCAAAGTAAAGAAATAAGTTTGAAGAAATCTAAGAATGGATGATGTATGTACTTGCAGGACTCGCTTAAATTTGTCAAGTGCACACAACTTATTCAACCAAATATGGACAGGAGAAGAGGCACCTGCAGGAATGGAAGAAAAGCCTCATTGCCATAGTGCCCAGAAAAGTGATCTTAAACTTTTGTGACAATTCCAGAGGCATTTCACTTTTTTTACCAACTGCAAGTGAGATATTTAGACGCATCATCATAAACAAAATGAGGGAGGCCGTGGACAAAAAACTACGCCCGGCTTCAGACAAGGAAGAAGCACAAGTGAATAGATTTACAGTCATATTTAGAAACATACTAGAACAAAGCATAGAATGGCAAAGAAGCCCATACATCATTTTTGTACATTTTAAAAAGCCTTCGACAGCATCGGCAGAGAAATGATGTGGAAGATATATTAAGCCATTATGGTGTACCACAAAAGTGCATTCATACATTACATCAGTAGTACAGCGGAAGTAAATATGTAATTATGGATGGAGGTGGAATATCAGAATGGTTTGATGTTTCAACTGACGTTAGATAAGGATGTGTGATGTCAGGCAACCTGTCCAACGCCGTACTTGATTGGGTAATGAGGCAAAGAATACAAGGGCACGGAAACTGGTATAAGATGAAACTTCAACGAAATACTGGAAGACCTTAACTATGCAGACGACATAGCACTACTAGCATCCAACCCGGAAGAGCGGGTGGAAGGGGGAGGGGGAGGGAATTCCATATGTGAAGTATATGTATATGTGCCGCCCAAGCAGGTGCCTTTTTTGCACCATTTTTGTAGTGCAGGTGTCTTTTTTTACTATAAATGAAATTGTACTAAAATATTTTTATTTATAGTAAAACAAATTGTCTTTTTTTCATCATTTTTGTAGTGCAGGTTCCAAACACTGAGGTTTTACTGTGTTAATTTTGTACTGCTGGTCCATTTTTACAATATTTGCGTAGATTAATCATAGTGCAGGTATCAAAAAAAAATATGTCATACTATGCGGGTATGTTTTTCGGTTGGTGGGCTGCACACCTCTACCACTTTTCATAAAGCCCCCTCCACCCACCCCACCCCCTCCCCAGTCCCATCCAAATGGGAACATCTACAAGAGAAAACATTGAGACTTCAAATTAATGCAGATTATATAGGATTGAAAATAAATGAAAACAAGACCAAAGTGCTACGCATGTACACCAAGAAGCAAGAAGTCATTTAAATAAACGGAACAGAAGTTGAGGATGTGACTTTACATAGGCTACCTTGGTGCAACACTGTCCAAAGATGGAGGTACACTGATCGACATAAAAGACTAGCAAAAACAAGAAACGCTTTTGTCACCTCAACAAAAATTTGAAATCAGGTCGCTGCAGCTTAAAGACAAAGCTTAGAATCTTACAAACAAATGTCAGTTCTTCTGTATGGATCCAGTACATGAAAATGACTGAAGGCGACATACAAAAAAGTAGTTATATTTCAACGAAATTGCCTGAGAAAAATTCTGAAAGTCAGATGGCCGAACTTATTACAAATGACGAAATATACAGAAAAACAGAACTACAACCCATAAGTGAAACAATTTTTGAAAGAAGATGGATACAAAAATTATAAAAATAGGACAAATACTACGAAGCGATGCCACATTAGACCAGAGTGGCCCTGACCTGGACTCGAGAGACGGACGATCGAAAAGGACGGAGGAAAAATCTGGGATGGAGTGGCTGGAATGAAGTCAGAGAGTTGGCCCGAGATAGAGGAAAGTGGAATTCTGTGATCAAGGCCTCAATCTCTACAATACTGAGAAGGGAGCGGTAAGTAAGGTAAGGTACACATAACCAGCGGAAACTGCTTGCAGGAGCACTAGCTCGAAAGTGAGGGCGCTCGTTTTTGCGAATTTCACAGATATATTATCCACAATAGATCGATAAACTCCATGCATAGCCTACAGACAGGAAAGGGTTAAGGTCACCTGCATATTCTTATTGACCAGAAAATTGTTACACCGTTGCGCGTACTAGATAAGCATTTGATTTGTTTTTTCTTTTGGGGGAGGGGGGAGGGTGAAACCCCTCTCACTTTTCAGTTAAAGAATTTTGATATACCTCAATGTTATCACATATATGTTTAGTGGCGGGGTGAGAGACATTTGTTTGGAGGGAGCAGTGGCGGCGCTAAGGGGAAGGGGAATTTACCCCCCCCCCCTTCCATGAGATAGCTTTGTACCCACACTTCCCCCAGACAATTTTCGGGCTACATTTTGTGCGATCTACAGGCCAATTATACACAATTTAAACTCTTACAACCCATGGAAAATTGTTACATGCAGTTACACCATATGATATCGGGGCATTCAGCTGTTCAATGCAGCGCACACATATTGCAAACTTTGTTTATTGTGAGGAATATTTTCAATCATGTTAATAAGACTATTAGTAGTTTAATCTTATTCAGGATCTAGCTTTGTGTAAAAGATATAAAAGAGATTGAACGTCAGATAGTCAGAATAGCTACAAAATAGCCAGTGACTCATTATTGAGAGAAATCACAAACAATCAAATGAAAAGGCTAAATATTTCTTACATTGATTCGATCTGAGGTACGCATATTTTACCTTTTCAGTAAAAAAAAAAAACGTCATATAAATGTTTTGTTATTTTGTGTGTGGCTTTGGCCAAATAAACAGATAACAGGTTGAATAGTTTTTCTAGTTTCATGCTTTCAGGCACGTAGAGGTGAGCATGGGGTCGGATTTCCGAAAGGACTATTTTTCCAGGTCGATATTGCAACACTTTTCAATAAGATTGAATGTCCGAACTTCTAAAAACTAACGCTTATCTGCTAGTGCCATCCCACTGGTCCGAAGGCCTGATAGTCCGAAGGTCCAATAGTCCGAAGGCCCAATAGTCCAAAGGTTCAATAATCCGAAGGCCTAATAGTCGGAAGGCCCAATAGTCTGAAGGTTTAATAGTCCGAAGGCCCAATAGTCTGAAGGTTAAATAGTCCAAAGACCCAATAATTGGAAAGCCCAATAGTCCGAAGTTCAATAATCCGAAGGTTCAATAGTCTGAAGGACTAATAATCGAAAAGCCCAATTGTCCGAAGGTTCACTAGTCCGAAGGCTCAATAGCCCGAAGGCTCAATAGCCCGAAGGCTCAATAGCCCGAAGATTCAATAGTCTAAAGGCCCAATAGTCGGAAGGCCCAATAGTCCAAAAGTTCAATAGTCCGAAGGCATACCGTCGGATTTGGGTTTTTTTTCAGGTATCAAACTGTCAAAGAAAAAGTCCAAATCCTAAAATCCCGCAATTTGTTTAACCACTAAGAGAACATTTTCAAAACACTGTACGTTTTTCGCACAAGCAGTATATTACTAATAAACGTATTCACTTCCGAAGAGGAAAAAAAACTCTGGACACACATTCAATAACAATTCGTAGAGTCAGTCAAATTAATTATGTTTCTATATTTTTTTCTGTCGTCGGTAACCGGCACAAACATAATCACACAGTATACATATAATTCCCCCCCCCCCCTCCCCTTCTCCCTTCTCTTTCCACCTTCTCACTTTCATCACTGGTAACAGACTCCCTACATTTCAAAAAAATATTCTGTGACGCCAGCTGGGAGAAGACTTGGAATGAATAACCAATCAGTATAAACAGATAAAGCATGCGCAGTGAAGTAACCAATTGATAAATTACGCTGTAAAATTAAGCCTGAGTGCAACATGTATAAGAATTACCTTAAAACAATCAACAAGCTGACAATGAAGTGGGGCAGAGCGCACTGATTCTAAAAAATTGGCAGAATACAAGCTTCTTTTGTTAAAATAGTCTCATTTTGATCGGCTTCAAAACGAGACACCAGTTAGTAACTACCGTGATAATCAAAATCTCTCTTTGTCTGATGCTGCTTTAAAGGGGGTGATATACATATGGTTAAAGGCGACGATATGCCCAGCTATATACGACCATACTCTAGCCTTAAACCTCAAACAATTGAGCCTTCGGACATGCATGACATGTCGAACTATTGAAACTTCGGACTATTGAACCTTCGAACCAGTGGCGTGGTTGCAGGGGCAGAGAGAAACTTTCCCCCAGTTAATGGTTGGTTTGGTTTGGTTTGTTGATGTTTAACGGCACCGCGACAGTCAGAGTCAAATGTGCCAAGAGGGTGTTAATAAATTATGGTGTAAGAGTTAGGATAGTGAGGAGATGGAAGGCTTGTATGGAGATAAGGGGGAAAAGCAGAAAAGAAAACAAGAAAACAAGCTTTTGGTAAAAAGAAAGTGGTATGTAAGGGTAGGTGTAGAAAGCAAGGGGAGAAGGGAGTTAAAAAAAATGTGGTGGAAGAGCTTGTTGTTGCGGAGGAACTTGATGATGTTTGAGGAGGAATTGTTTTCGAAAAGGTCCAAGATTGAGGATAGTGAGGAGAGAAGAGATTTGGAGTTCTGGTATAGGGGACAGGTTACGAAGATATGCTTGATGGAAAGATCGGTGTTACAAGTGGGGCAGAGAGAGGTAGGGGAGCCGGATAAGAGTTGGGAGTGGGTGAGAGAGAAGTGACCGAGGCGGATGCGGGTAACAACGATGTCTTCCTTGCGGTTGCGACTGTGCAGAGGGGTGTTGGTCGCGGCTTTGGGTTTGATGGTGTGGAGTTTGTTACTGGTTTCGTGATTCCAGGAGTTTTGCCAGGTCTTTTTTTTGTATGTAGTTGGAGATGGAGAGACGGAGGTCTGAGTGTGGAATAGAAAAAGGAGAGGCGATGTTTGACAAAGCTTTGTTGGCGGCTGTGTCGGCTCTCTCGTTGTCAGGGATGCTAACATGGCCTGGAAATCCAGTAAAGGATAATATTCTTTCCTAAGGAGGAGAGAGTGTGGAGTTTGTTGAGGATTGTTAGAATAAGATGGTTGGGCCAGAGCATGTTGAGGATGCCAATGAGGAAGATTTGGAGTCAGAGAAGATGACGAAACGGGGCGGAAAGAGAGTTCTATGAAATTTAAGGCTAGGAGGATGGCTTTCGCCTCGGCAGCGTAAATAGAGATGCCGTCGGGTAGCCTTTAGGAGATGGTGAGGCCGGGACAGGCGGCGACGG
Organism: Chiridota heheva; assembly: GCA_020152595.1. Lineage (NCBI taxonomy): Eukaryota > Metazoa > Echinodermata > Holothuroidea > Apodida > Chiridotidae > Chiridota > Chiridota heheva. The sequence continues at coordinate 102,154 of JAIGNY010000216.1, forward strand.
CTGCAGAGGAGCCTTCCCGTGTGGAGCCGTCGGTGAAGAGAAAGGAGTAGTCGTGGAAATGTCTACTGAGTTGGCAGTATTTGGAGTGGAAGAAGGCTGGGTTGTGAAGAGCTTTCGTGAAGGAGGAAAGACCAAGGTATACCATATGGGAAGGGAGGGGGGGTGGGGGTAATAGTCCAGTGGGTGTATTTGGCAATCGAGAAAATGTTGATGTTGACTTTGGAGAAGTGGGAGTGCATCCGAATCCTGAAAGGTGGGGGGACCAGGGTTTTTTTCTGAGAGGGCGCCGAATGCTCACAGAGCGCAAAATTGTTTTGAGAATATATTTGTATACATTTTGGCAATTT
>JAIGNY010000216.1:107500-165000 GCA_020152595.1 Chiridota heheva
ATTTACACGATAACAAATATGCCTAGGAGACCTGCAGGAAGCAGGTGCTTATTTGAATTCCAGGTCACCCAATAGAAGACAAAAACTCAACACTTATTGCATAATCCCACCCACACCACGCCAATGATAGTGATCCCACACCACCACGCTAATGATAGGGGTGATCCCACCATCACCATGCAAAATAGGGATTATCACACAGCATCACGCCAATGATAGGGATGATATCAAGAAGTCAATAATTATTTGATAGATATCTTTTAAAAGCTGTTTTAAAGGAATTTAAGGATCGCTGGGTACGTAAACACACATCTAAAGAAGTCCAATACTTGGGGTCACTTACAGACTTGGACGTAATGTTTTTGGTATAATGAAGAATTTTATGTATTTTGATAAAAGTTATCCTTGTTAGCTGTTTTATGATGGTGAACATCGCCAACCTTTGTAAAATAAAAAAGAATAGAATTAGGATGGAATTAGATTTTGATTATACTTTACATAAAATATCAAGTTGATAGTTGTGTAAATTAAATATGTTAAGAATACGGTTCTCCTATTAAGGGTGTAGTGTGTTCACGGTTTGTTACGTTCTTGATTAATCCTACAGAACGCTTCTGAAGAATGAATAGACGATTAATAATAGATAGAGGTATTAGCTCAGACAGTAGAACAATTACTTAAGAACGGTAAAATTTGAGTATTATATAATGAGAGAAGAATTTTATTAGAAAAAGACCTTTAAATTTATATAAAATACCAATGTTTTTGGAAACCGTATTGGCTACAGTATTGGCTACTTTCTGAACATGAATCTTCGATATATCAAGAATCTTTTAAAAGCAATCTAACAGATGATGATATTAATCTGTTATGCAAAGGTTTGAAACTTATCCCTACCCCGAAACGTCCTCATCTGCTCATAGAAGCTCGATTTTATCTGACATCAATGATCCCACGCGTTCTATGAGGAAGAAATATTACATGCACGACAAAGAATTGAAACCATATGCCAAATTTGAACTTCCGTCACCATGGCAACCACATCCTATGCCTTTTACGATTTGGAGGATTTTCCGAAAATACCAAAAAAGAATTGGCGATTCCTAGCAAACATGCTTCTCCCAACGAAATCTAATGGCATTTCCTCTTAAGAATGATACATCAATTAAGGTATTTCACAAAGGCAGGGGCGTCGCCATCCTTAATATTACAGAGGATTATCAGGCTGAAAACCTTCGCCAATTATTGGGCCCTGCAGTATCAATATATACCATCGGATATCACAAATGGTACCATAACGGAAGATTTATCCTTAGTATGCTGATATCAAAGATGTGCAAATCCGACGACATTTCAGAAGATACCTATAAATACCTCGACCCTAAAGACCCTTTTCTATCTTTAACCGAAAGCACATTCGGTTGCTCTATTATCTCGGGCCGTGGCGGTCCTATACACAACCGTGAAATATCTGAATTTTTACACTATATCTTACTTTCAATAGTGGTAAATCACTCCACATAATTCAAATCTTGGAAGATTTAGTCTTGCCCCAGAAGCGAAATCCGCAAGGAAAAACAATATACAAAGAAAAGGTAGAGTCCCACTTCAAAGAGAATAATATGAAGAAAGTTTGGAATGGCATGAAGCTCATGAGTGGATACACTACCAGAAATGCATCTAATGATTCAGGATCCACAACAAACAATTCATTAGAATATGTGAATGAACTGAACAATTTTTACAACAGATTTGATTGCCATGATTTCAGTGATACCAGATCACGTATGAAAGTAAATCTCGAAGGGGCACTGATGAGGGTTGCTTCATTTGCACAGAGGAGGAGGTACGGAATGAATTTCTGTAACCTTGTACCCTCAAAGCACCAGGCCCGGATGATATTTCTCCTCGATTACTTAAATTATATAGTGATCAACTCTGTAGTATTTTCTGTAACATTTTAATGTCTTTTCAATCAGTATTGTTCCACAATTTGGAAAAAACATCATGCATTGTCCCAGTGCCTAAGAAACCCAAGGTGTCATGCATGAATGATATACCTTCTGGTTACTCTTGATCATGTCGGAATGTTTACCAACCTTCTACAAAAAAAAAGCTGGCCAACGCCTGCACATCGGCAAAACCCGACCTTTATAACATACGAAAACCATCTCCCGATTTTATCCAACAAATGCTCGGATTAATCATTAAACGCAATTGTTGTTCATTTAAAAATGAATTTAATCTGCAACAATTGGCGTTGCTATGGGATCCGAATCGTCACCGGAGATTGCAGACATTACCTTTCATATACTGAAAAATCAAATATTATCCTTATCAGACAAAATTCTTGTTTGGAAAAGATACAGACTGAGAGAGGCGATATCCTTCTCTTCTTTTCTGTTTCTAACATAGAACTTCAAGAATTTATTAAACAAATGAATCAGTTGCACCTGACTTTGAAATTCACTTGTGAATCATTTCTTGATAAAGTGTCTTATCTTCAAATTAATATTTTCAAAGGAAACTGTTTTACAGAAAGTCACACTCTTGACACTAGCACTCAATCTTGCGAAAGGTTTTCAATACTTGCCAAAATCATCTTGCCACCCTGAAGCTTGCCAGGGAACAATTCTAAGACATTTGCGACTTTGCAACAATGACTAAATGTGGACGATTTTGCCTTAAATGTTGCATTATTCAAGGAATGACTGATTCTCAGAGGCTACACAGCAGAATACTTTGATAATATATCAAAGAATATATCAAACATTCTGATAGAACCTTGGCTTTATCAACGAGCGCAAAATCATCTAAAAATACCGCTCATTTTTAAGTTCTCACCGTGACCGCATATCAAGACCAAAGAGCGCATTATCCAAACATTGGAGCAAAATTCGCGATCAGCCGACACTTTCGCTCATATTTCCTGAGGCCCCTTCCCTCCCCCCCCCCCTTCCTACACTAATAGCTTATAAACGGGGGGAAAGTAGGTGACTCTATTATCCGATCGAGCAGGGACACTAATGACTGAATGAGCAGAATATCTCTCTAAACACGGAATGACGAATCCATTATGCATTCTCACAGATCATTCATAAATAGCAAGAAGAGGAAAGAGGGGAGGGGGGGAAAAATTTTGGTTTTCGTCCACCTTATACCTTATCTGTAACATCACTATATTCTTTAAATATATCAGCTACTGATGAGATTTGCCACACATCGGTTTAGTTGAAACCGTCTAGCAAGGCACTAATTATGTTTTCCCCCTTAATTTTATCAAGAATTACGTCATATTAATATAACTTATATACCTTTTATTCTTGAATTTACTATCTGCCTTGATATTGTTCCAGTCTATCTTTATTTGACAGTTTGTTGAATTCATGATGCTTATATATTTTTACCATTATAACCGTCCTTTACTTTTACAACGGCTATATATTATTTGATGATTTTCATCAAATTGTTTGTAAAACCGTAGGAATCATACGGTATACAGGCTGACAGGTATGAGTCATTAGTAAGTGCGGAAGGAAGAAAGTTTCGGGCAATAGCATTCTAGAAGTTATTTGACACAATCACAAGATGCTCTATATTCTCGACATAATTATCACAGAAGGTACAAAGGTCATTATCATACTGATTTATTTTATAAAGATAAGAGTTGGTGGCAAGTCAAAGGTGTAAAAACCGAAATTGAAAGGAGCGAAGAATCCATTTATTTTCAGCTGCTAAAAATTTTGGTAAATCAGATATTTTTCTTCACGGCTTATAATTTTAGGGGTGCCTGGGCATCTAATGCACCGCGATGACAGTTTTGATTCACGACATGCATGCATGGTGAAAGTGAACTCAGTCAGAACATGATGACCGGGCTCACTTGCAATCAGGCGTAGCCGAAGGTAGGGGTGGGGGAGGGGGAGGGGGATTGACCCCCTTGGCCGAAAATTTGACCCCCTTGGCCGGAAATTTCCAAAAATTCAGAAAATTCGCATAACAAAAAATTAAATATGTTGGAATATTTTGACAGTTTGGTCTGTTGGTAATCCTGATGAAAGCCATCGTGGGAAAAAAGGTTTACAATATTTCCGAAAACCAAATTTTTAATTTAGGCCTATTTAGCAGTTTAGAGTTAGCAAATTTCCGACTTAAATTCTCAAATTTTTGAAGTTGTACATGATCCTCAACATTTCCAAAGTATTTCCTCAAAATATGCGACATTTTCGCAAAATTTTCCAAAAGTGTTTTTTTTTCTTCTTTGAAATAAACAGCATTTACCCCATCTGCACATATTTTTCCTCAAAATATTTGACCTTTTCCTCCAAATTTCCAGGGTTTTCCTCAAAATAATACCTCCGCCATTTTTTTTCTTTTTATCTGTAGTCGTTGGTGACGGATCTCCGGGTACCTTAAACGTTCACTGCGACACGACCTCGGTTGACGAATCAGAGGGCCCGCTATACCTGAACGCTGACGTCATTGCTTCCATTCAGCCGAAGGCAAAGCTAATCGTGATTCTGCGCGATCCAATTACAACGTTAGTCCCACTGTAATTTGTCAGTTTATATTTTAGATCGGATGGAAACAGGACATTTCAAGCGTATAGGGCCTGTGTGCCTATGTCAGGCATTTTCCCCATTGAGTCCAGCCAGTCTTTGGTGCTTCTGTATTTCATTTATGACCTAATACTATAAAGGACTTGATTAGAGATATATCAGCCACACTCACAAACGATTCTGTATTTGCCTCACCCATGCAAAAAAAAAGTATGATAGACAAACAGCGAATTTACACAGTGGCGGCGGAAGATGTTTGAATCTAGGGGCACAGGATCTGATGGGCACTTTCCAACTGTCGTATTTCCAAAGCATATAGCACAAGTAGCATTGTTTTATAGGGTCATCTGAAAATGCATTTTTCTCTCCATTTTGAAAAAGGACACTTAAAACTTTTCAGAAAAGTGAGGGGCACGTGCCCCTGTGCCCCCCGCCCGGTTCCGCCGCCTATGAATTTACAAAAGAAAAGACCAAGGTTACTCAGGTATGCATAACAAATTAATATCAAAAAATGCGTATTGTTACCTGAACATTACAACAGTTGTAAAATGGTAATTTTTTTACCAGTTTTTAATAGATTGTACAGCAATTTCATTAATCGTGCCTCTACACGTCTAACTTAAAAAGTTATAAAGCTTTGTATAAAACTGTTGTTGCTGTCTACCTATACTTTACGCTATATAAAAGTATGGCCCAGGCTGAAAGGCAGCGTAATCAGGTAAATATAGTGTGTATTTTTTATGGACATACAATTCAATTTCCAAAATGATCCCAAAAACACGTGTCTGCTCTCAAGGTACCTTTGTGTTTTACGACAAAATTTGATATCAAAAAGATCCGATACTAAGCACATTGTTTTATTTGATCGTTTAATAAATGCCAAATATTGCAACTATGTGTGAGGTTTGAGTGCTTTCGACACACCTATAGCTTTGACCAGCTCCCTGCTTTGACTGTTTGATATTTGGTAACAAAGATTTGTGATGACTTTGTGAAAGATTTTAAGTCTTAAAGAAACAACATCGCGGTTATTTACCAATCTTGTCAGCTTTTAGACTGAAGTGAATTCTGATCTCCGGTGGAAAAAGAATGCAAAAGCTTTGATTCTTTAAACCCTTTTAATTTGATGCTCATAGACTCCCACCTTAACGTGGATAGCGAAGTGGGAAGGAGAGGGGAGGGGAGATGGAGGAGGGGGAGGGTTCGCCCCTTTGCACTGGGTCTTTTTTCAAACATCTTGATAATCAAATTGAAATGTGCCGTTTGCCCCGCCCTTTCTAGGAAATTCGGTAATTCCTATAACTTCATAGGCACACGGACTCAATATTTTCTAGGGGACAAAAGTGTTTTGCATGCATAAGATTATATCTTCTTGCGAAATTTGTCAGAATTTTAGTAAAATTTAGTAAAAAATTAGCAAACCATTATCAGACGGGCAAATCATGAAAAATTTTTCTCTCACGATTTTGAGTCTTTTCATTATCTATTTTGCCCAACATTATTGGTCGATTTTTGCCTGAATTTCCATCCTTTTGTTGGGGAGTAACTGGGAGTAACCATCCGACGCCCGTATATGCCTGGATTTGCTGGATATGGTTTCCTCTTTTTTTATGCAGGGTCAGATCTGCTTATTTGTACTTCGATTCCTTTGAGAAACCCCCGAGAACTTTCACCGGAGTGTCGTGTACACCGTGGATCTATTCCATAAATGCCTTGCCAGGAGGAGTTTACGAGCATGCGCATACCAGTGTGCCTTTCGTATGTACAATTCTTCAGAACCAACCAAGGTGGTAAGTTTTTGACCAATCATTCGTCATTATTTGTTTGTATGAAAACGGCAAGCTTTTCTGCAGTCGTGTTCCTTTTATCTTGGATGTCCTGCAACTATGGCGTAGACCTATATATGTAAAGGGGCTGGAAGCGCACCACCATCTGACCATTAAGCTTTCACAAAATTTCCCAAAGCGATTGCATGGGGGATATTATGGGATAAGTTCCCCCTCCCCCCACCCTTCCCCCTTCCTGCAGTGACATATACTCAAAATGAGGAAAGAGGCAGATGTGGGAGTTTCAATACAGAAATGAGGTGAACGCCAACTTGGATTTGGTTCCTAACCGATCTAGACCAACCTCTTGAGCAGTTAATGTAGAAAGTTATCTTCTTGTCACCATCCCCTCAACTTTGTGTTTTCCTTTCTCATTCTCTTCTCAGAGATTGGAATCTGGTTTCGCTTGGGTTTATCTCCGTGACTGGCTTCAGTTGTACCCACGTGATCAATTGTTAGTACTTCATCTTGAAGATTGGAAGAAAAATTGCACCAGTATCTTACCCAAAGTTTACGAGTTTTTAAAGCTTGGTATGTACATACATAGGTATCATATCTCAGCTTGTCTTGCATTGATTGCTTACATCCCAGGATTTCTATACATTTCATCATACTTTGATAAAAATTCAACAATCCTCGACGGTAGTTAGGTTTCCTGACAAAGAAAAGCTTCACCTTCCAACCTAGTTACCAGTTACTCCACCGCGTCAACGCCAGCGATTACTCCTCTGTATGTCTGTCATGGCTTTTCCAATGGCAAAATGGTTGGCCATTTGACGACAAAATAGCCTCGGCGGACAGTGAATCCCTAAAGCCAGAAAGCAGAATCAGCGCACCGGGTTTAGGGGAGGGTTGTGGGAGATGATCCCTAATTTCTAGATTTAAAAGGATTCATTTTGTTCATCATTTACCTATTCATTATGTACTTAATTTTGCTCGTCTGACCCTCGTGTATAATAATATGCAGGTTGGCCAACCAGTATCACTTTAAAAAAATAATAATAACTGGTGGACCAAATTGATTCGATTTATATTCTTATAGGCCTAGACAGACAAAGTTTCATATATTGTGCATTTATTGATCTGCATTAAGCAATACGAAATTTCCATCCCATTCAGACAAATTAAGCGACAAACAAATCGAAGCAGCGTGTCATCGAGATATTCTGAACCAGAAAATATCATCCTTCATACCAACCCAGCCAAAGACAACCCAGATCCTAGAAGATCTTTTTCGACCCTTCCAAGAGAAGCTAGATGAACTGCTGCAACCGAGGCATTCCGATGAGAAGAAGGAGCTCACTTTGAACTGTTGAAGGTACACCGTATAGTCATCTACCGCGCCGAAATAAAATGCAAAAGGTACAGCTTGGAACATAAACTATATCATTTGGGTTTAAACCAGCAACGCAGATGAATTGAAAATTGCCGAAATGTTGTCATCCTGCAATTTATCAGTCTGTCAGTAACTCTCCATGCCAGCTTTAGAGTATACATATGTTAACCTTTCACGCTAGCATCATCTTCAGACTGTCAGAATGAAAGGAAATTTAATTGGTATACGACGCTGAGAGGCGGAACGAGAGCCGTAATACTCAAACGAGAAAATCTTTGTTTACAATTTCGCGGACTGAGATCCGGCAATTTCAGATTGTCACACGTGAAATTTGGGGTAGTCTTATCGTCTGGATGTAAAAAGGCTGCTTACTCTGAACTGAACATATCGGCGGCAGATTTGCTGCTTTACATAAATTCAATTTGAACATCAAGAAATGAATGATTTGCACTGAGTCTTAAAGGGGCACTCGACCGAAAAGTGGAGACGTTCTTATCGCGACTTTATTTTTAAATGATGTCAACAAACAGGACTCTCAGTCATCTCTCGCTCCGTTGTTAGTGGTGTTACTGTTGTTGATGGCCGATAAGTTTATTCGATCGTAAAGTCAATAAGTTTATAATTCAATCGTAAAGTCAATGGGGAAATTACAAAAATAAATGTATATTACCTAGATTGGGGTTTAGTGGCACTAATGCTACAACACCGTTTTGTGCAAGTAACCAAGTAGCCAATCACTATTCGATCGAATACCCCTTTAACCTTTCCAGGCATTTTGTATTTAATCATTGAGAGAAAATATATAGCATTTGATCAAACTTTTCGTGTGAATTTTATTTTGTAATCTTATCTGCATCCCTCTATCACCTATACAAAAGCCCGTCATCAGATCATGTATGGTTGCTAAACTTCTAAGTTGCTTCAGTCGTTTAACTTGACTTTTGACAAACTGGAAGGATGGCAAATCCTTTTTGTTTTGTAAAAAAAATTATAAATGAAAACGTTTTTTTGATCAGATATTAGTTCATGCAAACCTTAGTCACTAAAAATGCTGGAAAATTTTTTCCTTCTAGAAATTTATTGGGGACATGACAAAGGCTTGGAAACTTTTGGTCAGACTTTGCTGCATCAATTCAAAGAATTATGATGGACATTTACAAAACGGACTTTTTATTCTAATAGATATTTTAAACAATTTAGCAAATGTTGTCCTTTATCTGTTTATACACATCCATGTATACCTTTGAGAATAAGATTTTGTATAACTTTTCAAAGGGAACCTCATGTCCATGTCAGCCCCTTACTCTAAGACAAGCCCCCCCCCTCCCCCCTCCCCCTCCCCCCACCCGTGGTTTTACCATGCCTGGTCCAACCCCCTTCAAGATGGTTCCTGCATCTTCATTTAACCTTAGCTTCTCTTGCAAAAATCTGGTTTGGGCGAGGTTCTTGTTTGCATACGGGACTGGTCCACGAGACTAAACAGCTAGGTGTCAGCGGTCAGGGGTATGTACGAGAATCTTCCAGAGGTACAGAAAATATATTTCCATGTCATCATGGTTTAAAAGTTTAACAGTTAATATTAGGACATGCATAGTTGTATAGGTGATGGTCCAAACTCCCTAAGCGTGTGAGGTGTGACTAGCATCATGGGGTTTCAACTCGATCTGTTATTGTTTAACAGTTAATATTAGGACATGCATAGTTGTATAGGTGATGGTCCAAACTCCCTAAGCGTGTGAGGTGTGACTAGTATACTTAACATTTGTCCGGTGGTTGGACAGGTCAACTCGATCTGTTATTCAAACAAATCTAAAAATGAAAAGAAAAAGAGAGAGATTGAGGCGTCGAACTTTTGCAGGTCACTAGCGTTTTATGGGTCCATTTTTGGGGGGAAATTAAAAACTTATCGATCATGATTTCGGAAAATAAAATATCGTAAAAGAAAAATCGCAAAAATTAGGATCATAATTTTGAAATTCGAATTTCTTTTACTCCCCTAGTCCAGATTTAGGCTGCTACACCACTGTGTCTCGCAACACTGGCAAGGAGCGCATGCTTTACCTGCACATGGTGACATTCAGAGTTGTTTTTGTGACGTTGACAGTAATATATGTTTTTATATATTTTTTAAGGTCGGTAACTCATGTTCAAAATATTTGTTAGTACACATCACAATGTCATATATCCCTGATCCACCAAGCTTGACTTTCCACCCGTCATGAAATATGTTTCGAATGAAAAGGTGTGAAATGACTTTGTGAATTACATAGGTGACGTACATTGTTTTGAATAAAGCTATGAAGTAAGCTGTCGAACTTTTGATGAATACAAATCATTTGTAGTATTTCATGCAAATATATTTGTCCATGCATGGGAGGAGAAGTTAAAAAAGACAACCGCAGATATTTTAGCAAACTAGGTCATTTCTGGTTACACTGCGCAAAATAGGACGATATATAGAAGACGTCGCCAGGCACGTAGTCAGACCTGATGAATTGGGGCACATTTAAGTGACAACTCACTTAATGTCTTTAATTTACCTTGCTTTCTCTCTTTTTTCGACAAAAAATGGCTATGTACCTGGATGTCGTTGTGACAGTAACAACGGCCCAAATCTTTTACTTTTAGAGGTTGTGCAATCCCCATACCCCCACACCCCCAGATATGTTTCTGGATAACAATAACATACAAGTATTTCAATAAATTGAAAAGCAAAATCAGGTCTTTGTCGCAAATCCAGAGAACATGACGACTACATTAATCTGTTAATGTTGTTTTTGTTTAAGAGTCATCATGAAAATCTTGCCCTTATGACATATCTTTCATTGACATATCAATATTCTGTTGACCCTACTCTGACCCTCTTAGCTACACCTATACAACCATTTGCCAGTTCTAATACAGTGCGGGAGGGGGATTGATTCCATTTGCATCCGTCTTTGAGTAAGTCATACATGTGAAATTTCTACTACTGGTTGTTCCGATCACTGCTATACGTTCTTCATTCACTTTTTACACAGGTTTTTAAATAGCATAAACAAATATAAAAAAAGATTGAAGGACTTTTTTCTGTTTCTCAAACGTTGTAGCACAAAATGATTTGGTAATGAAAATAGGTTTTGAAAATGGAACATATGTTGGGCCACTAAAAAGAATAATGTTGGGAAAAGAACAATGTTGGGCCACTAAAAAGAACAATGTTGGGAAAAGAACAATGTTGGGTAACTAAAAAGAACAATGTTGGGAAAAGACAATGTTGGGCCACTAGAAAGAACGCTGGGTCACTATGAAAACTAATGATATGTTGCGCCACTATAATAGCGAACAATATGTTAGGCCACTAAAAAGAACAATATATTGGGCAACTAAAAAGAATCATATTGGGCCACTGGGAGTGCGGCGTCTCCAAGATACACCAAACAGGGGCATAGCTAGAGGGTTTTGAATGAGAGGGTGTAGATGTGATTTTTGCCAACAAAATATCGCCTATGATATAATGATGTGTCGCCTAAGGCACCGCGTACGGTGGCATGGGGTCCAGCTTATGGCCGGTGGTTGTGTTAAGGGATGAAGCTATATTTAATAATCGCACATTTTGAGCAGATAACGCATGGTTGCATGTCGATAACAAAGAGTCCCTCTAGTTCAATTTAGCTCTACACCACTGCGCGAAGCCCCAGCTCAGAAAAGTGTGATTTTGATGCCCCAAAATGGCTTCAAACATGCAACAATTTCAATGAAGTTTACATGAGGACATGCATTTTCGACAATTTAATTGATGAAAATAATAATCGTTTATTTATTTTATTTTTAAGGTAAAATCAATCAGGGGAAAAGCCCTGGTAGGGTCCAGAGGGCTAGCCCTGGTAAGGGTCCAGGGGAAGAAACCACGGAGGTTTTGTGAATTTGATGCCCCAAATGACTCTAAAAATGATACAAAAAGTTCAATGAAGTTTACATGTGGATACATGCATTTTCAACTGCTCAATTGATAAAAGATGTTTTTTTAAATCAAAATTAATCTGGGACGAAGTCCGGGGCGGGGGGTATTAACCCCCCTCTCTAGCTACACCCTTGACACCAAATAAATAGACTATAAATGCACTGACTTAACTGTAACATTTCTGTTTTGTAATTCTTCTCTCAATTTATATATATGAATATGTTATATACAATTTCTATGGAGTATTTACATTGTTATGACTCACGCATTAAATCCTGTTAATGAACAACCATGATTATTTGGTTTCTTCCATTTTCAAAACAGGTAATATTTTTTAATACAGCGATAAAATATATGTAACCTTTTCACGTTTTTCATTCTTTTTAGTTGTTGTTTATGTGTTTTAAACAAAAAGTGTTTTAAACAATGTTTAGGCATCATGTTTATATGCATATTTAATGCACGGTTCAAAAGACTTTGCATGCGCAAATGACCCTCCTAAAGACAGGCCATTCTACTTGTGTCAAAGTCCTTTGTACCGTGCATTAAATATACATATAAACGCTCTGCCTCAATTCAACCTTTATTATGTTATGGACCAGAGGCCTAAAGCCGACAGAATAAATTACAAATTACTTAACTGTAAAATACACATGTCATTTCATCTCTAAAATGTACTAAACTTTCTCAAACACAAATATATCATCAAAATACTAGAATATCTTTTTCAAAATATAGTTGAAATTACTTTTAGTGAATCAGGTTGCATATTCATTGCTTTCTATAAATAAACATGTGGAAACATATTCTGTTACACAATGCCATTAAATGCTGGAACATAAAGCCTTAGAAACAAATCTGAATTTCGTCCTCTTTCTAAAATGAAATTTCTTTACAATTCAACAATTTGACTTTATCCAAAAAATGCTCACTATTTCAATAAAATACACAAAGAATGTTGAGGAATGTAAGGTTGATGTCATTTCTACTTGGATTTCAGTCATTTTTACATAAATTTAATAATAATTCTAATAATGCTAATACTTCAGTCTTATAAAGCGTTTTTCTACAACGGTTCTCAAAGGGCTTGCATCGTTTATGCAACTGTGTCACCTCCTGAAAACTGATGAAACTTACAGCTTGAATATCTTCTTCAGTGAACACAGTTTGTGAATACATTCCTCACCATATAGTTTCTTCAATTGTCCCCTTTCATAGAAACAAATTGAAGGCATATGGACAAGTAGATACAACATGAGCTTAAAGTGCAATAACAACCATGAACCGAACAGCAAAAAGTCCTATCACAATCACTTACAAATTGACCGTTTTTCATCATTTTAAAACTTAGATACCTAATAAGCATTAGACACCTAATAAGCATTAGATACCTAATAAGCATTAGATACCTAATAAGCATTAGATACCTAATAAGCATTATATACCTAATAAGCATTAGATACCTGATAAGCATTAGATACCTAATGAGCATTAGATACCTAATAAGCATTAGATACCTAATAAGCATTAGATACCTGATAAGCATTAGATACCTAATAAGCATTAGATACCTAATAAGCATTAGATACCGAATTAGCATTAGACACCTAATAAGCATTAGATACCTAATAAGCATTAGATACCTAATAAGCATTAGATACCTAATAAGCATTAGATACCTAATAAGCATCAGATACCTAATAAGTATTAAATGAGCAATATTTTGTGAATTCAGGACGGGACAACTAGGAAATTGCTTTTGTTAAAGGTCGGTTATTGTTAAAGGCCGGTTATTGTTCTAATGTGGACATAAATACACAATACAATTGAACACTTTTGATTGGTCGAGATATTTGGAGAAGCCAATCAATAACCACCGCAAAAGTGACGTCACAAGTACCAAAATTACTGGCGGCATGTCAAGCAATTTTCTTGAGGGATGAGATCCCCTCTTAAACTTATTGCTTTTTTGTCCTTACCCCAAATAATTTGAATGGGAGAAATTGGCTATAGTGAACAAGAAATTAGATATTCATTATAACCTTGGCCTAGATCTAACTGTAGAATGCAATTTGAGAACCTTTGGTGTTTGAAATGTGGGAAAAATATAAAGAATTAATATTGAGGAATTCTAGCTGCATTCGTATTCATCCATCATAACTTTATGCATGCATGCGGATAATTTGTACAAACTTCGATTTATCATAACTTAAAAACTATCTCAGTACTATTGAAACTGTTGCAAGACTGTTCAGCTCAGAATGTAATGCTCTTTCATCTGGATAAAATACCTCTACCTGTCCATATTAAGTGTAAAAATATTCCCTACAAGATGAGTCCTACACATTGTTATTAATTGTTAAAGGTTTACCCCATCTTAAAGCAGATCTCTGTCAAATAGTGAGGGTGTTTATTTTGCCATATAAATACCTTACTTTCATCAATTTATTTTTCTAGCATGTTTTACTAATAAAAAAGGATGATAGAATTCAAAAAATTATGTAAACATTGTTGGGGAATGTGTTGCTGTGATGTCATACTGAGCCTTTCCCTATTTTTTTTCATTGCCATTTTTTGTGAACCTTAAAATTTGAATATCTCCTGGTAGGAATGACATATCAACATCATTTTTGTACTAAATTGATTCTACAATTGTTCTCTTTCTTAAGAAAGGTTACAAAAAAACATGAGAATATTCCTTTAACCTCCATGTCATTGAAAACTGTATTAAGTATTCACTAGAAATGGTTATAGATTATTTTAAGATTAATATCAAAGGTTATCAGTAGGCTACAATTACACACAAGAAAAGTGTATTGAAATATTTAAGGGACCCCAGAATATCATAACCTCAATTTTTGGCAGAGTGCCCCTTTAAATAGTTAGTCACGTGTGCCATGGTCATATGGTAATTAACGTCTGAGTTACAAAATAAGCCACACCCACCACAGCAACACGGTAACTAGGTGTACTGTACAAGTACCGCGTAGGATGTTTGCCTCACTTAGTTACGCAGATTTTGTTGCTAAGCAAATTTATGTGGTGATTGGTTGAAAGAGCTATCAATCATCTAACTCAGACAGGTTAATCACTGAGTGACATAAGTTCAAGTGATGGTTAACTAAATCCTCTTAAATCGCCTTTTAAGAACTGTATAGACCACTAACTAACAGAAACAGATGACGCACAAGCTGAAATTTCTCTCACAATTTTAACTCAGCTGCTGTTCATGTAGCATTTGCAATACTGAGAGATAAAGTTATTCCAACGTATACAATGACTACATAATCTGACACTGACACTTGGCACAGGAAGAACAAAAGAAAATATATGTTAAAATGTTGGCATATTAAGTGGACGGAAGAAAAGTAAAACAAGTGCAAATCAACTTGTGCATCTTCAAGAAAAATGAATATAAATAACCAATTAATCAAAATTAAAATTAGGCTATCTACAGGGGGAGAAAATTCACAACATTAAAATGTTCATATCAACAACAAAAAAGTTCACTGACATTTAGTTTATATATCAGCACCTAAATGGAAGACTGATTAAAATGAAACAGATCTCAAGATATTTGCAAATCTATGAAAATTGAACGATTCCTTAGTTTTATATCAAATTTAACTTTTTATGAATTGGAAAGTTTTAAAAAACATTTGATT
Source organism: Chiridota heheva (assembly GCA_020152595.1). Classification (NCBI taxonomy): domain Eukaryota; kingdom Metazoa; phylum Echinodermata; class Holothuroidea; order Apodida; family Chiridotidae; genus Chiridota; species Chiridota heheva. The sequence continues at coordinate 122,830 of JAIGNY010000216.1, forward strand.
GGAATTACCCCCTTGTAAATTTTCTATAAAAGAAACTGGCATTTCAGTATGTAATGGAAGACTCCCACAACTGAAGAAAAACAAAATTAGACTTAAACTGAAGCTAATTGCAAAGAATGAAAATTCTGCACAAAAATTATTTCGAATTTAAGGAAATTTAATTATCAATAATTACAAATATGATGTACAAATTGACTAATTCACAGAATTACATCAAATGTAAATAGGGCTACTTTATAACCCACATTTTGACTATTCTAACGATCATCAGATTTTGCAATCAAATTGACCTTTTGCAAAAGGGTATTAATCATGAACATGGGAGCACAACAATATCTCCACTGAGACCTCTATAAGATTGTCATTTTGTTATTGCAGAGCCAACAGACCTTCCCCTTACACTATGAAAGGAAAATAATACAAATTTCATGTTGGTGTACATTATTGAAGATTTTCTACCCCCATGTCATCTTGCACCAAAATTGGACTGTATCACTGATGCAGCCAAAATTTGTCATGTAGGTGTGTGTGTGTAGGGGGGAGGGGTATGTATGCTTGTAATAGTGTGTGTGTGGGGTCATAGAGTCAAAGACTAACTAAAGGTGAATCAAGAATATTTGAAATAGGGGTTCAACAGTTTTCATCTCCTCCAGGGAGCTGTTAATGTTCATCAGTCACATGATAGGTCATATTGACCAATGAGTATTAGTTAAACTCCAGTGTCAAAGGTCATGCCAAAGGTCGTAGTATATCATAATTTTACTAAAGGTCTTCTTAATGACATCTTGAATACAGATCACACTCAAAGGCTGTGGACTCATGTAGGTAAGGTAGGCGTTATCTAGAGCGTGGCATGTGGTCCTAGCATGTGACTCTTTGGTCGTCTGATGCCCCTAATTGTGAACGCTGGGTGGTGAGCTGTGGAGGTGCATAGTCTGGGAGTGTACAAGGCAGGGCTTGGGGTTTTCTCTGTATCAAAAAGAAAAATTTACAAGATTAATTATGAAAATATGAACAGAAAGAAATCATTGAAGGCAATAAAATCCGTTTCCAGAATGAATACTGAAAATATGTGTAGATTTGATTAGGTTTGTGTGTTTGGTGAAGTTTAACAGCGCCACAACATTGACGGTCACAGTGTGCCAGAGTTTTAACACAGAGAAAGGTTACCCACTCCATAACCATGGATCTGACTCATTGAAATACCTCCCCTTAGCTACCAACATTTACAATGGAGCACCCAACCCTATCACATACACTTTTTTTTGCAGGCAAGAAGAGCCTTCCATTGTACGAAGTCAAACTAGGGATACCGTTAAAATGTTGGTTTGTTGGTTAATCTATCAACATAAAATGTTAGTCTATCAATAGCTATGAGCATTTCCTGCTTTATCTACTGTTTTTAAGAATATTGGGGCCTATTTTGATAACAGTTTATCAATGTCTAAACATGTGAATCAGGTGTGCAGCAGTGCCAACTTTCACTTGTGGCAGCTGCGTAAAATAAGGCCTTATCTTACTCATGATGCATGTAAGTGTGCTGTTCAATTACTGGTGATCAGCAGAATTGATTATGCTTCTGGTTTACTGAGTGGTTTGTCAGGTGGCCTGTTAAACAAACTTCAACTTGTTCAAAATACTGATGCAAGACTGATCTCTGGCATAGGTATAAGATCTCATATTACTCCTAAAATTTCCCATTTGCATTGGCTCAAAGTACAGTCACGAATCAGGTTTAGGCTTTATGTTCATCTTTTCAAAATTCTCCATAATCTTGCACCAATTTCTCTGTCTAAATTAATTCATCTGTATGTCCCAGATCCCTAGACTAAGGTCTGCCTCTAATGGCCCACTGATAAGGAGACAGTATGGCAGCAAACAAATTAATCGTTACAACTTTGCTGTCACTGGATCATCTCTCTGGAATGAGCTGCCTGTCTACATCAGATCTGCAAGTAACATTATCAATTTCAAGAAGCAATTGAAAACACCTTTTTACCCAATAATGTAAAGCGCTTAGTATTTGTTCTCAATATAAGCGCTATATAAGCATCTACGTAATAATAATAATAAGAATATAACATTCTGAATAAAATGTTTTCAAATTATTTAAAAAAATGTATTTAATTTTTGAATCATGCTTGATTGAAATTTGAAGGCTTTTGATATAAGGTGAAATTTCTGATGTTTATCTCTCAAAATGTTCTTCAATTCTTTACCTTTCTGTCCTTAGCTTCAGTCTTTGGAAATGATTTCATTTGATTGTGGGTAAGACTAATACGCAATGACGTTTTGTCAGCGGCTCATCTTTAAAAATCACGGTAGATGATTAAAATGCAATGGACTGACATCAGAAAATAAAGCAGCCTACCCATTCATACAATAAACAACAGCATACAATTTGCATACATAAAAATTTGCATATCAAGATCTGAAAATTAAAAAAACGTGAGAAAATATTGCAAAAAAAAAAAGAGATAGATTTGTAAGTTTTTGAACTGCTGAGAGAAGCTCACTATTATGTGATTTGTCACCTAATTTAACCCCAGCAGAATATCGACGCTTAATCTTCAACAAAAACAAAATGTTGAGGACAGAAGAAAAGTGTATTGTGAGAAATGCTGGGTTAGTCAAACAAAAACACTTCTATCAAAGCTGTTGATTGTTAAACTGGAAAGAGTGTGAAAATGACGCATCAAGTGTTTACATGACACATAAACGAGAGACTTTCAGGGCACGACTGTCACCCCTTAGAGCTGGAAACGACATAAATTCATCCAAAACAAATGTCAAGGACAAATTTGTGAATGTGTTTCCTTTTACAGAACTTTTTGGAATGAATAGAGAATATTCTCAAATCAAGATTTTCAATTAAGCAATTTCCAGTTTTTCCCTCAAAGAGGAAAAGTGGGGCATATATACAAACATATCAATAGAAGAGTGTCGTTGACTGATGAAATTGAAAGATGTGAAATGTGAAAATGACGCATCAAGTATTTACACGACACACAAACAAGAAACTTCAGGGCCCGCCTGCCAAGTCTTAGTCCATGGAGCTGAAAACGACCTAAATTCATCCAAAACAAATGTCAAGGACAAATATGTGAATGTATTTCTTTTCACACAACTTGTGAAGATAAAGTTAAATGCATACAGAGTATTCCCAAATTACAATCATTAAAAACCTGTACCTGTCCATATTCCTTTAAGCAATTTATCTGAAGATCAATAGCTGTGTTTTCAAAAAGAAGATAACTAAGAACAAATACAAAATTCCTGAAAATTCTTGAAACACACATCACAATGATTTAAACCATAATTAAATAACAGTAACTAAAATGACCGTTTTAAGCACACATTGCTTTTCCGATACAAAGCTTTATTTGGTAAAGCTTTGTAAATAAATAAAGTTTTTTGATCAATTCTGTCACATAAAGAAATGAATGGGCTACAGCCTGGAGGATATTTACATTCAGGGCTAAGTTTAAGAATAAACTTGAAATAGGTTTTCTTTATAAAACCTGTTTTGGTCTCTTGTTGTCCGTATTGTTTTCAAAGCATATTTGGCAAGCAGTCCTCTTGTAAGACCAGGCAACCCCAAATAATTTGGCGATCATTGTTTCCACCTTCAATTCATGATTAAATAGACATTGAAAGTGACGATTGCAAGCTTGATTTAATTGTGATGAGAATGTTCTTCGTGCTACTCGGCAAAGGGGGAATTTTGTGCATGTATTTACACAAACTTCTGTTAAATGAAGGTGTTTATCTGTTCATGGCATCGAGATATGGAACTCACTTAAAGAGAGTTGAAGCAACTCTAAAACAGAGAGAAAATTTTATTATCTAAGCGTGGAATCATTGAGGTGTGTAAAGAAATGCAAAGTTGATCTTTTTAAAATAAAGTTACTTATTTTTCTTCAAAGTCATTCTGTCTATCATTCATGGTGCTGTTATGTTTACAGCAGATTTTCTGTTCGGGTTGTGATTTTAATGAGGTTTCCCAGGGGAGAGTAATAAAATCAGTTTTTCTAACTTCTTTCTCTCTCCTTTTCCAGTTATACTTTTTGACTGGCTAGAAAGCCAGAACTTTATGTTGTTTCTGAAATAATGTATGTACTTACTTTTCTATTGTAATTCTGTATGTGTTTTGTTATTATTGCAAAATTTGGAAATAAAATGGTTATGAAATGAAATGAAATTGTCACTTGGCTTTGATTGGGTGGTAGCTGAATTCCTAATTGCAGGAGGATTGTAAATATTATTCTTCATGGGTATAACTTAGCCAATGTCGACTACTTTGAACCTGATATTCTTTTAAACATTTTGAACATTGATCCCTGTTACACTAACCTGCATTGCCCCACAATGATGTCCCTCTATGTCTGAAAGTCATTGAGAAAGCTGGAGCTTTTCTGAAAATGACACCATCCGACTTGGAAATGGTGTACTCGTTAGGTGAGGGCTCATTTTCGGAACCTGTAAAGCATAATACAAATACTTAGAAAAGCAATTGTCCTCTATTTAAATTAGGAAAAGGCAGAAATTTAATGTCTACATCTAGCAAGCTTACATGAAAGCATTTAGAAAAAGTTTATTTCAAGTTATCCTTTTTAAATACAAATTCTAATTTTCAAAATATGAGACGTTATTTACAAATATAATTCAAGAGCAGTTATCGTCTCTAACATTCAATTTGCTCGTTTTCTGGAATTAGTTTTGTCTCAAACTTCAAATATCTGTACAACGACCACTTTGTATCCTTTTTTGATCAATTTTTGGTGCTTTCATAATGTTAAACAAATTTCAGTATAAATGAGCTTATATTTTCATTACAATATGTGCCATCATTTGCATCAAATGCATTGTGGCATTAAGTATGGTTATACATACATACCATACTTGTTGATCGCAAGCTTAGACCTCACTCCAATGGAATACGAGGGAAACTCTGGTTTGAAAGCTATTCTTCTGCCAACCAGTGATCGGGAAGAAATATGAGTAGCAGGAGTAGGCCACTGAAAAGAAAAAGAACATTTATGTTTAGCAGAGAAAGGGAATTCAAGAAAATTAAATGCAAAATAGGCGATTAATTTAGAGTAGATTTAATGGAATCACAAGAACACACCACAGACCCTTCAATAAGCTGGAAAATTTATTAAATTATTTAATCAATTGGTGTGTAAGGAATGGGGCAGAGACAGTGGCAGAAAAAGAGAGAGAGTTCTGTGATTTATGGAGGAGGGGGACAAGCACTAGATGTCAATTAAACAAAAAAAATAGATACATTTTGGTCATGAGAAGTTTGTTTTTACAGAGGACAAAGTATCTTCAGAGAGAATTCCCAAGTCCTCCTCATAGCACTGCCACTGGAGAGGGGCTGCAAGAAAGTTAACAATGTCTTGAAAGAGATGAATGTCTATAAGATGAGTGAGTGTATAGAAGATAGTCACTTGCAAAACTCATGACCATATATGATGACTTTTTGCTACTCTTATCATGTCATAATCAAATAGCTTGCTTCCTAGTTACAACTTTTGTATTAATCTGATTTTTCATTGTTTTAATTTGTATTTACTATTCATAATCGTCTGTGATTAAATTGAGCCTAGTTATGTACCTCTAATTACTAATGTTCTGTTTTTGAACAAAAAGAGCCATTTTTGTACATTTCCTGTTTAGATGTGTTCAATTTGATCTTCAAACTGCAAAAATAGAATTGACATCAATTTCATAACATAATTCTTGTATACCTACAATATTGAAAAAGTTGAGGAGATTGTACACAAAATTTAAAAACCTTTGGAATATAGGCCCAAAGACAAACAAAAATACATTTGCAAACATTTAAAGAGTTAAAAGAAAAAAAAAAAATTCTTTTGGCAGAAATGAAGAAGCAGAATAACAGAAAGCAACCCTTATGTCATCCTGTTTCTCAACCTCTCAACATATCTAGCCCAATTGAACCTTAAGACATGGTATCCTAATACCTATATCAAACCCCATCATCCACACATTTTCCTCATTCCTAAGAATAAAGCAGACACATGCAGGTGTTGATGAAGAGCTACTATGATACAAGTGTTCATAGTGTGAAGAACGTTGATCTATGATCACAATTTCGACATCATTAAGGGTATACATCATATAAGGTAAAGCTTAAAGTAAGGACTTATTTACAGTTGATAAATGACTCACTCTCTTTTCAAATTTGACCTTGATACTGTAATTGTCTGGGCTGTTAAACCACGTCTTGGCCCAAGCTGTGCGACCACCTCCATCTGTTGTAAGATAAATCAGAAACAGAATGAAAATAGAGATTAGGCTGACTAATTATTTGCATCTGAGTGGACAAAAACAAGAGAAGAACACAAAAGAGAAGGGGCGGGGGTAGGGGGCAAAGCACTTGCTGTGGCACCTTTGGCAATATTTGTTAACTTTCCTACTTTCAAAAATGCTGCACCGTCACTGAAGAGTATTACCTTTTTATCAACATCAACAGGAAACATTAGCTAATTTTTAAATTGATTAAAAACCATGAATTTAGCAAAGAAATTTGATCATAATTGGTTAATATCTAACCATTTTAGAGCTTTTAGAATTTCAAGCATCATTATGAAACTTTGGCTTGGTATATTTTTGTGGAAAATTTGTTTATCTTTTAAAGTCAATAATAATTCTTTAAAGCAAAAGTGTTTGAATCTTTATTGTGCTCCTAATCAGTCTTCCCCAAATATTTCAAGAAGAAACAGATGAACTTGAAAAGAAACTTAAAGAATTTTATAAAGATTTTGAGCAGTGCATCAAATCTAGACACCTATAGACACTCATTGTGAGGTTCCTAATTCCATAATATCATGCAAGTTGCACTTTGTCTTATCATTTCAACAAGGAAACTGGACTGAATTGTTGGAATCAAAATGTATTATCATTAAAAATTTCAATCCTATTCCACCTAGTACACGCATGATTCTTTCATACTGTAGCACTATACCAAATTAATTATAACTATGCTGCATTTGACAAAATAAAATTCAAAGTAATGTACGTGACATTTCAGTGGTGGTGGTTGGGGAGGTGGTGGTGGTTAGGCAAGAGGAAAGGAGAGGGGGGGAGGGATAACTCCTTCATAATTTTCATTTATGCTATTTGCTCCACAATCATACATTTCTGTGTACTTTATCCACACAATTTTCACTTCCATCTATTATTACAGTTTAAATGTATTTGCAAAACGTGCCTGTCATCCAAAACAAAAACAATTCAAATTTATTCTCCACAACATTAAAGCGCTTGCCAGAGAAATTTTGTGAGTATCGTTAATGTGAAGGACCCCTAGAAATCAAGATTATCACTAATCAGGCCAAAAACAAAAAGGCTTTGTATTTTTGGGCTTTTTTTTCTGGCACCAGATAGGCATTTTTGACAATGGACCCTTTTCTAGATTCACAACTGCTGAATGTTTGCTTCTCCCAACAAATGCTGCACCTCTCCACTCCCCAACCCCCTTTCCCCCTCCCACCACACACATACACCATACCATTTTAGTTCACCTATTTCTTTCCTTTGACACTAAATTAGTTGGCACACAACAACTAGGTTACACTCTTATTGTACATGCATTTATCCTTTATGCCCAAATCCCAGGTTGAAAATGAAACATTTTAAAATTTTGTTGCCTGCAATTATAAGCTGACCTATATGTACTTCCTGCATCTAAGGTGAGATAAAAACAGGTATGTTAACCCAATTCACACTCATTTTCTTCCAATAAAATTCTATGGCAGGTATTTTCTAAGTGTGAAGTACATGTATGCTTTAACAGCTTGGCACATTTTCAATTAAATTAAACTAACGTGATGATACAGTACCAGCTGTGAGTCATCTTCTGTAAACTTATCTTGAAAAGTTTACCTTGACATTCAACATATAGATCTCTATAAAAAAATATTAATAATAATAATTAAAAAAAACAAATCCTTGAAATGTTTCACATTAAAATTATAAATGTAGTTTGAATGCACTTTTGCAAAATCAGATTGATTAAGAGGAACCTTTTAGGAAGGCTGTATATCCTGGGGGACAGAGGTACATGTCCCCTCCCCCCTCCCCACTTTCCAACAGAATTTAAAAAAATCAGTTTGTTGTACAACACTGTCCCCCTACTTGTGGAGGAGAATTATGGCCCTGCTTGTAGGAATTATTATTTGATCACAGAGTTAAAGTCAGTTTGTTTATAGTGGCAAAGGTTCCTTATTATTTGATCACAGAGTTAAAGTCAGTTTGTTTATAATGGCAAAGGTTCCACAAATGGCCTGCATAATTATACAAAACGTTTGATAATTACTCAAATAAAGTTGGAAGTAATCCCTGGGTCAAGGTAGGACAAACGGTTAGTTTTATGATCCTTTCGCCCACTGTGTTTGTTCATTATTACAATAAATTTAGAAATACAAACAAACCAATATTTGCCTTTTAAAAGTTGAGTGGGTGAGTAGGTAGTTCAGGCATTTTATATCATTTTGTCAACAGCTACTAGAGATGTCCACAACCATTTGATCAACCAGTTGTGAAGCACTGGTGAATGAAGACCCACCAGGGATTTTAAGTTGGATTTATAAGATAATAAGGTACAAGTCATTGAAGCAAAACTATTTAATGAAGTGTATTACCTTCACAAAATATAAATCAGTGTTTAAAAAGAATCTACGAATTTGCTAAAGAAAATAATATTTGAAAATAAATCAAAATACATTATTTATGCATTGAATGAATATCACAAACTTCACATAGAAAATGTGGAACACTCTAATAGAAATATTCAGCAGCACTGGCAGCCTGTTTTCATTCAAGTTAAAAAACAAACACCCAGAATATTTTGTTTTCATTTTGCTCTGCTTTTAGGGAATCAAAAGTAATTAATGGATATGCTCAGTCAATGACACCCTTCATGCTCATGTCACACTTATCATTCACTAACTATAGTAATGGATATGATCAGTCAATGACACCCTTCATGCTCATGTCACACTTATCATTCACTAACTATAGTAATGGATATGATCAGTCAATGACACCCTTCATGCTCATGTCACACTTATCATTCACTAACTATAGTAATGGATATGATCAGTCAATGACACCCTTCATGCTCATGTCACACTTATCATTCACTAATTGTAGTAATGGATATGATCAGTCAATGACACCCTTCATGCTCATGTCACACTTATCATTCATCAACTATAGTAATGGATATAATCAGTCAATGACACCCTTCATGCTAATGTCACACTTATCATTCACTAACTATAGTAATGGATATGATCAGTCAATGACACCCTTCATGCTCACGTCACACTTATCATTCACTAACTATAGTAATGGATATGATCAGTCAATGACACCCTTCATGCTCATGTCACACTTATCATTCACTAACTATAATAATGGATATGATCAGTCAATGACACCCTTCATGCTCATGTCATTCACTTATCATTCACTAACTTATCAGTAATGGATAATGGATCAGTCAATGACACCTTCATGCTCATGTCACACTTATCATTCACTAACTATAGTAATGAATATGTTCAGTCAATGACACCCTTCATGCTCATGTCACACTTATCATTCACTAACTATAGTAATGGATATGATCAGTCAATGACACCCTTCATGCTCATGTCACACTTATCATTCACTAACTATAGTAATGGATATGATCAGTCAATGACACCCTTCATGCTCATGTCACACTTATCATTCACTAACTATAGTAATGGATATGATCAGTCAATGACACCCTTCATGCTAATGTCACACTTATCATTCACTAACTATAGTAATGGATATGTTCAGTCAATAACACCCTTCATGCTCATGTCACACTTATCATTCACTAACTATAGTAATGGATATGATCAGTCAATGACACCCTTCATGCTCATGTCACACTTATCATTCACTAACTATAGCAATGGATATGATCAGTCAATGACACTCTTCATGTTTATGTCACACTTATCATTCACTAACTATAGTAATGGATATGATCAGTCAATGACACCCTTCATGCTCACGTCACACTTATCATTCACTAATTATAGTTATGGATATAATCAGTCAATGACACCCATCATGCTCATGTCGCACTTACCATTCACTAACTATAGTAATGGATATGATCAGTCAATGACACCCTTCATGCTCACGTCACACTTATCATTCACTAATTATAGTTATGGATATAATCAGTCAATGACACCCTTCATGCTCATGTCACACTTATCATTCACTAACTATAGCAATGGATATGATCAGTCAATGACACTCTTCATGTTTATGTCACACTTATCATTCACTAACTATAGTAATGGATATGATCAGTCAATGACACTCTTCATGCTCACGTCACACTTATCATTCACTAATTATAGTTATGGATATAATCAGTCAATGACACCCATCATGCTCATGTCGCACTTACCATTCACTAACTATAGTGGAAAATGGTGAAAAGTGATTAATAGCTCTGTGACCTTTGACCTTTTGATCCAGAAATATTTCCAGTTCCAATGTGAACATTCCAGTCCCATGTGTATATCCCCTTTTGGAATATGTAAAACCATACATCCAAAACATCACAATATTGATGGCGCTATGCACTTTTGACTTGTGATGCCATACATTTTCTATCAAGGTTTGGTTTGGTCAGATGAGGTTTAATGGCACTGTGACAGTTGGAGTCAAACATGCCAAGAGGGTGTTAAAACATGAAGGTGCAAAGGTTTGGAAAGAGATATTTGGAAAATGAGGAAAGGATGCAGAGAAGTTAAATTTGTATGAATTGTTGGAGGGGGGATTTATCTTGAACAAGTAAGAAATAGTGGTGGCAGGAGATAGGAAAGATCTGGAGTTGGCATAAATCGGACAATTAAGAGGATACAACTGATCAAGAGATCAGATTGCAAGTGGGGCAGATAGGTTTGGGAGAGCCAGAAAGGAGGTAGGAGTAGGTGAGATAGGTGAGGCCTAGACGAATGCGGATGATGACCATGTTCCCAGGGATACCGGCATGGCTGGAGATCCAGAAGAAGATGAATTTCTCGCCAGAGGAGAGAGTGTGCATTTTGTTTAAGATTTGTAAGATGAGGGAATTTGACCAGCGCATCTTGAGGATGCCTGTGAGAACTGATTTGGAGTCAAAGAAGATGACAAACCGAGAGCGGAAGGAGAGTTCTGTGAAGTTTAAAGCTAGGAGGATAGCCTTTGCCTCAGCAGAAAAGATAGAGGCTCCATCTGGTAGTCTTAAAGAACACGTAAAGGCCAGAAAAGGCGATGGCAACTGATAAGGTACCTTCATGGGTTAGATCTGTCGGTAAAAAGGAAGGAGTAGTTGGAAGTGTCTGCTGATTTGACAGTATTTGGAGCGAAAAAAGGCTGAATTGATAAGCTTTCGCAAAAGAGAGAGGCCTAGGAAGACTTGGAGGAAGGAGGGGCGGGGGGAAGGGGGGTAGGACCCAGGTGAGGATAGGAGGTAGGTGTGCCTGGCTATAGAGAAGATGTTGATGTTGGTTTTGGGGAGGTGGAAATGTATCCGCATTCCAAAGGGAGGGGGCATGTGTTTGAAGAGATTGAAGAGGTTGGTGAAGGAGGGAGAGCGGGAAGAATGGAAACAAGAGTTTTGAGAATGCAAAGGGTGAAGGAGAGGCCAGTCTTGATGCTCCTGAGGTCTAGGAGGAGTTCATTTGCCTCAACGTGAAGACTGGTAACGGGGTGGTTTAGATGGCACCGAGGCAGATCCCGAGGGCAGTGTTCTCGATGACTGGGATGTGTCTCAGATCAAGTTTGCGAGCGGAGCCGTAGATGAAATTGCCGTAGTCCAGCTTAGATCTGAGGAGGGAGCAATATAAGGTGAATAAGGTAATACGGTTGGCTTCCCATTCAGTGCTGGAGAGGACCTTGAGAAGATAGGGGTTTTGTAGCAATTGGTTTTGAGGATGTTGATGTGGGGGGAGATAGGAAAGCTTAGAGTCGAGTGTGATTCCAAGGAATCTAGAACTTTCCTTGCTGGGAATGATGGAATCTTTAAGTCGGGGTTGGGGTGAAGGAAAAAGGAATTGCTGTTATTGAAGTGGATAAGAAGAGTTCGCAGTTTGTCTTTTGAGAAATTGAAGCTGTTTGTGTCACTCCAATGAGCCAAGCTGTTCAAGCAATTTTTGAGGTTATTTGCATGGAGAATGTAAAGATAGCTAAAATCATCCACATAAAGAGAGCAGTTGATGTTAGGGGGGAGGACTTTGGTAATGCTGTTGATTTTGAGGATAAAGAGAGTCGGGGAGAGGATGCTGCCTAGAGGGACACCCAGGTGTTAGGTATACCTTTGTGAGTAGGCATACCTATACGCACCCTGAAATAGCGAGAGTGAAGAAAGCTCTGGATGAATGTTGCAAGGAGACCTCTGAGGCTGGAGGAGTATAGATCCCTGAAAATGCCAGGTTGTGTCAAAGGCCTTTTTGATATCAAAGAAGATGGTGATGGTGTGGTGATTCCAGATTAAGGCTTCTCAGACAAATGTGTCTAGTTTTAGAACATTCTCTAGACAATTCTGTTTTTTCCTGAAGCCGTTCTGATGGGGAGGGAAGGGGGTGGGGGTGAGGATGTGGTTCTTCTCAAGGTACCAGCATAGTCTGTTTGTTTGTTTGATGATGAGGGCTTAATGGTACCATGACAGCAAGGGTCAAATTGTGCCTGAGAGCTTGGATTCTTCAGAGGTAGGAAGAAAATAAAATAGGGGGAGATTGAGAGAAACACGGAAACTAAAATCCCAAAAGCTGGGATCAAGAAAGGAAGTGCATGGGTGAAAAAGTGGCGAAAGTAGAGGGAGGGAGGGAGGAGGACTAAATATGGTTGTAGAGGGAAGCATGATGAAGAAAGAAGATAATTTTATCCGGAGGGTTTTTCTGGAAGAGCTCGGCTTTTGAGTTGTGGGGAGCAAGGTTGTACAGGGGGCAAGCAAGGAGGACGTGGTGGACTGTGAGGGTGCAATGGCAATCATTGCAGAGAGGTGGGGGGGGGAGACAATAAAGTGGAAGTGAGTGAGTTGGGTGTAACTTAATCTAAGGTGCGTAATGTGGATGTTGTTAGCTAGGAAGAGGTTGTGGATGGTAGGTTTAATTGAAATGATGGGCTGGATGACGTGTTTTTTCTTTCAATTTGGGAGTCCCATGAGGTTTGCCAGCGGTCACGAACAAGGGAAGCAATAAGCGGTTCGATTTTAGAAAGGGTTTTGGGAAAGGGAGTAGGGGGGAGGTTGAGGGCAAGCTTAGTAGCTGCATCAGCTCTGTCATTGCCAGGGACTCCAAAATGGCTGGGTATCCAGAAGAAAATAATACTTTTCCTGCAAAGGGGGTGGGGAGGGGAAGGAGTTTACGGAGGAGGAAGAGGTGGGATGAGTAAAGAAGGACAGTCTTGGGTCAGAGAAGTTATCCAATAAAGTTGAGATTGAGAAGGATGGCCTTGGCCGAGGCCGAAAGATCGAGTAAAGAAGGACAGTCTTGGGTGAGTCTTTTGGAGCCAGCTGTCGTGTTAGTACAGATGACAGATGGGTGTAGTTTAAGAGTTGGTGTTTGATTTGGTTGTAGAGGTTGATAAAGAGATTAGTCAGACTATCCATTCCATTATCTTGCAGAGGGAGGATTATCCATTCTGTTGTTGGGAATTATCCCTTTTTGGGCTTAGGAATGGGATAATGGTGGCCTTTTTACAAATGTTGGGGAAAGTTTTGGAGAACCAAAGGTGGTTGTATATCTTAAGTAAGATGTTGAGAGAAGTCCTGGGGAGATTTTGAGGAGGTCATAGTGAATGCCGTCAGGGCCTTGGGAAGACAACTCAGACTTTTAAAGGGCCGAGGAGAGCTCGGAATATGTGAATGGAAGGTTGTAGGTCTCATGGTTGTTGAACTGGAAGTTAAGCGTGTTTCTCTCAGCCTCAGTTTTCAGGTTATGAAAAGAGTGAGAAAGATTCTCGTTGAGGAGGTTTAGGCATAGGTGGAGGCTAAGCAGTCTGAGATGTCAGTAAATTTGATATTGTTTATGGATGAGATGAGAGATATTGTTGGCAGTTCTTTTCCCTTTATAGTTATGAAGCCATATTCCAGACTTTGGTGGGGGAGGTTTGGAGATTCAAGGAGCAGACGTAGCTTTCCCAAGTGATCTTTTGCTGAGTTTGATGGTCTTCCTGGCTTTGGCTTTGAGAATGCGAAAATTTTCCAGATTTTGGGGAGAAGGGTGGATTTTAAAAGAGATGGGGGCTTTGTTCGTGAGAGAGATTGCTTTTTGCAATCTGTGGTGCACCAAGGTTTGAAGTTCTTTGGAGTGGAAGTGGAGGTGGGGAATTTATGATTTGCAGAACTTTGGTGAAGAGATTGACTGGATTGGCAAGAGTGGGATTTATTGGTGATAGAGATGTTGCATGAACTGGAGTAAAGATTCCAGTCAGCTTGGTGAAAATTCCAATTAGTAGGGAAGGTTTGAGATGAGGGGAGGGTGGAGATGAGGATGGGAAATGATTGCTGCAGCAAAGCAAAAGGTTGAAGAACTCTACATCGGTGGTAAGGTCGATGCTGGTGAAGGTGCCTGTTCCTGGGTGTAAATAGGTAGAAGATCTGTCATTAAAAAGACAGGTTGTGATGGTTAAGGAGGTTTTCAATAAGTTTTCCTCTGGCTGCCAAGGAGAAGCCCCAGAGGGGGTTGTGAGCAATTGAAGTTAACCATGAGGTGAAAGGTTTAGGAAGTTGAGTGACGAGGTTGTCAAGGTCGGTGGGGGAAAGGGGAGAGGGGTTAGGAGAAATGTAAAGGTTGCAGATGGTGATGGTTTTGTGAAGGGTCAGGAGATGACAGGAAGTTTTGAGGTTGGAGTGAATAGGGATGAGGCTCAAGGGATATCATTCCTGACATAGATGGAAGAGCTGACAGAAGCTTTTCTAGCGTTTAGGAGATATAGAGTGTCCCTGAGTAACCTGGGATAGGATAAAGTCAGAGGAGGATAAAAAGGTTTTCTGAATACAGATAATACTGGGGTTGAAAGTGGAAATAAGAAGTTTGAGTTCTTCGAAATTAGCGGAAAGTCCACAACAGTTCCATTGTATGACGTCAGCGGTCATTGGTGATTATTAGAGGGAAAAGGCCCTGAGGGAGGCCCGGGTCTGAGGAAGGGTGGCCGAGTTCCATGTCTTGAAATGGTTTTTGATTAGTGGAGGGGAGGGTTACAGAAGAGGAAAGTTGGACTGGGGTGTTCCCATTGTTGTTGTAAGATGCTTTGGAGGAGTTGGCGGTAGGTGGGTGGTGTTCTGAGTTGGCGGTAGGTGGGTGGTGTTCTGAGTTGGCGGTAGGTGGGTGGTGTTCTGAGTTGGCGGTAGGTGGGTGGTGTTCTGAGTTGGCGGTAGGTGGGTGGTGTTCTGAGTTGGCGGTAGGTGGGTGGTGTTCTGAGTTGGCGGTAGGTGGGTGGTGTTCTGAGTTGGCGGTAGGTGGGTGGTGTTCTGAGTTGGCGGTAGGTGGGTGGTGTTCTGAGTTGGCGGTAGGTGGGTGGTGTTCTGAGTTGGCGGTAGGTGGGTGGTGTTCTGAGTTGGCGGTAGGTGGGTGGTGTTCTGAGTTGGCGGTAGGTGGGTGGTGTTCTGAGTTGGCGGTAGGTGGGTGGTGTTCTGAGTTGGCGGTAGGTGGGTGGTGTTCTGAGTTGGCGGTAGGTGGGTGGTGTTCTGAGTTGGCGGTAGGTGGGTGGTGTTCTGAGTTGCGGTAGGTGGGTGGTGTTCTGAGTTGGCGGTAGGTGGGTGGTGTTCTGAGTTGGCGGTAGGTGGGTGGTGTTCTGAGTTGGCGGTAGGTGGGTGGTGTTCTGAGTTGGCGGTAGGTGGGTGGTGTTCTGAGTTGGCGGTAGGTGGGTGGTGTTCTGAGTTAGCGGTAGGTGGGTGGTGTTCTGAGTTGGCGGTAGGTGGGTGGTGTTCTGAGTTGGCGGTAGGTGGGTGGTGTTCTGAGTTGGCGGTAGGTGGGTGGTGTTCTGAGTTGGCGGTAGGTGGGTGGTGTTCTGAGTTGGCGGTAGGTGGGTGGTGTTCTGAGTTGGCGGTAGGTGGGTGGTGTTCTGAGTTGGCGGTAGGTGGGTGGTGTTCTGAGTTGGCGGTAGGTGGGTGGTGTTCTGAGTTGGCGGTAGGTGGGTGGTGTTCTGAGTTGGCGGTAGGTGGGTGGTGTTCTGAGTTGGCGGTAGGTGGGTGGTGTTCTGAGTTGGCGGTAGGTGGGTGGTGTTCTGAGTTGGCGGTAGGTGGGTGGTGTTCTGAGTTGGCGGTAGGTGGGTGGTGTTCTGAGTTGGCGGTAGGTGGGTGGTGTTCTGAGTTGGCGGTAGGTGGGTGGTGTTCTGAGTTGGCGGTAGGGTGGGTGGTGTTCTGAGTTGGCGGTAGGTGGGTGGTGTTCTGAGTTGTGCGGTGGGTGGTGGGTGGTGCGGTAGGTGGGTGGTGTTCTGAGTTGGCGGTAGGTGGGTGGTGTTCTGAGTTGGCGGTAGGTGGGTGGTGTTCTGAGTTGGCGGTAGGTGGGTGGTGTTCTGAGTTGGCGGTAGGTGGGTGGTGTTCTGAGTTGGCGGTAGGTGGGTGGTGTTCTGAGTTGGCGGTAGGTGGGTGGTGTTCTGAGTTGGCGGTAGGTGGGTGGTGTTCTGAGTTGGCGGTAGGTGGGTGGTGTTCTGAGTTGGCGGTAGGTGGGTGGTGTTGGCGGTAGGTGGGTGGTGTTCTGAGTTGGCGGTAGGTGGGTGGTGTTCTGAGTTGTAGGTGGGTGGTGCGGTAGGTGGGTGGTGTTCTGAGTTGGCGGTAGGTGGGTGGTGTTCTGAGTTGGCGGTAGGTGGGTGGTGTTCTGAGTTGGCGGTAGGTGGGTGGTGTTCTGAGTTGGCGGTAGGTGGGTGGTGTTCTGAGTTGGCGGTAGGTGGGTGGTGTTCTGAGTTGGCGGTAGGTGGGTGGTGTTCTGAGTTGGGATTCTGTTGAGTCTTGGAGGAGTTTCTGTTAGCGTTGGACTGGGGTTTTTCCCCTAAGTGGTGAGGATTTTTCCCCTGAGTGGTGAGGGGGTGTAGAAAGGTTTGAGGAAAATTGAAAAGGTTTGTGTTGGTTGATGGGGGTCTTTGGAAGTTGTGGAGGTTGTCTTTGGTGTTTTGTTGGTTTCTTTGTTGGCTTGAGGTGAAACGCTGTTGTCCTTGGAGGTGGCGTGATGCTGGCCTGATTTTCTCCAGAAAGGTTGAGGGACGCTGCATATTGATGGAGTGGCCTGAGGTGTTGGTGGATGTGGAAGAGGTTGAGGTGGAAATGATATATGATATCTTGTCTAACCAGACTATATCGGTCTGGCGCCCTTCGGAACAGTGTGGGAAGGGATTAACTTTGATTTAATACTCCCTTTAAACACATACTCAAGTTTATAGTTTTCCTTATGCATCAAAAAGGTATATTTATGTACCAATTCTCTGACTGAAAATTAAATGTAGATTCATTTGAAGGCCATTATAAATTTTTTTCTTTATTTCTATTCAAGATGGCAATCACTGTTCTTTTGTTTTCTACCTCTATCAAGGTGAGAGGCTTCATTGTATGACGTTTCTTTCATGCAGGCCAGCCGGTAGAGATACTATATCCTCTCTTCACCAACTTTATTGGAGAGGGTATAATTAGGCTATGCCTTTACTCGTGAAGTCACTGTAATAATCTGACTTAACTCAAAATATCATGCTCTTACTTTTTAAGTCCTTGTCATAATAATTTCATCAGTATGAATTTAAATCATTCCCTTACTCTTTTCGTTGAATTTGGTGCCAAAGGTGTAGCTTGGAGCGTTGGTCTCATAAAGTGGTTTGCTGGGTGCTGAATATGACCAAGGACCTGGCCCATCCAGGTCATATGGCATGGGTGGTCTGCTGTTAATGCACTGATCCAGGGCTGTAAACAAATAAACCAAGTTGTTAATTAATCTTGTAACTATAATAATGCATTAATTCTTAAAAGTAAAATTTTATAGTACCATACTCAAACTGTGACAGGGGTACCATTCAGAGAAGCTTGTGTAGGTATTTTGAATAATAATAACAACAGCAACAATAACAATAATAATGATAACAATAATAATAATAATAATAATAATAATAATAATAATAATAATAATAATAATAATAATGATAATAATAATAATGATAATAATAATGATAATAATAATAATAATAATAATAATAATAATAATAATAATAATAATAATAATAATAATTATAATAATAATAATAATAATAATAATAATAATAATAATAATAATAATAATAATAATAATCTCTTCTTGCATTTAGATGCACTAGCTACTGAAGGAACCATAGTGATTACAAATTCAACCGTTTGCACACATCGAAACCGAATTTAAGTCCTTGGGTATTCAGCTGTGGTGGGGACAAGAATGGTGCAACAACAATGGCGCAACAAGTAACTTACATATGGAATTTATTATCCTGCTCTGTCCTTTAAATCTTGAGCATCAGACAAGGAAAGAAAGCAGCAGGTGCCATAAATGACCAGTGTCTGAAATGACCAGACCCAGGATGTGGAATACTGTGTAGGTGAATCAGTGGTATAATCACTTTGGGCATCTTTGGTATTGTGTATTGTTCTTTTATGGTGGTGGTGTTAGTTTGAACATTTTAAGGGGTGACTAAGCCATTTTAGCCTGCCATCTTGTTATGCTATGTTTTTGCAGATAATCCCCTGGGGGCCATCCAACCCTCCAACCCCAATATGGCAATGGCACTGAAGTAAATAAGTCAGTGTGTTATGCTTTCTGTACATCTCACTGAATTGGATGATTCAATAACTTACTTAAAACTTTCTGGCTCTGTTTCTCTTCAAAGTACACACTGGTCGCTCTTTGTTTTTCGGTTCTCCTCCTATCATTTCAATAAAAAAAAAAAAAAATTAATCAAGAATATCTATATATTTATAAATATTTGAATATTTATATTTTTGAAAAAATACTTATTGAATGGAACTATATCTTGAATTATTATTATCTTCTGTACGGAGCCTAGCCTTTCATTTGGAAAATAATGGTACCATATATATTTCTCTACATCCCTAGACTTGTAAAAAACTAGATTTATTTATCAAACTACTCAGTTGTAGCAGTGGTTGTCATTTCAATCCATATTTATAAGGAAAGTAATATGAAACAGTATCTAGAGAGCACAGACCTTGTTTTATCCATCACAATGGACATCTTTGTAATGTTTGGTGGCGGTCTCGGAGATGCTCTTGGTGGTGATCTCCGGGAACGAGCAGATTCTCTTGGGTTGAAATCAACCCGCTGTGATGAAGATGTTGATGATATCTTGGGGAGGTGGGATCTACGGGAATTCTTAGACATTCTGCCTGGATACAGGTTTCTGTAAGTGGGAGAGGGCGATGCAGGGAAACCAGGGACATTGGGCAATGATTGTGAAACCTGACCTGGAAACATGGACCTCTGTTGAGCATGATGTACGTCTAATAAGTAAGAGAAGATGAAATTCTTGAATTCAAAAAGGCATGTAGATTATACTGCCATTTTATTTCATAAATTCACTTTTGTGATAATTCATTAAATTTGACAATCTTAACAAGAAAAGTTCTTAAATAAAATGAGATTCTAATCTATTAAATTAACTAAAAGTTTCCTCGAATAACTTTGGACACAACAAAAAATAATGGCAACATCTGTACATACCCACTTGTTTCTTATTACGTTAAAGTGAATTATGATGGAGTGCCGCAGCTAGTGGGCCACATGGGAGTTAGAGGGGGGGACACCTGATTAATCTTGCCCTTCCTAAAATTTGTATATCATGTAAAACTTGTTTATTGCCTTTAATTGCACTATGGTGTTCAAATTCTGGATGAAACTTGTGTTTCTATCAATTTGTGATCACTGAAAAAAATTTAAGACACAAGACTTTTATTACAAAGTGAGCTTTAACATTTTTTCACAATATTGTTTACTAAATCAAACTGCTAAAAGTCAGCTTTAACATTGTCACAGTGTCATTGCTCATCTCCAAACAAGAGATATTCTAATCCACACAATGGTATAATCTTGTTACATTGTAACAAATAATAATTTAGTTATTTGAACTTTTTTGTCAATATGGAAACTGTAATCATAAAACTGTGAGGAAATGTAGCCGTCTTTTTGACAAGTTATCTAGATCTGAAGTGTAACATGGATACAGACCAGTAGACATACATGGATACAGACCAGTAGACATACATGGATACAGACCAGCAGACATACATGGATACAGACCAGTAGACATACATGGATACAGACCAGCAGACATACATGGATACAGACCAGCAGACATACGTGGATACAGATTACTGTAGCAGACATACATGGATACAGACCAGCAGACGTACATGGATACAGACCAGCAGACATACGTGGATACAGATTAGCAGACATACATGGATACAGACCAGCAGACATACATGGATACAGACCAGCAGACATACATGGATACAGACCAGCAGACATACATGGATATAGACCAGCAGACATACATGGATACAGACCAGCAGACATACATGGATACAGACCAGCAGACATACATGGATACAGACCAGCAGACATACATGGATACAGACCAGCAGACATACATGGATACAGACCAGCAGACATACATGGATATAGACCAGCAGACATACATGGATACAGACCAGCAGACATACGTGGATACAGATTAGCAGACATACATGGATACAGACCAGCAGACGTACATGGATATAGACCAGCAGACATACATGGATACAGACCAGCAGACATACATGGATACAGACCAGCAGACGTACATGGATACAGACCAGTAGACATACATGGATACAGACCAGTAGACATACATGGATACAGACCAGCAGACATACATGGATACAGACCAGTAGACATACATGGATACAGACCAGCAGACATACATGGATACAGACCAGCAGACATACATGGATACAGACCAGCAGACATACATGGATACAGACCAGCAGACGTACATGGATACAGACCAGCAGACATACGTGGATACAGATTAGCAGACATACATGGATACAGACCAGCAGACATACATGGATAGAGACCAGCAGACATACATGGATACAGACCAGCAGACATACATGGATATAGACCAGCAGACATACATGGATACAGACCAGCAGACATACATGGATACAGACCAGCAGACATACATGGATACAGACCAGCAGACATACATGGATACAGACCAGCAGACATACATGGATACAGACCAGCAGACATACATGGATACAGACCAGCAGACATATGTGGATACAGACCAGCAAACATACGTGGATACAGACCAACAGACATACATGGATACAGACCAGCAGACATACATGGATACAGACCAGCAGACACATGTGGATACAGACCAGCAGACATACATGGATACAGACCAGTAGACATACATGGATACAGACCAGTAGACATACATGGATACAGACCAGCAGACATACATGGATACAGACCAGTAGACATACATGGATACAGACCAGCAGACATACATGGATACAGACCAGCAGACATACATGGATACAGACCAGCAGACGTACATGGATACAGACCAGCAGACATACGTGGATACAGATTAGCAGACATACATGGATACAGACCAGCAGACATACATGGATACAGACCAGCAGACATACATGGATACAGACCAGCAGACATACATGGATATAGACCAGCAGACATACATGGATACAGACCAGCAGACATACATGGATACAGACCAGCAGACATACATGGATACAGACCAGCAGACATATGTGGATACAGACCAGCAAACATACGTGGATACAGACCAGCAGACATACATGGATACAGACCAGCAGACATACATGGATACAGACCAGCAGACACATGTGGATACAGACCAGCAGACATACATGGATACAGACCAGCAGACACACATGGATACAGACCAGCAGACATACATGGATACAGACCAGCAGACATACATCGATACAGACCAGCAGACATACGTGGATACAGACCAGTAGACATACGTGGATACAGACCAGCAGACATACATGGATACAGACCAGCAGACATACGTGGATACAGACCAGCAGACATACGTGGATACAAACCAGCGGACATACGTGGATACAGACCAGCAGACATTTTGTCTAATTTGTGATTGAAATTATGGCAATGATGATATAATTTGCCCTATGTGCTTGCACACATACTGTAAGGTTAGAATTCTCTTTGAAATTTTCATTCCAAAATGCTTTGACATAAAGTTATAAGGGCTTGAACCATAAACATTCACAGACCCATGCAAAGGAAATTAGTACTTAAAAGTTAGAAAATTTGAAATAGATTATAAAGAAATACACTAAAAATGTGAATTTGTACTGGGTGTATGCATCATATTTAGAGGGCATATGAACATAATGATCCCTCCCTTGTTATTTTATATTTTTTGACAGAATTAATGTTTTATAAATTAGAAAGTATATGCTAAATTGTTTTGCACGATGTGTAATTTCTTCCGATGACTTATAATTATTATCTCTATTATATCACATAAGGAAAAGGCCAGACTATATCTCCTTTAATGTATTAAATTAAATTATTTATGCAGAAAAACAGTCAGGGGAAGGAGGGCCTTTGCAATCACAATAATCATTTAAAACAGGTTTTTGTACTGGTGAGTAACTTAACACTTTTGGCAATCAAAAGTTTGGAAATGAGGGAACATGGTTGCCAATTTTCTTCTGATTTGGCGGCCACAAAGCAAATGCAATTGTCAAGGGTTGATAACATCCATACATCTTTTGAGCTGTGTCCTTTGACCTGATTCTGGTGACTTTGACCTGATTCTTTGTGTCCTTGACCTCATTCTGGTGCATTTGACCTGATTTTTGTGTCCTATTATGACCTGATTCTTGTACATTTGACCCGATTTTTGTGTCCTTGACCTAATTATTTTAAATATTATTTAAATATGTCACTGACATAATTGTTCTCCCCCTTGACCTGATTATTGTACCCTTTTACAGTGCCTGATTCTTGTACCTTTGATGACCTGATTGATATACCCTTTGAACTTGCTTCATTGTGGACCAAAACCTCTTTTGCCTTTCCCCCTAATTCTTGTGTCTTTCACCTGTACTACTGTATATATTGTTCCCTTTCATCTGATTTGTATGCCTTTTATTTGGTTGTTATGCCCTTTGACCTAATTCTTGCATCATTTTGGACCAATTCCTGAACCTCTAGGTTCTACCAACACAAATATATTTCTCACAAATCTTAGCTGAGAAACAAGTTTACATTACCCTCATAGCTTATGCCTCTGATTGGATGGATTGGCACCATTCCATACGGAATATGTATATTTACAGCACCCCCTGAGGTTGTAGCAGAATGATCGTCCTTCATCATTGCAACAGAAATCTCTCCTTGAGAGTAACTGGCCAAATTAGCACCAGTCATCTGATTTGATGTATCTGGCTCTCGACTATCATAACTCTCCTTTAATGAATATTCATGACCATTGACAGTCTCAGATATTGAATCGTATGCCAATGAACTGGTCAGATTAATCTGGCTCTCTGTCTGGACATCTTCTTGCTTCCGGCTAGAGAATTGAACATCAACCGCTGAATGTTTCACTATTTCAATAGCATTTTCCAATGCTTTGCTCACAATTGAGTTCACAATCTTCTCTTCCCATTCAGCATCAAAAGACTTATCATCATCATCGCTTGTTTCTTCCCCGTAACTTGCTTCATCATCCCCATCTTCAAGATGCGAGTCATCGGTCAAAGCTAAATTCTGATCTTCATCTTTAGAAATCTGAAGGACTCCATCTTGGACTTGTTTTGAGATATTGTTTTGGTTTGGGTTTACACTCTGTGAGTCGTCTATTTGCTCCTCATGTTCGCTGGTGGCTTCCCCATTTGCATCCATGTTAACATATTGGGATGTCTGAGGGGAAAAAAGTCACGAAATCATAGTTACAGTTGGACTAGAATTTAGGAAACAAAGTTTAAAATTTAACTTTACAAAAAATTGTTCAACTGCATTACCCTCACTGACTGAATGAAATTGCTAATGTTACTAACGTTAGGCCTACACGTGTAGGCTAGTCTGAGATCCTCTGACAGTGGGTTGGGCGTCCATTTTCATTCAATTTTTGCATTTTTTGACATTTTGCATTTTTTGTTATTAGGCCCAACCACAGTCCTTTACACACCTGGGCCTATATCAACATACTGTACATTAATGGTAAATGTACATAGCCGCAGGTCGACATCGACCTGAAATGAGAAGGCATTTTTCATTACAAAATGCTTACATTGAAAATTCTCTATTCACATGAAAATCTTATGAGTGTCTGCCCAAGTTTACTTCCTATAAATCCACACAAAAAAGAATTATGATAACAGGAAATTTCCAAAAAACAAACGTATTTTGTCACCTATCTACAGCACATCAAATTCTCAGGAAAGTATTCGTAATTGATCGTAACATACTGTAGTTTGTCAAAACATATCATCAGCATATTATGACAACCAATCAGGAACCAGGAAAGTTAATACAGTGTGTATGGACGTATTGTAACTTTCAATGCCACATATGCTGTTGAATGTACATTTCTGAAAGTAATTTGGAATTAATTCATTAACAATGTATGTGAGTCTATTTAGAGTCACTGTAGTTTCCAAAAGACTTTCGTTTTGTTCAAATCAAGGATGTGTGTTCATACATCCTCGTTAACATCCTTGTTCAAATTAAGCTTTTCTTGATCATTTTCCTCTAACAAGTTTCTTACAGATTGTCCTAAGTTTTTAAAATCCCTGTTTTAATCTTTTTTCAAAATAAATCAAAAGAATGCATGTTATTTTAGAATGAAAAAGTGACTTACTGTATGATATTCATACAAAACCTCCAGCTGTGGATGGTGTCAATTCAAAACAAAAACAAATCTCAACAATGTATTGATAACGCTGAAGGATATAACATAACAAAACAAGATGGCCGGCTTATCACCGGGCTAGTCACCCCTTAAAAAATCCAAACTAACACCACCACCACACAAAAAAAAAGACACCCAGAGTTACAGTAGTATAAAAGAACTTATCAATGTTGACTTTGAAATTGTGAACAGAATTGGAGCTAACCACTCACTCAGGCAACCATTCCACTCACTAACAACTCTTTACGAAAAGCTAAAACACCAAATATCTATCCGTGAGAACTCTTTGGTCAACTTCAAACTGTTACCATGTGTCACATGAGGATTAAGTGAAACATGTAGGAAATAACAGGAAGTGAAAGCATCACTACCAGATAGGAATTTAGAATTCTGAATCATATTGCCACGTACTCATCTCAACTCAAGCATGGCAAACCAAGAATTCGCAACCTAGATTCATAAGAGAGATTCCTTACTTCTGGGATAAGTCTAGCGGCTCTTTGCTGAACCTGCTCCAAAATGAACTTATCCTTTTCATAAAAGGGACTCCAAGCCTGAATAGCATACTCAAGGTGAGGCCTGACTTATTGCTTATACAAATTAAGGACAACCTCTCTACCAAGAAAACAAAACTTTCTTCAGATCTAACCAATCATATCATTTGTATCAACATCATCAAAGCTAGAGGAATATCAAGCTAGCCCTGGCTATGCCGAGAATCCTCAGACAGTGGGTTGGCCATATATTTTCATTTAATTTGTGCGTTTTTTTTGTTGACATTTTGCATTTTATGTTATTACTGTAGGTCCTACCACACATCAGTCGTTTAGGGTTTCAGCATATACACTTATTGTAATGGTTTAGTATACGGAAATTTGAGGTTGACATCAACCTGAGATGAGATGCACTTTTGTAACAAAATACTCACATTGAAAATTCTGAATTCACATGGAAATCATATGATAAGTTTACCTCCTGTAAATCCACACAAAAACAATTATGTAAAGTAAATTTCCCAAAAATGAAGTATTTTGTTACTAATCCATATCAAGTTCTGAGAGAAGCTTTAAGTAAGTGATCATACACAGGTCGTCAAAACGTGTAAGGGGGTTAAACATGTCAACAACCTTATGTGACAATAGCCAATCAGGAACCAGAAAAGTTAATACATTGTCTACAGTAACTTTTAAATGCCATATATTAGCTTTTAAACATACATCTCTCTCTTTGAGTAATATGAAATGAAATAATTAACAATCAGTGTTCACATTAAGATGCGGGATTGCGAGATTCCTGCAAAAAAATTTACCCCCCCCCAAAAAAAAAAAAAAAAAAATCAATTGTAAGGGGGGAAATTCCCGCAAAGAAAACTGAATGACCCAAAACTAAAACATAGTACGATATTTATCGTGCAACTACTGTACTTCATACTTAACAGTTGTAATGCCTCAGCTTAGGCCATGATCGCTGAGGCATTAATTTAATTTCAAAATGCACTAAAGAAATCTAAAATGTTTTTCTACACCATACACTGGAGTACAGGTCTCTCACTCTAATGTTCATGCTGTAATTGGTCAGTTGGTGTTACAAAATATGTGATGAATTACAACACATAATAGTAATGCGATCATGTTGTCTGCTAGATCTAGATTCTGTGTAGTGCATATGGTGTAACCGGGGTCAAAATTTAAATTTTTTGCCACTGTTTCACGGAACAGTACTTTTTCCACGGAACAGTACTTTTTCCACGGAACAGTACTTTTTCCACGGAACAGTACTTTCCCCACATAATACTGTTCCGGATCAGGTTTCACTGTTCCAACTTTTTGCCAATAACAGGACAAAATCCATTTTTCAAAATAGACTTAATTTACAACTACTTTATTGGTCGATATGTACAAATACAGTATGTATTTCAGTTGTTAGTATTACATGTACAGTACATGATGTATTATCCAGTTGCATATACTGTAGTCATACATATGCAAGCTGCAACCTTGAATATGTGTATTCAAGATTAATTGTGCTGGCAATATTGTAGACTAGGTGGGAAAAGCTTTTTTCTTTCTTGATAAAATTCTTTTGATGACAATTAACATGCATTTTTTTTTTTTGCATCAGAAAACAAGTTAGTGATCATTGATGCCACATGTTTGTAAAAAGAATACTGTTTCACCAAAACAGTGCTGTTTAAAAATTCACTGTTCCTGCATAAAATTCACTGTTCCTGCATAAAATTCACTGTTCCTGCATAAAATTCACTGTTCCTGCATAAAATTCACTGTTCCTGCATAAAATTCACTGTTCCTGCATAAAATTCACTGTTCCTGCATAAAATTCACTGTTCCTGCATAAAATTCACTGTTCCTGCATAAAATTCACTGTTCCTGCATAAAATTCACTGTTCCTGCATAAAATTCACTGTTCCTGCATAAAATTCACTGTTCCTGCATAAAATTCACTGTTCCTGCATAAAATTCACTGTTCCTGCATAAAAGTCACTGTTCCTGCATAAAATTCACTGTTCCTGCATAAAAGTCACTGTTCCTGCATAAAAGTCACTGTTCCTGCATAAAAGTCACTGTTCCTGCATAAAAGTCACTGTTCCTGCATAAAAGTCACTGTTCCTGCATAAAAGTCACTGTTCCTGCATAAAAGTCACTGTTCCTGCATAAAGTCACTGTTCCTGCATAAAAGTCACTGTTCCTGCATAAAAGTCACTGTTCCTGCATAAAAGTCACTGTTCCTGCATAAAAGTCACTGTTCCTGCATAAAAGTCACTGTTCCTGCATAAAAGTCACTGTTCCTGCATAAAAGTCACTGTTCCTGCATAAAAGTCACTGTTCCTGCATAAAAGTCACTGTTCCTGCATAAAAGTCACTGTTCCTGCATAAAAGTCACTGTTCCTGCATAAAAGTCACTGTTCCTGCATAAAAGTCACTGTTCCTGCATAAAAGTCACTGTTCCTGCATAAAAGTCACTGTTCCTGCATAAAGTCACTGTTCCTGCATAAAAGTCACTGTTCCTGCATAAAAGTCACTGTTCCTGCATAAAAGTCACTGTTCCTGCATAAAAGTCACTGTTCCTGCATAAAAGTCACTGTTCCTGCATAAAAGTCACTGTTCCTGCATAAAAGTCACTGTTCCTGCATAAAAGTCACTGTTCCTGCATAAAAGTCACTGTTCCTGCATAAAAGTCACTGTTCCTGCATAAAAGTCACTGTTCCTGCATAAAAGTCACTGTTCCTGCATAAAAGTCACTGTTCCTGCATAAAAGTCACTGTTCCTGCATAAAAGTCACTGTTCCTGCATAAAAGTCACTGTTCCTGCATAAAAGTCACTGTTCCTGCATAAAAGTCACTGTTCCTGCATAAAAGTCACTGTTCCTGCATAAAAGTCACTGTTCCTGCATAAAAGTCACTGTTCCTGCATAAAAGTCACTGTTCTCGGAACAGCGGAACAGTGGCAAATTTGACCCCTGGTGTATACCATACAATGATGATGGGAATGATGTGACTTATAATAACTCCATCAGTTTCAAGCCTTTTTTTTACTAATGAACATTAAAAAGATGCAACAAAAGAAACATGCTGAAAAATTTCTCTTTCAGCCTAACCGCACCTGACACCTGAGTTAATCCTGAAAACTCAGGTATGACAATTACCAACTAGACTTCCTGTTCAGTGTTTTGTGTTCCCACTCCAAAGAATGATTGTTTATCTGCCATTCCCATGCACACCACAGCCAAGTAGCCTAAGGTTATTTGTGTGTAAAGATTATACAAAGCCAGAAATGAATAATCATAGCACTTTTGTGGTTGAAATCACTCATTTGTGTTGTCTTAGTGGGAGAAGTTTCTTTCAAACTGGAGATAAAAATAGCTGTGTATCATAATGCCTGAGGTAATAATGTGCTTTAACTGTGAATGATTGACGGACCATTTCTCCTAAAGAAAGATATTGCTTCATGAAGGCAACGCAGGAGGAATGCCTCTGCTGCAACTAACTGGCTAAAGAACAAGTCTATCAATCTTTCCATATTGGTGTTGATTTTTAAAGCGTAAATTTATTCTTATCCATCTACAATAACTTTAGCTTTGCATACTTAACTTTTCTTTCTCTTTTGCATGATACCTGTTTTTACCCATGATGGTTACTTTTCAGATTTCAACAAGAAACATTAGAATGAAGGAATTTTTAGAAATAAGTAATGAAAACTTTGTATGTTGGGAAGACTTTAGCATTTTAAACCCCCTTTTTTTTTTTCAAAATCCCCACCCCCCAAAAAAATACACAAGGGGGACAAATCCCCTCAAAATTTTGAAGCCTAGTGTGAACACTGTTAACAATGTGAGTCTATTTGGAGTTACCATTCTAAAAGATTTACGTTTTGCTCAAATTAAGTCTTTCTTCAAAATGTTAATTTTCATCAAACAAGTTTAAGATTGTCCTAACTTTTGGGTGAAAATTCCCGTTTTAAGGTAAAATCAACTTCAAAGTAGGCTAGGCCTAACGTTAATTGAATGTATGTCTAATGAATCATTGTTATCAAAATAGATCAAAATAATGCATGTTTTTTAAAATGTAAAAGTAAGCTACTGTATGTTATTCATTTATAACTCCTAGCTGTGGATGGTGTCAATTCAAAATGAAATCAAATCTCAACGACGCATTTGATAACACTGTGAGTGTAAGTGAGGCCTAGGTGTAACGTTACTAATAAGCCTACTAGTAGCTAACAATTGTAATGCTCCTTTTCAAGCATGGCCTTTTCTTATCATGACAGACATTTACTATTTTCTTTCGTTTTGAATTCTTTTTGCTTTCTTGTTAGTGATCGCTGACGTTTATTGATTGGCCGGCCCCACGGCGCTAACAAGGCTCCATATACTGCATATGGAAAAAGCTAGGCCTATAAATATAACGTTGCATCACATATGGTTCATTTGCGGAGAACAATATCACTAAGATTTTACAAAGATTCAACACTAGAATTCTTATTAAAACTGTTTTTGTGTACAATTTTAGCACCGGTTATGTGAGTAAGATTTAGAGCATCTGTCATGTCCGCAAGTACATGATATAAGAAAGTATTTTTTCCCGTAGCTAGCATAATAATAATATTAATAATAAAGAACATTTGCATTGCGCTTTTAGCAGGGCTAACTCTAACCACCCAGACAAATGTCCAATAGTAAATACATGTGTACAGTGGGTATGTGACAAATAACTAGGCCTACTGGTATCATTGGCATTGTCACCTGATTTCAAAACACACAATGCGATCCTTCACTTCCGTGTTGATACACCCTCTATTTCTTACGAACAAAATGTCTGATGGATTTTGAAGAAGAAAAAAGAATTCGGACCCAAAATACTAATAAAATATATATTCTTTACTTGAAATACATGTACTTACCTTTAGGGGAAAATAAGATGTTAATTTGTATATTTTTTATAGTTAAGCTCCTTTTTTCGCTGCACTCAAAAACATATTTTAAGATTCCGGTAGCGTGTGTTGGTTCTTACTCGCGAGTGTGTTCAGTGAGTGATATGGATTCTTATTGTTAAAGTGCACTGTTGCATGCAATTTGCTGTAAATAGCCCCTGACGCTATCACTGTGCGCTCAATTTAGGTTGTTAAAAACAAACTTAAAGACAAGTTAATTAAAAAGGTGACATTTTAAGCTTTAAAATGATGCATAATATGTCTTACGGTTTTTCATGCTGTTATGATTTTGATTTTTTTCTCCATTTTTTGGACTGAAGATTTATTTTCACATCTCGCACATTATTAGGAAGCTGAATTATTGCTCCATCGATTAAGACATCATTTGTATCGGAATGTTACTGCCATAGCTCATGCAAAGGAAAAGTTTAGGTAAATACAAGTATTAAATCTTCCTTATGATATAATATTTTAATAAAAGCACAATTTTGGTCCATAAAATAAGTAAAAAATGACTGAAACTTTTCTGGCATAAGACCTCTTATGTACTAGGCCTACAGTGTATCATATGAATTGAAATGTAAGGTACTATTAAGTACACAGTAATGTCCTACCATACTGTAATTATTATGTAAAATTACTTAAATAGGCCTGCTAGGCCTACAACATTTATAATTATTATTAGGCCCAAGCATATTTTGTAATAGATTTTAACTACTAGGACATGGTTATTGACCAGTGCAAATATATAGTTACCGAAGGGTATAATGATTAATGTATATTAATATACGTCATGATGTATGATACATTTTTGTTCATCTTGGCATTTTGTTGTACATGTGTATCCGTGACCATTTGTCGATGGAAACATTGCAATGAATTTGCACAACTGAACACGCTGCATCTGTTTTCAAACTTCAAATAATGTTCTATACAAATACTCAACTACTACTGTGTGCATAAGTACATAACTAATTATCAGCTACAGTCAATCATTCTTTTAAGTTCAAACATAAATTTGTGCATGTATTTTAATTTTGTATATAAACCAAGTACAACATATATAATTGTCATTGGGAATTAGGGTGCAATTTATTGGTTTATTTAATTGAAAGTTACCAAAATTAGCTTTGTTCTATATTCTAATAGTATATAAAGTGGACATAAATGTATCATGTACACCTGTTACACACTTTTTAGTTGCATAACTCACCCCTACTAACCCCCTCCTCCGGCAATGTCAGTCAAAGTGAGTCATTGACATACAAAATATTGACTCACATGTGCGTAATTGTACCAAATTGTCAATTTACTTCAGACCCATTGACTTTGTACAGAGGTGAGTGATTTGGGGTAAGTCATTTCACAAGAAATGTCAGTCACCCAAGTGACTGAGGGGTGCATCAATGTACATGTTTTGGGCACCCACTTTGGTGTAATAACTCACCTTGTCCGGGGGTGTAGGGGTGAGTCACACAATGCAGGTTTCCACTTAATTAGGCCAATAGGTCATAATATGACAATGTAATTAACATGTATTTTCCAATATTTTGAACTAGTGTAAAAAAGTTGATGTATAATTCATGTCAGTAAAGTTGATTTTTGTGGGAGAATGTTGCCTATTCTGCTAGATACTGTAGGCAAGTTTGCATATATTCTGAACTACCAAATGAAAATGCAGGCCATTTTAAAAATGCATTTTATTGACAACAATTATGCATATTATTCAAATTTAAAGGACCATAACTTTGAATTCCTTCAACCAATTTCACTCATCTTTTCTTTTTTTTTTTTAGTTTCTTTTGAAGAGCTTTTTCCAACCATGTAACTTTTATTGGCATGGCTACAATAGCCTACTGAGTAAGTTACTGGCACTAGGCCTAGGGCCTAACATTAGGCCTAAGTTAGTTATATATATCCCTCAGACAATGGAAGCTGTACAAGGCTGTTGTTATAAATTGGGTACAATTCCTAGTGTTTTATTTTTTCATTCACACACTGTATAATTGATGATTGAAAAAAAACTTACTTTTTGGATAATCTCATACCAATTACTTTAAATAATACACTTTTCTAAAAATCTTTCCTAAACCTTTACCTATTTAGTACCACAACGGGATAAAGTTCTCTGATTTGATGTTTGGTCCCCATCTTTCTTAGTCACTGCACTTTTGTGATCAACTATTCAAATGTCCGCAAATAAGTTTTAGGATGTTCCACTAAAGTGCAGGTTGATTTTTTACTAACAACATTTTTTTTACTTCATATAATTTAATTAAATAGTTTTAGTATAAAAACTGTGTACAAAAACAAATAAATAAAACACCAAGAAAGGTTTAGATTATACAATTGTACTTTATAAGTATTATCTTAATTTGTTTTTCCCAAATAATCTAAAACATATTACCCCCGCTAAAATATTATAGCCCGATAGCAGTGTTTTGAACTTTCAACGTACTTTGGAGAGCTCGTCAGACAATTTTTATGGAATGAAAGGTAGCCCAGTAAATACTTTGATAAAAGTAACTAAAATCACCGTAACAGTTATTGAAGACATGGATGGGCTTCAAACATCATGTACATGGCCTATTTTGTGGGCAAAAAAACAATTAAATGATTTTGTTTTCACATATATCTTAAAACTGAGATTTTTCTATGTTCTAATACAAGGCTTAAAACAGTACAGCAGGTATAGGTTTTGTAGTACCCTCGGACGGCCAACCATCACCAAGAGCAGCCATACTAACACGGCTGGCATTAGTCCGATGGTACTATGGGGAGTATAGTAACTGAACCTAATTTTGTGCACCCCCTTATTTCGTGTTCTAAGTAATACTGTATGTTCGATTCCACCTACTGTAGCTACCTTAGCAACCAGTTTTGAACAATCCCATTTACGAGCTAAAACTTACATTCAAAATCGTGAAAATGATGCTTCCTGAGGTAAGGGAGACCAATATTTTTACTTACAATGCAATATACAGTAACTCACATCCTAAAAGATATTTTTTTCTTCAAAAGTCACTGGTCTAGTTGAGCCAATAAAGCAATTTTTCCTTCGCACTCGAACACACACATTCGTCTGCTGTCATAGAAGTCAGGATAAAGGAAGTTTTATTATGTAATGATGGCTTAAGCTACAGTAAACAAAAAATGTATAAACAAAGATCACATTGGGTTCAAAACTGATAAATATTTAAGAACTTAAAGGCTATGACATTACAAAAGTTCATTTCCGTCCCGTGATAGGGTGTGAAAAATGTGTATTTCTTATGGTATTCTTATTCAAATGAATAATGTGTGTTAATGTACAAAAAAGAGATTAAAGAAACAAATGAAAGGTCTAGGTAGATTCTTTTCACCAGATATCACTAAAAGTAAGCTACAGTACCGCTCACGTAGAACTACCGCATACTCTCGTATACTACGTAAATATACTTAAGTCTACTTTTGTATACCTTTGTATGCTACAGTATGCGTTTGTGTGCGATTTCGTATACGTTTTTAATCCGAGATTATATGTTAGATTATACGCAACCGCGTGTGCATGAATGGGGATTATATACGTATACAAAAGTATAAGAAGTTCGTATGAATAGGGATTATACTCGTAGAGAAACGTTGATTTTTATATAAGCTTCTTAAGTTCTCCACTCTTATTGATTGTTTGTGAATTAACAGGAAATCTGTACACAATTTGTAGTGATGGTTTGGTATTACAAACAGGTAGGCTACAGTATCGTGTATGTACAATAACTGGCTAAACATGTTGACAAACACTTACACTTCAACTTTGTTCACTCCTAAGTCAACATTAGCCAAATTTGCTACACTATTTCAGCCTATAAAACGTTCACATCTTTAGAAAGTCGGGAGCATAAAACTGGCCTAACGTTATATAACATATACCGTTACACTAGGAGTGGTACTAGGCCTACTATTACTATCACGCCTTTACTAACTACTCGGCCTACATCGTTCCGATTTCTCGCATGGAACTATGTGACGGCTGTATGCATTTCTTTGAGAAAACATACTTAATATTATAATAAATATTCTTCAAAAGGCCAGTTATATGTAAGGACAATTCCTTCTAAAGCAACTAAGGAATATAAGCCATAATAATGACAATGTACTGACCGTAATGAAGCAGAAATATAAATGTTGGTTTATCTTGTCCCACAGAAATATAATATTTTTTTTCTTTCTTTCTTTTATAGGAGATAAGTATACTTTATCTTCGTATTATGTTTTTGACTTAACTGTTGAGCATGCTTGTTTTTGCCTTCAATTTTTCTGTAATGAGTTTCTTCACAATTTCTTGATTTTTGTTCATTTCCATTACATTTCACTGTCAAAAGAATCACAAATAAATATCCATGACAAATCTCATATTTTTCGTTTGCTTGTTACTTTGTGTTATATCATATATTTTAGACAGTTGTGTTAATTTATTTCCCTTGGGTGTTTATTATTATTATTATTTTTTAAAGAGAGTTGTATTTTTTTTTTTTCTGCATGATTTCTTAATTTGTTTTGTTAATTTCCTTTACAGTTCATGCTGCAGTAACAAAAATAAGGGATGATTTTTTTGGAAAGAAATGGCCAGTGATATAGTCCCGGGAAAATCCTCTCCCTTTATATCTGCCCCACTATCAACAGGCCCAGTAGAAAACAAGTAGGCCTACTATAGCGCCCAAAGATGTAAAAACATGAGGATGCTGATGCACATGTCATGGACTTAAAATTGTATCCTTGTATAGTGTCGGAGGTGGTATATTTATGTTTGTGCGATGTCTTTTGTCTATACACGAAGAAAATTACTGTACGCCCTTGATTTTGATTTTTTTCAACAGGAGGGTCATTCAATTTTTATTTTTGGAGTCTTTTAAGTGGCATATTCTGTACTTTTCTCCATTTTTGCTAAGAGAATGTCATATTGGCCAGTGATATAGTCCCGGGAAAATCCTCTCTTCCATATCTGCCCCACTATCCAGAAGAAAACAAGTAGGGCCGCTGTACAAAAAGGGCAACAATCTTAGTATATTCATATATCATTGTTCCCAACCGGACCGTATAGAATAGCTTCCTGTTAACATTTCAGGCCAGCACACGAGAGGTGCCACTCATCTAATCTATAAACCCATGGTACTTATGCCGCATGGATAGGGTAAATATTGGCCAAGTTAATCAAGGACCGGTCGTTTGTGGGTATGGGGAGTCACAATTGATTGCTGAATCTTGATAAAAAGTTAGGTTTATCGCTGTTGACTACATAGGCCACCAAAATACATAACGTTGGTAGAACATGTCGCAGAACCCAAAAAAAAAAAAAAAAAAAAAAAAAAAACGTTTTCTGCAATGTATTTTAAAGCAATGTATTATCACAACAGAATGGAAGGCAAAAGTGACAAAGCAAGTAAATGTATTTACAGAAAAATTAATTCATCTAAAGAAAACCATAACAACGCAAAATACGTTAATGATAAAGGCGTATGTTATATCATCACTAAAGGTTAATGTTGAGAGTTTATATACGCCGTTAATGCAAATATTGAAAGCAATTTATTGCTGGCACCGAAGGCGGCGAGCGCAATGCGCGAAACACTTTTGGCGTGGGGGCCAGGGGCCCACTTAAAGGCCCCTGGTGGGGGTCCAAGGAAACAGAAAATTTGATTTTCTTTGACTAGGAAAAAGGTCTGAAAGAATTTTTTTTTTTAAAAAGCTGATTTTCTTAATAAATCACCCCCCCCCCCCCACTCCAAAAATAACTGCATTACAATTGCCACAAACCCCATTAGCAATATCATGGCACCCTTAAGGGTAGAGTTGGTTCTCTATTCCCTTCTACCATAGCACCACAGTGGACATAGGTTGGGCCAAGTCCGGGGTGACATAATGGCGGGGCCACTCCATGAATGTTGCCAATAAGGGTCCAAGGAACCATTAACTGACATCCATGTACCAATATTCCATTTTCACAAGTACATAGTCGGGCCGAAGCCAACAGTCGGGGAAATGGCAGTGACAAGTTAAATGCTTTCTAACAATTATCACATCTTTTTATTCTTATTGTGAGTTAAGTCTTCACTTCTCTCATTTTTATGGAATTAAGGATTTTTGTGCGACATTTTATGTCTTGTGCGACATTCACGCAGAAAAATATGCTGGCTAGAACACTGCACTGCCGAGGCATATATCGGTGGTGGCAGAGTCTGAATTTTCGACAGTTTTGCGTGTACAACAACAAACTCCCCTCTTAGCTCCTGGTTCTCCCTTTTAAGGTGATTAACTCCTAATTAGCATAACCTCAGGATTCATCCTTCCGTTTGGTAAATGCAATGATAATCATATTTGATTAAGTTTGGGGATGCTCTACAAGGGTAAACTCGTATTCATATGCGAGATAAGGGAGGAATTTATGTCCCAACTTTTCATATATTTTATATGCTTATTTTATATTATGGTTATTTTGTATCTTATGTGATCTCTCCTTATCGCCAGTTTTGGTAGACCAATGTCATTGTATGATTCCCTTCCCCTTTGCTATATGTGCGAATAGTATGAATGCATATCTCATGGTGTCTCGCACGTGCAGGACCGTAATTGCATCCAGAAAGTGTAGGAGGTATGGAATCGCATCCAGAACGTGGAAGGAGGGAGGAAGCAAGAGTCAAATTTTCTTCAAAATGTACTGAATTCTTCAAAATATATTCTGAAGTGGAATTCCCCCAGGAATTACGGCCCGCCCTTTTGGGTACAATGGCATGATGTGCATTCATTGTCGTTTGTCATGACACTTTGATGTTGATCTGCATTTAAACCACCCTCTTTATTTCAGTATAATACATGAACGAAAATAATCTTTTGCAACCTATCTCGATTGTTTTCAGTTATGGCAAGTACTATTTTAAGTTTAATTATTTCCTTATCCCCCCATCAACATAGGCACCACTTTTTGGTCCGATTTCGTTAGTATACAACTCTTAAAAAACAAAATTAAATACCAAAATGAAAATTGTAATAAAAGTTCATGCAATAAATAAATTATGAACGAAAGGAATATATTCAAATCTTATCATGTCAATGAACATAATATGCACTGTATGTTACATGAACGGCAGAACAGTTTTGAAAGCGTGTCTGTGTGTGGTTGTATGATGAACAAAATTATACCGAAGTCACCGTTGGGAATAACGGGGATCAGGGCACAGGGGCGAAGCCTCTAAAATTTGGAGAATTACAACTCTCATTTTTTCATTACATTTTTAGCTATCCTTGTTTAATAATTCCCGTGTTCACTGTTTCCCATCCCAATGGTCATATGGTTATTGATGTATTATGATAAATTGATTCACAATACTGTCAGAATCCATTATGTATTACCTTTCCATGCATGCACGATATATTTCATGGCTACTAATTATGTGAATATTATGTACACACTGTATGTTTAATTCATATCCCAATATCTCTCATTTGGGTACAATGACCCGATGTGCATTCATTGTCGTTGTCAGAACGCTTTGGGTTTATCTGTTAAGATACTTAAACCATCCTTTGTCCGGGTTTCTTTGATGTCTCTTTCTATCAGCTACTGTATGAGCATCCTAAAAATTCTAAACCTGGTGTCAGGAAAGGACATGGTAGACATGTGTTTGTACTAGGGAATACATAAAGGAATTGGCCTGGATGAAATCAATGATTTGTTGTTTGATTGTACAGTGGCGAGATCATTACAAAAATTACGCCTACTTTGTAAAGATATCTCAATTATAAAAATCATGCAGAGAACAAGATACATAGTGAATGCTATCTTTCATTGTTTGAGGATTAGTTATATGAAACAAAATTGAGATAACTTCAGTGTAAACTGCATGCTGAAAACAAGATGTATGAACCAAATAGTAAATGGTATATTGTATTGCTTAAGGATCAGTTATATGAAACAAAACTGTTATTGGGGTTAAGGAAGTGTGATTCTTAATAGCAGTAAACAATCGAAAACAAACAAAACATCAAATGATAAAAAAATTTTTTTTATATACTTATCTCCTTTAAAGAAAACAAAACAAGAGAAAGAAAAGCATTAGAATTTCACGGAATAGAAAAAGGATATAACATTCAAGGTATAGGGCCAAATTTCTTTCAGGGGAAAAAAGTTTTCCAAGAACTAAGAATGTTAACGATCGTCAAATTTTTATATGCAAAGGAAAAGAGGCCTTCAGCATAAGTAGTGGCCGGTGGGGGTTGACCACCGACGAAATTCAACATTTTTGTACTATGAACATGTACACACTAGCTAACATCAATATTTACATTAAGTCCCACCTACTCATTAATGTGTACGACTTCGCCACCAAAAACAATAGGACACATCTACGGACCTATAGCTATGTACCACATATGACATGAATCCGGTGTATCCTTCTTGAGATATCGCGCTTACGAGCTTGCTGTCACAGACGCACATACATACACACACACACGCCAGCATGACTGCATAGGTTCCTTATGCTATTAACCAAAAATTGTGAAACCATGTTGTCTTAAGCCAGAAATCTGAACTATAACAACATTATAACACTGGGCATACAGTGTGTATAGGATTTAACATTAGGCCTAAGCCAGTTTACAACACTGGGCATACAGAGTGTTTATAGGATTTAACATTAGGCCTAAGCCAGTTTACAACACTCGCCCGTTTTTCCCGGCCGTATTGAATTTGAGAAATGCAACAGAAGATGCAAGTCTGTATTCCTACTAAGAAATATAATACACTAGGCCAGAGTTAGAAATACGTTCGTAAACTTTCTTCAATC
This sequence comes from Chiridota heheva, assembly GCA_020152595.1. NCBI lineage: Eukaryota > Metazoa > Echinodermata > Holothuroidea > Apodida > Chiridotidae > Chiridota > Chiridota heheva. Next base: position 162,131 of record JAIGNY010000216.1, read on the forward strand.
TCGCCGTAACTTTCTAAAAAATCAACAACTCATGGCCATCGCAGAATGCGTGAGGTTGTACACAGTTAATCGGTGGTGTATGTGTGGTTGGGTTTGTGATTTTCCGAAAATCTATGCAAGAAGAATTATACGGGGATTACACACGTTTATGCGTAAAAGCTTACGCGGGGATTATATTTTGTGGGGCGGATTATACGTGACTCTGCGTGGAGTATCTACGTGGCTTATACAGGGCTTATGCGAGGATTGTATGGGGCTTATGCGACAGCTAAAACTGTCTACGGTTTTACGAGGGAATATACTTAATTATGCTAAGTTCTTCGATTCTATGCGTTTTGTATGCGGTAGTTCTACGTGAGCGGTACTGTATTGAATCAGAATGTGTTTTAGTGCGATTGCTTATTAATCTTAAACTCGAACTAAACTTTAACTCCACCTGCCAAGACCACAGTACATTTTCAACATCACTGAATTTAATTTCAACCCCAAGCACAAGCCGTCTCTGTGTATTGCCCACAGAAGAGAGAGACTCAACTGCATTACTAGGGGAAAGGGGGCAACAATGACTGTCATAGGAGCTGGAAATGCTTTAAGCAATGCTGTTCCACCTTATTTCCCAATCTACATCAGAAATGCCCCTACTTTAGATATTTTTAAGAGTGTATTGAAAACACACCTTTTCATGAGTTCCCCTCATTGGACCTTGTAACTTTATCCTGCTTGTATCTTTTTAAGTATGGTTTATTGTTCTCTTACTGTTTGTATCTAAAGGTTTTCTCATGTTATATTTGTTTATGTAAAGCGCATTGAGACCGTTTGGCATAATGCGCTATATAAAAATGTATTATTATTATTATTATTATTATTTCATTTCAAGGGTAAGAAGCTCAATGAAGGACTTAAAGAGGGGGCATTGCCCAGAAGCTCATTCTGTATGAGCAAAAGTGGCTGGAGCAATACAGATGTCTTTATGAATTATCTTGAAAATCACATCTCAAACTTTATTCCAGAAAGACCACCAAATCAACATATTCTTTTTCTCTATGACGGCCACAAATTTGCACAATACTATTCCACTGATTGATTTCGCACTTTCAAAGATAATTGTTTTATTGGTCTTGCCACCACACACCAGTCACATTCTTTAGCCCCTGAATGTACAGTAGGACTTTTTAAGCCCCTGAAAACATTTTATTACTATGAATGCCAAACTTTTGAAGACAAAATCCAGGCCAACAAATCAACCCATATCAAATGTCAGAACTTATTTCCAATTCTTACATGAAAGCGCTCAACCCGGTTAATTTAATTTTTTCGTCATTCAGAAAAACAGGAATTCACCCTTTAGACAAGCAAAAGATTGACACTGCATTTCCACTGACAGAACCAAAGCCAAGAAAGAAATCAAAGACCCCCACCCCTTCTGCACCTGTTGCTGAATTTCTTAAGGGTAGAATACCAACAGTAGAACCACCAAAAGCAGCTATTGGAGTATCATCCAGGGGGAGTAACCATCACTAAGGAGAGAATTGTGTAAAAAAAAAAAGAGGAAGAAAAAACAAAACACGAGAAAGAAAAAGAAGACAGGGAGGGGAAAAGGAAAGAGAGAAAAGCGGCTGGGGAGATTTTAAACTTAACAAAACCAAGAAGTTTGGCAATAAAGAAAAAGAAGGAAATTACCAAAAAGATGAAAACAGCTCAAAGCTTCTCTGTAGCAGAGACAATAACAGAACATGAAAAACTGGACAAAGAAAGAAAAGCAATAGAATTTGGAAAGGGAAAAGGAAATAAAGGAAAGGGGAAAAGTAAGATGAAAAAGAATGTAAGTAATTAGGCAGGCCCATCTGGAAATGTGAGAATTTTATTCACATGAAAGAATGATAGCGGTAAAGAAAATGATAATTGCTGTGTTTGTAAGAGAGTTTTTGTCTCCAGAACTGACGACTATTTTACAAAGGATTAAATTTGTGGACTGGGGGAAATGTACCAACATTGGATGTAATTACTCTCATGGTCGGAGTTGACGTAGCCATGTACGAACTCAGTATGGTTTGCCAAGTTGGAGAGAAAACTTTATCTTTACAGTCAATGGGATATCTTTTATGAATACTTGTGTCGCCTCAGCCAGTCAGCAAACATGGTACTCATATATGTTGGAAACTATTAGGCCTATCTAATACATATAATATTTCAAGCAAAATCAATTCTGTCCAGTATTTGTTAAAAAATGACAAAAAAATAGGTTTTTCTTCTGATGATAACTGACTGTTTGTTGTCCTCTTTAAATAAAGTTTGAGATTGTCAAAAAAAACATTGTTACAGTACGTCGCCGTGCACCACAACATTCCTGGATGTCCGACCTTGAGAATTGGGTCTACTTAGAAATTTGTGTTGATGTGTCAAAGAGCAAATTTTTCTTATGTCCCCATTGTAAAGCCTCAAAAGAGTGATTTTTGATCTTTCTTTTTTGATGTTTCATTGTTTTATATATGTTAACTGTTTGCATACTGTTTTAAAGGGACTTTCAGTTTTCCTAATGGATAAAAGCAAAGGCCAAAGTGCACCATCAGATGCACGAAATTAGGAGACTTCCAAACTTGAACAAACATGCTTGAGTTTTGTTACAGGCCTAATTTGTTATCGCTTTGATTTTTTCATGGAAAAGTTTTTTTTTTATTCATCACTGTTACAAAGATGAGAAGTTTAGTGATACCTTCTAACAATTTTTAATGGTAAGTTCTCGTTTGTTTAATACAATTTTCGCCATTTTCTTTCTTAAGCGCGCGAAATTAGGCTCCCACATGCTACTAACGTAACGTTAGATCAATCCCTTGTTTAAACTTCAATTATCCTGATTTCGCGGAACTGCT
>JAIGNY010000216.1:170000-192500 GCA_020152595.1 Chiridota heheva
GTCATACCTATAGCAAGAAGTTAAGCATATTTACAATGGTGTTATTATCACAAGAATAAGTAAAAACAAATAAACAGGTAAGGAATATTTCAAATGAATAAACAAATTTTACAACTTTTGGTCATATCAAAATTGAACTTCGAACTGTTTCGTGTAGCAACACGGGCAGACGATTATATACAAGATCAGCATGCGTGTTATAGGAATGCGCAATAGCCTGCCATTTTCTGTTTTATTTGGGATACAAAGTCAGAACAAATCTTGCTATTTTCTTCAGACTTTTCAACGGCTTGTACTTTGTAGTGATGTGGAAGTTATTATTGTTAGTTAGTTCATGCGGTGTGGCATTTGTATCTGCTAAAAGTTGTGTAGTAGCAGATTTTGCAGTGCATGAAAACTTTGATCCTACCAGGGTAAGACTTCATGTTTCTTCTTTGCACTGCACCCCACCGTCTGTGCTATATATAGGGACGTATGGGGGATAATGTGTCCACATAGATATCAACACCACCGGGACATCGGGTAATCGGGGCAATTTTCCCCTATTCCCCCACTTATTTGGGGTAGGAGGTGCCCTCCGTTACTTAAAAAAAGGGCTAGAATTACACTTTGATACTTTTTGTTTTTAGATATCTCGATATATATATATATATATATATATATATATATATATATATATATATATATATATATATATATATATATATATATATATATATATATATATATATATATATATATATATATATATATATATATATATATATATATATATATATATATATATATATATATATATATATATATATATATATATATATATATATATATATATATATATATATATATATATATATATATATATATATATATATATATATATATATATATTTACATATTGTTATATATGGAAACGTATATTTACATAGTCGTTACCAATTTTGATCAGGTACTACTTTCTCATGGGTAAATAGGAGTATCATATTCGATCTTGTTATTGTCCTCAATCAATTAATCAGTCAATTATTTTCCTCTATCAATCAATTGTCTTAATCGCATGTAAAATCTATAATATTCAAAGTCATTTGATTGTTTTAGGGTATATCAAGGAAGTGATTACAAAGTTGAGAATATTCCCCAGTTTTGTTGTAAGGTGGTGGGTGCCATAGTGGAAAAGAACACGTTCTTATTTTCAATGGGTTAAAAGTACATTCACATGCCTTAAATGAAGAATGTTGATATTTATCTGTTTTTATATGTAGCTATTTTGAGAGACTTGGAAACCATGAAAATTGGAATATTTAATTTTCAGGTGCTTCATCCCTCGATACAGACCTTTAACAGTTTCAGTGGGCCCTGTTCTTTTTAATTGGTTTACGGACGGGTTCCTGGATTTTTAAGAGGTACAATATTCGGTCTCAATTGATTACCACATAACAAGGTTGTTTTATGACCCAGAGTAATGGAATTTTTTTTGCATTACGATTACGAACTGACGAACGATTTAACGAACGGACCTTTTTGTCGCCAAGTGGACAATTTTTGACACCGCTACAACGTGGACGACGCCAGAGCATTGCATTTTTGATAGTGATCATGATGTGGATGTGGAAGCTGAGAATGTGCACGTGGGTGATGTACCTTGAACAGAATTATGCCGCAGGTGTCATTGCGACCAGCTGCGTACTCCTGTATGCGGAGTGCGAAGCTCCGGAAATCCTCCAATTTGTAGCATACGTGACCAAGTGTGGTTAGGTCAAGTTCACCGTCCATCGGAAGAAAACGGTAAATAACGGACCCGGCGGCATGGTTCCTTCAACCCTTACCTGGTTCTCTAATGAGATTGTTGTCATGATCCCACTCGTGGGAGGATCATTGTAAACAAATCAACGGTACTCAACAAATGGTAAATATCAGAAGGCTTCAGATAGCTTGAGATTTCCTGATGAGCAGGACGTCTGATAAAAACATATCATTTACCAGTGCAATTCTTCCGCTTACAAGGGGAAAATTGGGGGTTACTGACCCCTGAGAGGTGACCCTTCGTATCACCCTTCTTTAAACGGAGTCTGCAACAGGTCTCAAAAATCTCTCCCGTCCTGTACCGAGTTTTCATACTGTCTGACTGATTATATCTTATATATCTTAATACTAAGTGGATGAAAATCAAAAATGTTCATTTTTCTTTTGGATCATGCAGTACGTAGGCACATGGTTCGTGGTAGCACACGTTCAAGATGGGTCGCACGCATACCAACGCAGGTCGCACTACAGCTTGGCAGAGGACGGGACATACATGATGGCCACGCAAAGAGTGTCTCCGTACGTATGTTGTTAAACTTTATGAAATCAAAAAGCATGCATGGAGTAAGGCGGCCTCAGGATTTTCCCACTAAAATAATATGTTAGTCTAATTACATTCGCCATTTCTATCATTACTTCTGATGAAAATGTTTCCACCTGACATGAGTCTTACCGTCCCTGGTACAGGGTATTTACAGCGCTACCACTTGGAAAAAATATTGATCTTGTTTGTAAATTAGGAATTTTCTCATGATTGGCAATTTGGTTCTCTGTAAGTCAAGAAAAACAAAAAAAGGGTACTTGTTTGACAAAGGTCAAGGGGGTATGAACTTGTCGACCAAGTTAGGTGTATTTAATGCCCCTACATGGGTGACAAAGTTTCTTTCAATATTTGCCCCTGAAAAAATAATTGTATCTTAAATATCTGTATCATACCAAATATCGCATGTTTTCGTTTTGCAGATCAGATGGTTGTGATTCTGCGCGGCATTTTGAGGTAATTGGATGGTCCACCCACCCCGATGACGCAGCCACGAGATCCAAACTTTCTGTAAGACCCAGAGTTTTAGAAATGGATCCGGGTATGTGTGACAAATTTGAATTGTACTTATTGTTTGAAACTTTAAGGAGCTCTAAGCCGAAAGTGAGGGCGCTCGTTTTTGCAAATTTCAGAGATATAATATCCACAACGTGACAACACAACAGATCGATAAACTTCATGGCTCCATACCATAGCCCATAGACGATGAGAGGGCAATGACCACTTGAATAATCATATTAACCAGAAAATTTCGTGTTAGATAAACTTTTGATTGGGGGGGGGGGTGACCCTAAAGATACCCCCTCACTCTTGGTCCATTAAGACACAAAGAAGTGTCTGTAGGTAAGGTATAGCCTAGACCCTCCCCAAAACTCGGAGTCAGATAGTGAGAACTGGAAAAGCTGATAAGATGATTTGTTTTTTCAGAAAATTGAGGGCCAGTTATCGTGCATATTAACGTGGAGATGAATAAACGATACAGTTCACCTTACTCACCGCCGCTAAGGAAGTGACGTCAGTGATAGGTTTTAGATTTGGATTTACTGTAACGTGCCAAGCAATTTTCGTAGGCCTAGAATACGCCTTCACTTTTTCTTTTTTTATGAGACGTAGTTCATATTTTCCAATAATGGACAAATTGGCCAACACTATGATACACACAGCATTCGAGTTATCTGTTATGATTTTTCGGAAATCTTCGTTCCCGGATACTTGCTGCGACCATAGATTTACGGATTCTGAGGGATTATGAAAACTGACTGTTTTAGGAAATTATTGGAGGCATGGTCATTTTCACCCCTCCAAAAACTGGAATCACCGCCTATATATCTTACAAAAATATATACAAATATTGATGCATTTCTTCTTTTTCCCAATAGAGGATTACTGGGTGATCACAGTTGATTACAATGATCACGCCTTGGTGTACAGTTGTGGACTGGTCCTGGAGGATGGAACATGTAATCCTGATCATACCCATGTCTGGATGATTAGTAGGGCCCCGGTACTGAGCAAAGAGGCACGGTATAAAATGATCAATCTCCTGGGGGACTTATGTATCAATAAGAACGACCTGAGCGACGTTCCTAATGGTGAATATTTTGTTCTTGTTTAGAAATGAATTTAAAGGCGAGTATGAAAATGAACAAAAAATTGATCATGCCGTTTTGATGCCTATAATAAGCTTTAAGTTTTGTATAAGCACATATAGAGGCAGTATTTTCTAAATTGCTTCAAAAACAATGAAATTTGTAATACTGAATTGCGCAAAATCAATTTTATTTTATTAACTTTGATATTTTCTTGTATGTAAATCCTGTTTTTATTTGGCTATCATAGCCCTCTGAACGGATTCAGTGTGAAATCTGACCAAAAGTTTTCTCAAAGAGGAAAAGTGCCCCTTCAATGAGGAAAAAGTGCCCTTTTTCAGAAGAAAAAGTTGCCCTTTCAAAGAGGACGAGTAAACTTTTTAGAGAAGAAACATGCCCTTTCAACTGTTCAACAGTTCAAACATTGAAACACGTTTTTTCCAAAGACTATATGTCTGATCTTTGCATTAGAGATAGTAACACAAATATCGTCCTACAACGACTAAAATTGTGCAACTTCACGCGCTTCGCGCGCACATACTGTTCTAAATTTTTCCTGAAGACAAATGTTGTGGGCTGGCAACAGCGCTACATATTGGACTTTTTCATACTTAAAAAGCCTTTGCTGAGTTATAGTTTGTAAAAACTCTTTCAAATAGGGCGTTTCTATACCGTGAGAGCCACCCCAAATTAGATTAGTGGGGCATTTTGAAATGGGCCATGCAGGGCAAAACTTACTATTTGGAACCAGGCCATAATTGTCATGACATAAACTGACGTGCCTTCCCCCATCTTCGTTGTTAAGTTTAAAGATGTCTCTCTACAGAGATAAATATAATTTATCTTTTTATCGACAGATTGAAGAAAATAACACAAACGTCAAGCAAAATACCCCATATTTCAGTCACATACAAAGGGAACCCTTACCACTGACTCGCTGAAGACTGGGTGTAAATTTGGGCCATCTGGTCTAATTTATACTGATATACCGAGTTACATTTATTCTCACCAAGAAAATGATGGCTTCCTGAATAATTCTAAGAATCCCTTATTCAGTTATTTGCTTTTATATGATTTAAGACACTAAATATATTCCGATTCATGACCAATACATTTGGCTAGTCATGATCTGTAAGTCTAAATTCTTCCGATTTGAAGACTATACATTTTCCAATGTTGATAGATTTTAGTATAAAATTGTTCTATTTCACCAAATTTTGGACCAAAATATTTTGAATTGATTAAGCTGTAAATTAAAAAGAAGAAAGGAAAACGGGTTACTAGTAATTTTCAGACCGATAAAAGTTTATAAATTTTCTGGTGGGGGGGAGTTGACCCAATGTATAAGGGGGGGGGGAGGGGACACCTATAGTTGACCTTTTCAATAAAGGTATAATGCTGTGCTATGCTCTGAAAATACGTCCGGTGCCCCTCCCCTTAGTTTCAAACGTCTTCCGCCGCCTCTGTTTGGAGGCAATATTTCTCTTATCCCAATCAGTACAGCCTACCCGGTTAAGATCACATGTTTGTTAATGGATGGAGATGCACATTTTGAATCTGGAGGAGAGGAGCAATGATATGAAAAAATCGAAACAAAGTATACTAACGATCATTTTTTCCCTGTCCAACAGACTGTGACTCGCAGCTTGGGGTGCCTGTGCTACCACGAAACTCAGGTAACGTGTTATTTACTTCGTGTCACTTCTCGTCATTTTGGGAATAGTCACGTCAACAGGACACAACAACAAGTGTCACGTTAATGTTTCGTTTTTTGTTCTCCCCAAAGTAATGAAAAGACATTTTAATGTTCCATTGATGACTGGGTGCACCAACATGAAGCTGGCACAGAGGGAGGGAAAAAAGAGAGTGAAACAAATTTCAGGTCCTCACTAAAGAATACACCCCCCGCCCCCCTCCCTTCCTCCCCACGACCACCCAATCCCGTCATTTCTCCATTATTTCTCCGATAGGATTCGCTAATTTAATTTGGGTGAGAACTAAGTGGACGAATCCCCCGTTTTAATGCCTTTGAGTGTGAAGATAAGCAATGGTTCCAGTGGCGTCGCTAAGGCTACAATGGGGCGTGGAAGGAAGACATACCCTAGAAATAAGTTGGGCACTCTGCATTTCACACCCCCTCAACAAAAAATGAAAACGTGGCATGACGAAAATTTGACGGATGACTTCAATTTAAAACATTTTCTGTCCTTTTTTGTACCATCCTCGATACATAGTTATCGGTTTGACATCATAAAATGTACACACGTTTCTATACCACAAGGGCGTAGCCAGAATTTTATTTTGGGAAGGGTGGATCTGCCAGCTTATACGCTCTGCGCATCGGCGGCGGCGTGTGGTCTAGGGCTACGCGTTTTGGTGGACTAGAGGGTGCCTAAAAACGTCTAATATTGTATTCGATCACCACTGTCAACAACTACTCATTTGAAAAGGTCGGTCCTATTTTGGGGATTTTTTTGGGGGGGGGGGTGGGCGACCGCCCCATTGCCCCTTCCCTGGCTACGCGCCTGCAATACCATTCCTGACTACCCTTTGGCTATTTGATTAACTTTAATTTTAAATTGTATATCATCGCACTCTGCATAAATGCCGAACAAACTTCGCCCCGTGGCCGTGGACCTCTACCGGGGCTTCACTACTGAACACCTCTTCGTTTGACGCACGCTACTTTTGCGGGCACATACATTTTTGAGGTCGTTTCTTACAGTGGCGTAGCCAGGATTAAAGTGTTAGGGGGCATCACTCCTCTCTAGGGTCAAAGTTAAGGTGGAAATTTTAAGCCATAAAGTGAATATATTTAATTGCGGTTACCCCAGGGGCGTACAAAAAGTCATCTCTCATGGGGAAGAAAACCCCAACGACGGTGGGAAAATTGCACTGCAGGTAAATTAAGTTTCCATCAAATGTTGATGCTAATCGACAAATTTCGTTCAATTTTCGGGAAATATCTATCATTTTCGGGAAATTTTCTTTAATTTTCACGAATTTTTTACAATTTTCGCAAAATGTTGCCAAATTGTATGAAAAATTTCAATTAATTTTCCAAAATTCTTAATGTTACCAAATTTCCCTTCAATTTTACCATTTTTAAAATTTATTTCAATCATCTTCCAATTTCACCTCACAACTTGCAATAAAGCATACAGCAGGGAAGGTGAAGTCCTCTTAGAGGCACATTTTCCTCCATCCCCTCCACTCCGTTACACCTCTGCCACTCTCCTAAACTTGAATGCAGCACTGCACCATTCTATGATCGAAGAACACTTAATTAAATTATGACGATTATTTGAAGCGATGATATAAATTTGCTGGTATAGAACCAAGTATAAATGTTGTATATGTTGTTCAATTGTTGTGAGGTGCTAGTTATGGGCCCTGGGGTATTGTGTTCTAATGTTTTCCATATACCTACGTAGGAATTATCAGTTTGAATATATATATTTATTTATATATATATATATATATATATATATATATATATATATATATATATATATATATATATATATATATATATATATATATATATATATATATATATATATATATATATATATATATATATATATATATATATATATATATATATATATATATATATATATATATATATATATATATATATATATATATATATATATATATATATATATATATATATATATATATATATTTATATATATATATATATATATATATATATATATATATATATATATATATGTATATATTTATATATATATATATATATATATATACATATACATACATATATATATATATATATACATATATATATACATATATATATTACATATATATATATATATATATATATATATATATATATATATATATATATATATATATATATATATATATATATATATATATATATATGTGGAATGGGGAGGCAAGAATTTGTAACTGGGGCATTTATCTCTGCTCCCCACTCCACCTCTCCCTTTGGCTACGCCACTGGTTTCTTGTGTATTGTGGCCCTGTGTAGTTAAAAACTGATCTTTCTCAAAGCAAAAACTCCGACGACGACGCAAATACAAGTTAGCTCAGTTTGAAGGACAAAGACAAAAATGCACCATATCCGTACCTCTCATTAAATCACGAATTCCTTATATTTTTGTAGCAAAGTTGATCAAGAATTTGCATAAATTGTTGTCCCTCTTGTTGAATGTTTTTCAGAAGAGACAAATTGTGAAAAACTTCGTGCCAATTTGTTGGTCATTAATGAGGGCGCTGTAGAGGACACAGATCTCTTTATTCCGGTGTGTGACGACGAAGGGATGTTTCGTCCTGTTCAGTGCTTCGAGGAGCTGGAATTGTGCTGGTGTGTTGACCGCAACACTGGTCATCGTCAAGAAGAGACAGTAATGTTCGGTGGCACCCCAACATGTTAACGGAACCTAAATAGAGGTTTGCAAGAAGTTGATTGAATAAATGTATCTACGCTGGTTGGCATGTTGATTTAAGAGAGGGTCTTATTTTTGTATGGTAGTCTATAATTAAGACAAATAGTAAGCACGTATTTCCGAAAAGAATATAAGTATTTGTTTTTCTATTTGAATTAATACGTTAACTTTGATTTTAGTGTAGCTCAATGAACTAAATGATATACCATAAACCAAGCTACAATCACCAACACAAATAATGAAACAAAACACTATCGATTAATGTCTTGTATATAATTTTACAAGCGCATACCATCCAAAATACCCCCATACCCGTGCCCCTCCCCCTCCCCCGATTGCCTAATTTTGTTGTCAGTCCTTTCGAAGACAAGCCTATCTACAAAAAAAATGCCAATTTTGATGAAGGGGTCAGAGTTTCGTCTACTTTGGTCAGGGAATGTAGCTGCATTTCCATTAGAAACGTATTAAAACTGACAATTTTAATACCCTCAAGATGCTAACAGAATAATGATAAAGAAAATTTATTTCATTGATAGATGGAGCACTAAACAAACTAGTGGAAAAACCGGTTGATATCTTCTACTGGCATTGTGATATTAGTACCTTATTATCAAGAGCTCAATTCAGCTTTGAAATCTTTTTCCCAGTTCACGTTGTAATATATCATGTTTATGGATAAAATAAATGTTGATGTTATCTGTGAGTGTATGTTGTGTTATGATTTACAAACACTATAAGGGAGTTCACGATTTTTTTTTAAACCATTACTATCAGATCAGTACTAACGATGTAATCATTCTTCATAATCTTTATAAACAATTTGTGTGTAATAAACATGCTGATTCTTCAAACTGTGCATATAGTTTACTTTTTACGATTATATGGTAATTTCTGTATCCTCTCCGCACTTTTAATGGGCGAATTTGATTGTATGACTTCTTACCTACTTTAATATCCAAAGCTTACCCCCACCCCTCTCCCCCGCCCCCTCCACACACACACACACACATACATTTTGGTAGGCAATTCCGCCCGGGCAAATCATTCCACCCATTTCCAACCCTTTCAAAAAAGCTCAATGCTAAAAACAATCCGCGAAAACTATTGGTGAACTTAAGATGAAACATGCAGGAAATTGCAGGAAGTCCGAGGTGCATCCTACACTCTAACGAAGAAATGGTAAATTTTGACCGAAACATGGTCAACTCTGCACCGAACCAACATTGGTCAAGATTAAATGACCATAACATATTTAAATTTAATCCTAATATGGTAATTATGTACAAATTTGACCATATTGAGGTCAAATTTGTTCTTTAACTTTGACCAAAGTTGGTTCGGTGTAGATTTGACCATATAGTGGTCAAAATTTGACCATTCATTTTTTAGAGTGTATCAACCTATAGGCCTTCCAAATATGAATTTAAAAACCCTGAATCATCGCCACTAATAATCTTCTCAACTCAAGCGTGGTCAAACCACGAATTCGAAATCTAGATCCATAAGAAAGATTCCTTACTTTAAAAAAGAAAAGGAATTTAGTATATCTAACTGTCTAATAAAATCATTTGTGAACAGTTCATGATCTCTATCAACCTCAGTGGTGCACTCATTGTGTGTTTGCACCACTTAACTATACGCATGTCCAAAACTTCCAAACTTGAATTGTAAAAAAGAAAACTATTTTAGATTATAATGTTTAAATCTACTCAAATATGCAATGGGTTACCATTTCTGAACAGGCAATAGAGAAATATGCCCTAAAATTCAGACAATTAGCCCCAAATTGTGGTTTAATGGGCGAAGGCCTGGTAGGCTAATAGGGATCTGGACGACGTCCTATAGAATTCTCAGTAGCAGGCTTGGCAACAACTTGCCCATCTTTTCATGTAGCACATAAGTGATTAGGTATTACTCCGCAAGCCTAAAATGTGAACGCACAGAGAAGTCTAATCAAAATGTTTTAAAGAGGGAAGCTGACAATTGAGGAATGGTGTAGAGGGGATGTGTCTTAGCTATAAGCATATCCAAACTTTACGAGATGTGCTTCAGATAAAGTTTCAGGAGCAACTATTTATTCCCTTCTTTGGTACAAAAAAGACCCCTGACTTGATAGGTTTCAATAGGTAAAATTATTAGATCCGTACTACCTTCAGCCGAAGCCAAAGACATCTTACAGATGTCACAGAACTAATATGACAAATCATACTCTGCCCAAAAACTAGCTTTAAACCTCCCTATATGCCCTTTCCCAAAATACATAAAGATTTTAAAGCGCTTACTTTTTTGCATATTCGTCACAGCTGACAATCAAATTGGGACACCCACACGGATAGCAAACTCTTCAATATCAAACAAGGTCTGCTTCAAGCCTTCCATTCCTGCCAATCACAACCTCTCCTGTATGACCATATCTAGCCTATTTACATTACTCGCCCCAGAGTACTCCACCCACCTCACTCATGCTCACCTCCGTAACAACTCCTAATCACCCTCTGCAATTAATTATCACGGGTTCCCTAACTGTAAAACATATTTGTATTGACTGTCCACTGTTGCCCACCTCCGATCTTCTTCCAATCCCGTCAATTCCATTGCCAAACTCTTTTGCAAAAACTCCCCTGAAAAATCATCCTCCTACGTTTATATATATACCTAACTAACTGTAAGTATCTAAGTTGTCTTACCCGAACCCGCTGCATCCTATATGTACCTACTGCACTCTAATTAATTCCTCCAACCTTTTTCTCTATTGACAAATTTCTCAGGCACAATTTGACCATCGCTGTCTTTTTGCGAAGAAATCAAAACAATTTTGTCCAATACCAAGATTTTTCCTGACAAAATAGTCAAAACTTTTCCTAGGGGACTAACCCACTATAATAGAACTCAATGACTAAATTTGAAATAAAAAGTTCGCAGAACTGTACTATACAACACGTTTCTTTCCATGAGTCAAATGTGTTTTCAATAACTAAAACGTTACATTCATCCACTTTGGCAGTAAACAATGTACAGCATATTCAGCTTCTCAAATTGTCATTACAATCTTAGGAAGACAAATTCTCCTGGCGGACAGGGAGAACAAAAGGGGACATAATCTCCTAGAATATTATGTCCGGCGGATATATTCCCCTAGGACATTTTGTCCGTGGGGACTTTTTTTAAACGTGACATTACTGGCTCATAGCAACCTAATTTAGATTTGGCGTTTTTATTAATTGATTGATTTATTATTAGTATTATTTGTACACCCTACATAATCCCCCTCCCCCTCCCTTCCCTCTTCCCACAGCACTAACTTGGTTAAGTCACTTTATTTTTGTCATCAATTGGCTTACCAGCTGACCAGTGAAATTGATATAATTGAAAATTGATAATATATACTTAGGTAAGACTTAAAAGCGGTACAAATTTGTGGCTGACAATTATAAACTTGGCACTCGACCACGAGAGTTTAAACATCAGAAGTTGGATGGACCATTCTCTATGTACAATTCTATGGACCATTCTTTATGTACAATTATATTAACACTAGTGTCCGGGTATTCATTTCAAGCTACATGAATGGTTGACAAGCCTCATTTGCATAATCCCACTGTCCTGTTATTACTCAACAAACGGACAGTAGCTGAAAAAATGACCAAGCACTACCAGTCAATAACCGGGCAGTTGCATATTCATTAGATTGACAGTTTCTAATGTGGGGTAACTCCTACATTAATCATGGCAACCATCCCTAGCAACCACGGATTAACCCTTCAATAATAATTCTACGCACTCAATTTCAGTTTCAGCAGGAACAAACTTCTTGCTGACAAGCTGATTATGCCAGATTTAAATTGAGCAACAACATAGTCCAATGTGCACAGCTTAAAATAGAATATGCATTACATACAATTTAAAAGTCAGGCCTACAAGCTCATACTAATACAAGTTCAACAAAGCTATAATTGTTTAGTACTCGGAATTCGGGAAATCTACCAAAATGTAATTCAGTAAATTGAAGAAAGTTGTTCAGCTTTATGTTTGTTATGTATTTCTATTAGGCAAAATGTGAGGGCGTCAATGTTAATTTCCCATGCTATTTTGTGACCACTGTACTATCTGACTATAGAAGAGGTTATGTATTAGCGATCGTGTCTACTAAGTTTGGTTGTGATATCAGTTCTGGTCATTCAGCAGCGCATCTTCGTCATCCTCTGGCTCATGAACTTCTCCGTTGGATACTGGAAACGCAGCTCGTGCCTGTAATTGATAAACATTATAAAATGACATTAGCTGATTTATATACAGGACGATACAGGTGGATGTAAGAGTAACTAAATTGTTCAAACTACCACAATGCATTAAAAATTGTGTAAAAAACACAAAATTCCAAACAAAAATCAGTTGAAATTTTCAGGTTTCAATGTGTAAATTGTACGCAAATTTGTGGCGTATGCACGGGAAGATCTCTGTATTTGTAAAAGCAAGCTGAGTTTTGTCGAAGACAGAAGGTTCCAAAATAGAAGGAGGAAAAGTTGGAAATGTATATCTTACCGTCTGGTAAATCACAAGAGCAAAACAGCCTGTCAGGCAAAAGAGAGAGTAAAGGTAAAACGTGTTAAATGTCCCCTGCTTTTCGATAAGAAAGCCTGCAAAAAGACTACCAAATCCTTCACCAAGTCCTTTTGTTAATCCTCTTAAACACCCTGTAGCGCCGTTTGACTTTGGCTAGGAACTGCTCCACTGAGGTAGGCAACAATTACGTTCCACGTCAGAGCGGTAGAAATGCCTGATGGTACATATGAAAGTAGAAAGTATATGATAAGTTCAGTGCAGTGACGTGGTCCTTTATATTCTTTTTATTACGATTTAGTTTATATTCTTCTAAATGCGTTTGCCGTGGATTTGTACTAAAAGTATGCAAATTTTACCCCCCCCCCCCGCCCCTTACCTTAACAGTTAAAGAAAGCGCCCCTAGAAACACGGACGGGATGAAACTGCCACTGTCATTTTATCCCGTTTCAAAGACATTCTCTCAACCAGTTGACCTTGTATTACGACAATCATTTGACCACAAATTTTGTAATAATACGAAGTGGAGTAACGTGGAAATGAAATAGGAAACTCGAAACTTTTTAGTGACCGCTTATCACTGTCACGTAATCCTTCATGCGGTTACTAGAATGCCACTGGCACAGAAAACCAGGATGGAGTTGTGGTCAAGGGGCGAATTCTGTAATGACTTATTTTACCCTGGCTACGTCGCTGGTTCAGTGGTCAGACATATCCATCATGCTATGATAGAGGACAGAAGACAACGAAAGAAGCAAACAACTGAATATATAACTGTACTGTGTACTGGTTCAGGAGATATTAAATCTATATGCCACTAATACCATGGTGTAGAAAAGTCTAAGACAGAAGAGTGATGCAACACCCTTAATTTCTTAACCTGTTGTTTGAATGGTATAAAAGTATTCACTTAATCATTCTGCAGAAATAACAGAATTCAGACTATAGTTGTGACGTCACACCCTCCCATGACTCAAAAGGCTTATGTATTTAATGGAATTGGTGGTAAGACATTTTCTTTTTAAACCAGTTGATATGTTATGAAAAAAAGTAAAACAAAATGTAGTGAAATAACTATTATATATATATATATATATATATATATAAAAGGTAAGTTATGCATTATTATAGCAAAACAAATTAGGAAAAATATGTCTCTAGCCAACAGATTATTTTAAAACCATCTGTTGGCTAGAGACATTGTCATTTTTCCTAATTTGTTTTATATATATATATATATATATATATATATATAAAGAGATATATATATATATATATATATATATATATATATATATATATATATATATGTATATATATATATATATATATATATATATATATATATATATATATATATATATATTTCTATATATATATATATATATATATATATATATATATATATATATATATATATATATATATATATATATATATATATATATATATAGATATATATATATATATATATATACATAAAATATATATATATATATATATATATATGTGTGTCTGTGTGTGTCTGTTTTTGTCTCTGTGTGTGTGTGTGTGTGGAGAGGGGGGAGGAGGGGGGCATGGTAGCCAAATTTGAAAGAAAAAGATGCCTTTTTAAGACTTATTTGGCCGCAAAAAATAGTTTTAATTATTTCTGAAAATTTGGCTTTCTATGGTTTCAAGTTGTTGAACATTTTATAGCCACAACAAAAAATAGCATATTTGGAAACAAAAAATCATATTTGGCATAAATTTGCCTCATTTTCAAAGATTAATTATATAATGACATTCAGACAACGTGATATTCTGCATGTTGTAGAATTAACGTAATAAACGTATGTGAAACAAAAAGAAAGAAAGAAAT
Organism: Chiridota heheva; assembly: GCA_020152595.1. Taxonomy (NCBI): domain Eukaryota; kingdom Metazoa; phylum Echinodermata; class Holothuroidea; order Apodida; family Chiridotidae; genus Chiridota; species Chiridota heheva. Next base: position 184,800 of record JAIGNY010000216.1, read on the forward strand.
TAGAAGCTATTTTTTGTCTTGATTGTAGTTTAGCTTTTTTCATTTTAATTTGGGTTTTTCAAACTGATTTGGCTTTTTGCGCATGGAACAATCTCACCACCTTTATTGAAACACTAACCATGAAGGAACTCAGCCACAAAGACTGTCGTACTGTTACTCATTAAAGCGTACATCAAAAACCGAATGAAGTACACGCCAACCCCGGTGCTCAGTACCGGCGAGTATCCGAACTCAATTATTAGATGTGACGTAAAGAACGCCATCAAAAATTCTGCGAGACCCATTACTAATGTCGCCCATCCAATGATTTGCTGTGTTCCTCCTGTAAGAAAATCAAAAGAAACTTTGCAGTCGTCAGTGGTTGTTTCCTGAACTAATATTGTTGTAATCATTTTACATGTTTATCTGCTCTTAAAATGCACCATTGCTTCTGTAGTATATAAAAGGTTTCGAGTACACCCATTTTAACACTCCGATTACCGTTTTTCGCCCTAAAATGAGCTGGAGGTTCTGACCCACTCCCGGATTTGTGTTATAACCCCAAGAATTAAAGCACCGATGACAACAAGCGATAATGCTATTTGTTCTATATTAGCTTCTATTGGATCAGTTTCTTCTAATTTAGTATCAACACCTGTCCCTGTATCAACATCCAGTGGGTTCTGGCAGGCTGCCATATTCTACCCCCCCCCTCCCGCCTCCGAATCAAGAGCTGGGGGTTTTGGGAATGTGATAGAATTTATATTATGGTGCTTACCAATATCAAGGTCTTTAACAGCCATAATATTATTGTTGTAGCCAATTTGGGTATCTTTACCATATCAAAAGCACATTGCTAAGAATCATGTACAAATCTTGACCCAGACTGAAGTCTAAAGGAGTTGAGGCATAGGTCAGGGTATCTTGATAGCGTTAAATGAAAGATGGGAGATCTATAGCAGCAACCACCGCATCCTCAACATTCGGAGTAGATTTTTGCTGAGCATCCAGACTGGTACCACCACCAAGAATTTGACTGCGAGTTTGTGCTTGAGCACCTAATATAGCCCACACAAGAACACGAAAGTTGTCGTTGATATAGTTGATACCAAGGTCTGTGAAGCCATCACTAGTTAGTTTGATTATTTTTAAGTAACCAGTTTCCATGTTCGATGATTGACTGATGTAGTCGACGGTCAGCATCACTGTCCGGTCACCAAATGACATGATTTTCTTATCATAGTAATTGCTGCTGAGGTGGAAGTTTGAGCAGATGATATCCTTCTTCGCCATGTTGTTGGTCATATACTGGATAGGGTGATAAGTGGTTGAGTACCACTTCCAGGGTGTCCATGACCCCTGGTTTGGAACCCCTGGTGGGGTCCACTGGGTAGTTTCCGGCGAAATCTCAAATTCTTCACAGAGCTTATTTACTGTACGGGTTATTGTAAGAATCAAAGTTATCCTCATCTGGTGGACAAACTTCAAGTCTTTCCAATATTCTCCGTATGTTGTAGTACACATGAAAGCGATAAACCATTCGAACCGTCCAGTGTCTGTATTTTTCTGCTCGGGAGACACACCACATCCATACATGGCAATCCACTGGGAAAAGTTTAACTGTGTTTGCCAATGTTTGCCAAAACATCATTGGGTAGCACGCCACCTTTCCACAGTGGCATCATTATGTACGTTCTGTTTTCGGTAATTATGTATTCGGTCATTTCTAAAGATGTTTTTAAACCTAGTCAAGAAGTACTGATCTGATCCACCAGGATATATGCAGTGTTCTGTTAGATTACCCACACCCACAGTCTCAGCATCCTGTCAAAATTGAGTCTCGGGCATATGCCCAGGAATGTGTTTCAATGCTACTGTTTCATATATATCATGACACTTTCAATATGGAAGCGGATCTCGCTGAAAGCTTAACTTGAGGCTCCACCCAGCGCTTGGGCAATAACCTACTGCGCCCAATTTGCCTCCTAATTTGTTTCCCGTCTTCCATAAGCTGTTTTTTTTATACCCACCCAAATTCTTTCTAGCAGCTCGAACCTCCTCTTTTAAGACTTTATAACGCTCAAATTCTGCAACGACCGTCCGAAATTCCGAAGCAGAAACGGTCCCATCTTCGGCTTTACGAAGGTTTACGATGCTGCTTAGCTTAGAGACAGCAATTGCTGCAATACGACAATGCTTCGCAACTTTTTTATCCATCCGTTTATCTTGAATAATTGCAGAGTACACAACCAACACCCCATACAGCAGTAGTGATTTTCATAGCAATCGCTATTGGTGCAGAAACAATCGTAGCTAAAACACCTATTTCCAGCTGCACCAAGTCCCATGGTTGCTACTATAAGTGCTTTATCTACTGCTTCTAAACCACAGGATGTTCTCGCGTATTTGCGATTTAGACCTTCATGAGTAGAGTAAAAATCTCAGTTTCAAGGTAACTTTTTAGTTGTGTCATATGTTGTAGGCGGAAATTGCTGGCTCCTGCAATCCCTTCCTCAGGAGGAGCTGACGGTAATGTTGGATAAATGTTGTCAACAACTTCTAATGGTTATTTTAAAAACAACGTCACTTCAATTGACAATATACAAGTTGACCATAATCATCTCGCACCTCTAAGATGACAGTGACCTCTAAGCAGCTTGTCGAACCCTATGAGCTTCCGTAGGGGGAACGGAGGAACATCAGTCTGAACAACAAGAAGTCGGGTAGCTCAGTTGGTAGAGCACACGACTGAGATACTGAAGGTACCCGCTTCAAGCCTCGGACAGGTTTAACCACTTTTTTTACAGCTATGCAAACAGATACGCCGATCATCAAAGCGAAAGTACGGCGTTGAATGGTGCTCGCCGTCCTTCGGAGGGGACGTTAGGCCGTCGGTCCCGATGGTAGAACAGTCACACCCTACCTGGTTCTCTGAACACTTCTCGAAAAGAGTAGGGTAAAAACGCGGTGTTTATCCACTTCCGTCCCGGTCGCACGAGACTGGCATCTGCTATGCAGGCTATAGCTTGGCGTCTATGCTCCATATAGGAGTCTTGCCGAGTTCCCGTAAGGGAGGATCATGTACAAACAATTAAACAAACAACAACATCTTTTTTCCTAATAATCATTCAATATCATCCAAAAGCATACTTATATTGGGATTTGTGCTTAAATTCGTATCAAGGATTTTAGACGTCGTATTTTCTATTTCAGTAGTAGCATTTTGTCTAGCACTGTCACCAAATGCTTCCCCGATTGCCACCGCTCTTCCTCTATGTGCCTTGATTGATGATAAAGAGAGTCATTCACCAGACTGAATGTTGTTGAGACGGATCTCATCACCATTGTATGTAAGATACAAATTATGCTCTGAATCCAACTTAAATAGATACTACTTTGGAGTACGGTGAATTTTCATAATATCGTAAAATTGGTCTACGAGCTAATATTGTCAAATTCACGTTGTAGCTATGTTACAGACATATCAACCCCATGAACGTAAAGTGTCGGCCGCAGTGGGTACATCGGGAAGGAAATCATCGGTTACGTCATAACCCTTCAAGTACTGGTGATCAACCAAAAATTAGCCAGGTCATCCCCTTGATCAAAATTGTCCATTGGTATATATTCCTCCATTGTAATATATCATGGTTTCTAATCTACAAAAAAGGGGATGGTGAATAGAAGTCTTCTAGACGAGGTTTGGGACCTAGTCGAATAGAGTCTGCACCATAAACCTGGCTGTAAAATCTCAGTGCATCATCATTTTGGGAGAGCTGTGCAGCATGTCTTTCTGCTATATGTCTTTGATTTATTCTGTCCAGCTTCTCCTGCCTGTTCCAAGCCCATTCAGCTCATTCATTTTGAGCTACCTGCAGTTTTCCACGGCTTTATCATGACGTGTACGTTCTTCCTGCGTAGCTGGGTCCTTGGCGAGCTGACTAAATACAAAGTTTCATCCTGAGAATGCTAGGGCGTTTACTAAAGCCCCACCAACAAGCATGGCAATCGTAGCCATCACTAATATCTATCAAACACATACATATAATTAGGAGGGGAAGTAATGAATTGATCAGGAATAATACCTTGGAAAAAACTACCCACTCGCGAGTCATAATAGCTGCTGTAAAGTCTAAACCCTAATGAAGGTGATGGCTTCAAGCTTTTCATAACAGCACTTCCTAGGACTGCATAGTCCGTGGCTAGTAAAGCTATAGTTCCGCCCTGGTATAGGGAGCTGATAACTTGGTTAGGGTTAGGTTGCGTCATTGTCTAGTATATATAACCACCTGCAGTTACGTTCAATTGGTATTCTTTTTCAGGCGTGTGGGGACTAGGTAGACATGTATGGCGATTTTGAGCTAAACCGACAGCAGCAGAAGCAACTTCGACACCCCACCAAATATCCCTAGAAGCCCTACCCACAGGTGGATCTACAACTTTTGCCTCATGTGTCTCTACAGTGGCATGTTCTACCCGCTGGGATTTCTTCATCTTCCGAAGTTCCCTTTCAACTGTAGAAAGCGTTCGGCCTTCCTTCGGAGCGGGACATCCATCGTTATCTGATGTTTTGCCTTGCGCGCCCCCGCAGCACGTTTCCCGGCTTCCACCCTCTTGGGGATTTTCAACCTCTGTACTAGATTTTCCTCCAGTGTGTATATTATATTCTTTTGTATAATCAATATGTCGTCCAATTGTACAGTTGTAAGAGCCATACTTACTGGTGCAAACCACAACTTCCATTTACGAAATAGTCTTAACAACTAAGACTTCTCAATGCATTGTTTATAAAGGGATCCTCTGCAAGGTATGCAGCAAGGGCTTGCTCGTTATCAACGCTAAGCATATCTGGCTGCTGCACGCGCATATACATTTATTGCTGTTTCCCTTAGCTTTAGTCATTTTATCACCAAGACGGGCCTCATATACAGCATGCAATCGTTCCAGATCTGCACTCGACATCTCTTCAAGCTGTTGAGATGAAATATGCTTCCCTATATCTGTATATAGTCCATGGACATGCCTCCATAGATGACAAATCTTAAATATTACCTAGCTGTCGCTGGACATTACTTAAATATTACCTAGCTCTCGCTGGACATTACCTAATTATTACCTAGCTGTCGCTGGACATTACTTAACTATTACTAAGCACTAATTAGGTATTACTAAGCAATTACTAAACTATTGCTAAGCGTTACTAGTTGTCGCTGGGCATTACTTAACTATTGCCTAGTTGTCGCTAGACATTACTTAACTATTACTAAGCGTTACTTTACTATTACTAAGCATTACTGAACATTGCTATGCATTACTGAACTATTGTTAAACATTACTTAGATAGTGCTAAGCATTACTCAACTATTACTAAGCATTACTTAACTATTGCCTAGCTGTCGCTGGGCATTACTTAACTATTTCCTGGCTGTCGTTGGGCATTGCTTAACTATTGCCTAACTGTCTCTGGGCATTACTTAACTATTGCCGAGCTCTCGCTTGGGCATTACTTAAGTTTTTTCAAATGTGTACTAAAAAGTTGGTCCACTTTTAAACACACGGATATTTTGCCACTCTTCTTGTAGAATGCCACTATTTTCTTTTATAACTATAGATTAAAGCAATGAGCTGACGTGCAGTGGAATAAAGCAACTCACTCAGTCACACATACCGTGACATGTCTTTCCAGAGCCTATTTTACTGTTTTACCACATATAATCGCAGTGTGAGGATCTCTTGGTAAGTTCATTTTTTATATTTAACTTTTATGTCTAACTTCCGCACTCTTGTTAGACAATCCTTCTTGATAACCAGTTGTTCATCTGAGAGGACGAAGAAGTACATACTCACTGTACCTTCAGCTGCAGGAGTGCGGCTGATCTCCAGAGACATGCCTACACAGCCGTTACCAAGCTTGCGGCCTTTACCATGTAGAACACCATCATCGGTGCTACGCAGATCAAGAACGAGTGCTACGCAGATCAAGAACGAGTGCGTAGTATTTAGGGAGATATGCTGTTAAATCAATGGAATGTAGACCGGTCTCCTTAGCAACTAAGCCTACCTCGGAATGGAGGCCCTCGCCCATGGACAATCTACCTGAGCCGAATACCTTCTTAGCCTCTTCCCAGTGCTGGTATGCGAGAACGCCTTGGGCATATAGCTGGTTAAGAACACTTTCAATGGTTACACTGACCTTAGTGATATCGGAGTTCATGAAAGTCTCAGGTTTTCGTGCAAATCAGCCATCATCAGCTGGTTTGACGAACAACAGGACAACGCCGCTGGTACTGTGTCTACGTAAATTCAAAAGGGTAGTCCACACAGAGCTAGTGAGGTCTAACGGTTTGAAAAACGTGCACGTAGAAACTTTCAAAATGTGATTGCTGAACTTCAAAATAAAGTATTATCAATCTGGTATCATTGATCCGGTGCCACACCCTATTAGAGATATAAGATATTATAGTATATCAATCTGGTGTGACATCCTATTAGAGATATAACATATTATAGTATACCAATCTGATGCGACACAATATTAGAGATATAACATATTATAGTATACCAATCTGATGCGACACAATATTAGAGATATAACATATTATAGTATATCAATCTGATGCGACACAATATTAGAGATATAACATATTATAGTATATCAATCTGGTCCGACACTATTAGAGACATAACATATTATAGTATATCAGTGTATGATGGATTACTTTAATAACACTCCACTGAAAAGAGAGAGGCGTTGAGAAACCATGTGATTCAAAATGACATCCTCTTTGATGAACCATCAGATAAAAGAGGAAATCATATTGAAAACGACTACATAAATGCCATCATAGGTATATGCCAGCTCTCAGACCGGTAAGACCAGTTCGAACCCCCAAAGGCCTGTTCCTGCTCCAAGAGCGCAAAGGCATGTTCCTGCTCCTAGAGGTGTGAAGCCAGCCCGTAGACCTCTTCCTGCACCGTGGTACAGACAGGGGCCCGTGGTGATTGGTAATTTTCTTCGCGGTTGACAAGAATATCGCGGAGGGTCACCAGTCGAGTACCGATCCTCTAGCTTTATTACATGAAGTTCGCACTGCGATTCATCGGAAAGTAGAAGAAGAGGTTGAAGACCTTCGTAGTATAAAATTTAGTTTGCTCTCACTCAAAATTTAGCTTAAAAGGAAAATGCTAATGGAGAAACATAATTTACAAGCCCAGTGTTTCGTAGTCATCAGATGGATGTCCTGCAAGTGAACGGGATTGATGAAGCGCTTAACAACGCTCACCCACGTATGATAGAGAAATGTATTTTAGTGTGAGGGTCAAGATGGGTAGTGAATAGAGTAGAGACCCTCTGGTTGAATATTGCTTGCTACCAGCCACTTCAAGGTGTTTCCTACATCAATTTACCAAAAGAGCTCAAAGCCAAAAAGACCATCATCAATGTAAACAGTGATGATAACTGTCTCTCTTGGGCGCTTCGATCTGCTCTGTTTCCAGCTGAGAGAGATCCACAAAGTTGTAGTATCCCACAGATAATGGTTTAAACATTGAAGGGAGAGCGCCTCCAACCCCGCTTTCCCAGATCGAGAAGGTTGAAAAAGAAAACTTTCTGCTATTAACGTCTTTGGTTGGGATAAAGAGGTGATCGTTCATAGACTCAGCAAACAAGACAAGAACATCCCCATGATCAACCTTCTATTGATTGAGAAGGCACGTGGATTA
>JAIGNY010000216.1:200000-297500 GCA_020152595.1 Chiridota heheva
GATCTCTGGAAAACCACTCGTAGGTGATGAAGATGAAATTTGTTCTGCTCGGTGTAAACCTGACCAATCGAAATCGGTAAAGAAATATCAAGACAACCAGAAGTGATATAAAATGGGGAAGGACAAGGAGGGGAGTGGGAAGGACAGAGGAAAACTGCCCCTCGGAGGATTTTACCTTCCTTGTTTCATGCTTTCTTTTCGATTGGACGGTAACATTGGTAAATTTGTAAAATAGAGCTGAAAAATTGAAAAATTGACGGAAATTTGAGTAAAACTGAAAGAAATTTTGATAAAATTTGGCAACATTTCCCAAAAATTGATTAAAAATGAAGAAAATTTCACCAAAAAAAAATGAAAAATTATTTTCCGAAAATGAAGGATAATTTCCGGATTAGCAGCAAAGTTTGATGAAAACTAAATTTACTATAGTGTAATTTTCCCGCTCGTGGCCCTAAGTGGAATTTTTTGGGATTCTTGCCCTCCTCCCCTCCCCCTTCCCCCTCCTGAGAGGTGACACTTCCTACGCCCGTAAGGCCTACAGGTAGCCTGTTTCACTATTCTTTATAACTCTTTAAATACCACTAAAATAATAATAACAAGATTCTTTGCGGCGTGTAAACCGAAAAAATAAACTTGTTGTTTTCGACCACTCTCTCAGTCTCAAGTTCAATTTCATAAATCGTATATGGCGCATTTCCTAAAACTGCTGATTATGTCTGGTGCACTTAACATGTCTGCATGCATGCAAACATGATTTAAAATGAACGGGAAAATATGGTAGATAACGGACCGAAGAAAATGTTGCAGATTACTTAAATCTATAGCACGATTATTAAGATACATGTTGTTATTGTCGGACTGTTGGAGGGATTTAGAAATTTTGACTGAAAGGGGAAAACTATTTTATCATTTGGACCTTGAACATTTAAAGAGCAATGACCAAACAGCCAAAGAAGATTTTGGTTTGTGAATCAAAAGAAAAATAAAAAAAACATCTGATTTTAACAAGCATTGTTTTGCATTGAAGTTTACTTCGAAGGCTTATCAGACTGTCAGAAGTAGACAATTTTGAAAAGTGAAATCTAATGCAAATATTATTATGTAAAATTTAAAACATTCCTTCAGTATGAACCGCTATATATTTGAGTAAAATTTTCATTTTCTTATATTAGTGAGGCGATGTGATTTATGAGTATGAAAGGAATTAATTGTTTGTTAACTTGGACTATTTCGTATATCGGAAGCAAAATTAGCTGATAAAATATATCAAAATACTCTCATCAAAACCGACAGAAAATTATTATTTGGATTTATGATGCAAGAATGTGTTGTAAAATATAGCCATTGGTTGTAGGCCTAATGTGTGTTTTGTGATTACATGCATAGGTCAAGTTTTAGCATTGTTATAGATTGGTAGGTCAAGCTTTTACTTGTTAAAGGTCAAGAGCAGTGGTCAAGTTATCTTTTATGAAAGAGGATCATTATTAGCAGCATATTATTATAAAAGCAGCGGAATGGTGAAGACTGTTCAAAAATCTTATCCCGCTATATAATGCGCAATGTTTTACATTATAGTTAAAATGTGTGTAGAAACGACTGAAGTCAGACTACTATTTTGCTAGTAGTGACATCACATTATAGCAAATCTCAACAAGAAAACAATCCACGAAATTGCTGATCTCATCACTTTAAGCATACAGCAGAGGGGGAAATAGCTAACAGGGTCACTATAGCTCTGTGAATTTCGGCACAAAAATGTACAAATTAGAATACATAATTACCCCCTAAAATCACATATTTGACTTCTGACCCTTGACTAAAATCACTGAAACAACTGAAATTTGTAAATGGCGCAAAATTTTGCATAAAAAGCACTTATTTGACCTTAAACCCATGATCCCCATTATTTTAAATTTTTGTTAGAATGTTAAACCCTACCCACTATGCAATTTATGAAGGTAACCAAGCAATTCCTTCAGAAAATACAACCATCTCCAAAAACTTGTTTAATTTGACCTTGACCTGAACTTTGTACCCCAAAAACTTAGAGACATAATTATCCCTAAAATTGCATATTTGACCTTTGACCCTAACCACCAAAACAACATCTGAATTGGTTGGCATTTATCTTACCCTACTATATGACAGCCCACGCTCAGATCACTGTTACCATTTTAAAACTATGGGGGAAATGGTTAAAAGGGGTCACTAGATCTGTGACCTTTTGACCACAGACTTTACGGGACACAAAGTTCATGTACCACAGTATCATGATACAAACATAGGATTAGTATAGGTCTTGTACTTTCGGAATTTAAAGTGGTACAAAAATGACAAATTAGTACATAATTACCCCCTAAAATATAATATTTGACCTCTGACCCTTGATACTAACCATGCTAACGTCACACTTACCATTCCATAACTATTGGGGTAAATGGTGAAAAGTGGTAAAAGAGTTATGTAACCTTTGACCCCAGAGTCTACAGGGCACAAATTTATGCACCAAGATATCATGGCGCAATATAGGGTTGGTATAGATTTTGTACTTTTTGTGTTGAAAATGCCGCAAAATTTGTGGATATAAAAAGCACTTATTTGACCTTAACCCATGACCTTTTCTTTTTGATCTCCGATTATTCTTAAAATTTTGTTATAATATTAAACCCTACCCACCTATGCAATTTGTAAAGATACCAAGTAATTTATTCAAAAGATACAGCCATCACCAAAAATCTTGTCCCATTTGACCTGTGACCTTTGTATCTCAAAACCATGGAGACAAAAGTTCCGGACCAGATGTATCCGTCCACTAATTTTGGTTTATGTGTGCATTACAGTTTTTGACTTATAAGCGACTCAAAATTAATTGTTGCATACGCACACACGCACACTCACCACACACACACACACACACAAAGACACGGACAAATTTTGTCCCGTTAAAAAACCTTATGACCCCAAACCCCTAATAATAGGTCATCACATGAAACCCTTGGTGGGCCCTACCAGCCCCTAATATCAAAGGGGTGTAGGGGTAATTTGCCTATATATACAGCAAAGTGACTACAATACCTCATCCCCACATATATGTATATGTGGGTGGTGAGATAATTAAAGGTGAACTATACTTACTTTGCATTGGTAAAACAAATGCCAGTGACCAGAGCCACTGTAGAAATGGAAGTAATCACGTGAATAGCCATGCCAATGTAATAATCAAAGAGAACGACTGGAATTGTGCAGACTATAACAGAGACGGCAGAAATCTGCAGGAGGTACGTTGTTACCATTGTACTGCAAAAAAATAACAATAAGATGCATCCATCAGAAGCAATGGAATCGGGGCTATTGGACCAAAGCTCACGACAAGCATGCATGGGCAATAAAAACAAAATACAACATGCAACATCCTCCGTCCTAGTATTGTTTTGTTAGGGGTAAACACCTTTTGAGAAGCATTCCTCTTATATCTATGATATATAGAAATTAAATTCTAGCCGTTATGGATCAAGACATGGGATTAAACCCGCACTAGTCAATATTAAAGTGAAATCCATCTGAGCCATTGAGACCCGGTTTCCATGACCAGATGCAGGGCGACGGAAGATGTTCGAATATGGAGGGGGTTGGGGGCAGAGGATCTGAGGGACACTTTCCAACTTTTTTTTTGCAAAGCATACAGAACAGCAGTGTTGCTTTATACGGTAACCCCTCCCCCCCCCCCCCCCCATACACACACCACACACACACACCGGAAAATTGATCAACTTTTATCGGTCCAAAAATTAGTGGAGACCCATTTCCCATCTTTTTTTTAAATTTACATCTTTAAATATTCAATTTATTTTGGTCCAAATTTCGGTAAAATAGAACAATTTTATACCAAAATCTACAAAAAAATGGAAATTGTATAGATGATAAGTCTTGAAATCGGAAGTAGTGCGCATGCGGAGCATCACTCATTAAACCACTGCACCTATATGACCAATGTACCGCCCTGAATCCGCTCCTCTATCAGCAGATCAGTGTGTATATTATCTATGTCAGGAGCATTGTCAGATTGGTATGTGTGCAGACACATTCCCAGATTGGGTTTCCTTTGAGAAACCACTCCTTTGACAGATACGGCAACAGCTGAACAGTGGCAGGACGTGAAGTGTCGGTTTTGTTCAAATGGGATCATGGGCATGATGGGATCAAAATGACCAGTTTATCAGTGTGCAAAAAATCTTGCATGTCTGCCACTAGCGATGCAATATTGAAACTTGTATGTAGATCCCAAACAGTAAAGCACATTAATTCATCTTTATAATTATGCAAATATAAAACTTTGAATAGTCATATATTTTCATACCAATAGTTGGAGGCAAAGCAAAACGTTTCTTCGGAAAAATTCTATATCGTAATCTCTTATATGGTTGCCAGGTTTCAAACTTGTTATGTGTTCCTTAGACCCCTGTTTCCAAACTTACCACACAGCAAAGCCCGCAGTCCCAGCGGACTGCTGCAGACCATATTCGTGTCTTCGCTCCATACCCAGCTTCCTTAATGTGAGACTGTCCACCAGTGTAAGGACAACCTCCATCATTATTCTGGCCCCATTACAAGAACAAAAATCTGAATAAAGGCATGGTCGAGACTTGCTTTATCATACATCCATCCGTTCGCTATTTCCAATTGATTATTCAACTTGGACAGTTTTTGGAATTGGTTCTTCTTTGATGACTCGGAAAAGGGCAACGATAAAACATTTGATATTTCAACCGTTAGTGTCTGGAAATGACCATTTTGGTAGCACCTCTCTAATTGCCTGTTCCAAGAAGTGAAAGGAACTTGTAAAATACTTGTCCAGGGTTCAAGTCGTTCATCCAATTCTGTGATGTTGAATTTTGCAGCACACGATACGAAATGGTTGTTAGGGTCAGTTTTTATTTGAGTGTGAAGTTTATCAAAAGCAGTCTTACAACTTACAAAGTCGGGAACTTCTACTAAGAATATACTTAATGTTACACCGCTCAACATACCAACAGCCAGAATAAGGAGTAAAAATGTATACGTAGTGTGTCAACCAAGATTCCCCACAATGGAACAACAACGGTCATTAATATATGCGGCAAGAATAACATTATGCCCAATTGACTCGGCGAGAAACCAACCTGGGCAAAGCCTACAACCATAAGTGAATATACCGTTGCAAATCCGCCACGAATGAGTATATATAGAAGTTTGAAGGGCAGAGTTTCTTCGTCGATAAAACATATCCCCCGTAAAAACTGGTTTATAAACCGTGATGCACCATTGTTCCGACTTAAATCGTTAATATAATTATAGTCGTTGGCGTCCAGATAGAAATCGGCTTCGTCTTTGGTTTCGGTATCTTCTTCAATGGAATCCATCAAGTTGGTGTACTCTGTCAAAACGCGTTGCCGGCGTAAAGACTCTTTTCCTACGCTGGGGGTATCCGGTTGCCATTTTACGCCCATGTTCAGTCAGTCCCCCAACGATCATTCTTTGATAATGAAAAGAAAAAAAAATATATTGAAAATAAACATTCTTGCGACGAAATAAATATTAATTTCATAAAATGAAACGTGCGATTTTAAAATCTTTTTGCAGCTTGTCCTTGTTTTGCAGTGTAACCCTGCTTATCAACTTTATCATGTAAAATTTCTTGTACTATACTGAATATCTCGGCCGGCTTGAGTCTCTGTGCAGTAAGCTGGTTGTGTTGCTGTCTGCTAGCGCTTATCGGCACACCAACAGCGATGTTCGTTGCGGGTTTCAGAGATTATACTCAAAAGGGGTAACGTAATTTGAGAAAGATAATTTTAATCTACCTATTGTGGTGTAGCGAATATCATACCATGTCTACAGACCACGAGGCCCTGGGTTCAAGCCTGGGTTGGGTAGACACGCCAGTGTACCACAACTGGTTATCAAAGGCCGTGGACATTGACTTGATTGTCGATGTTATGTCTGTCCGTACGTCGTACCTGTGTTCTCGTCCGGGTCGTATTAAGCGTTTAGTGATAGCATTTGAACTATCATAACCGAATACGCAGGCGACGACCCCGTCATTGTAATTGTGTGTTCAACTCTCTCTCTCTCTGAAAAAGATAATTTTAATCTACTTATTGTGGCGTAGCGGTTATCATACCTGTCTACAGACCACGAGGCTCTGGGTTCAAGCCTGGGTTGGGTAGACACGCCAGTGTACCACAACTGGTTATCAAAGGCCGTGGACATTGACTTGATTGTCGATGTTATGTCTGTCCGTACGTCGTACCTGTGTTCTCGTCCGGGTCGTATTAAGCGTTTCGTGATAGCATTTGTACTATCATAACCGAATACGCAGGCGACGACCCCGTCATTTTAATTGTGTGTTCAACTCTCTCTCTCTCTCTGAAAAAGATAATTTTAATCTACTTATTGTGGCGTAGCGGTTATCATACCTGTCTACAGACCACGAGGCTCTGGGTTCAAGCCTGGGTTGGGTAGACACGCCAGTGTACCACAACTGGTTATCAAAGGCCGTGGACATTGACTTGGTTGTCGATGTTATATCTGTCCGTGCGTCGTACCTGTGTTCTCGTCCGGGTCGTATTAAGCGTTTCGTGATAGCATTGTTACTCTCATAACCGAATACGCAGGCACGGAATAATAATAATGGTGTGTATGTCAATAACCTGTATATGGGGTCTTCCTGCGTGCATACAGTGAACCCGAATTGCAATGTGACTTCTTTTGCCGTTGTCCTTCACTCCACTATCATACACGATAGACATGTCGAATCATGCACTATTGAACATAACCGTTTGGGACGAGTTGAAAAAGCTTATTATAGAATTAATCTTAAAGAATTAGTTCAGTGGTCAAGCTTGTCAATCTTATACAAAGAGGATTTCAAAGAAAGCGTTTAAAACAATTATTCCGTTAACAGGTTAAAGAGATATTAAAGTTTAAAGTTTGACCTTATCTGTGTAGAAATGACCGGGTGTAGCAAGTCTATGGAAAGTTGGCGTCTTTATCCTCATATTCTTAACAATTGTTATTGTATCTAAAAAAAAGTTTATTTAATTTCTTCACTTTACAAATGATTTTCCCTTGAATTTTCTTCATATTATGAATAGTTTTACTATTTTTTGATATATCCCATAATTTTAAGCCACAAAATCGCAGGACAAAATATGATAGAATACATAAAGACTTTGACAGAGGCTATGACATCACAACTAGTCTGAATTCAATTGTTTCTACACAAATGATACCAAACTTTGAACTTAGATATCTCCTTACGGGAATAATATTTGTTAATGCTTTCTATCTAATTTCCTTTAATAGAATATTCTTTGAATGTCAAAAATATAGCTCTCTTATGCCTATAAGTTCAAAGGCTTTACTAGAAGCGAAGATAGGGGAAGGGGAAGGGGGTGACAGGGAAAACTGCTCCATTCTTGAGAGGATTTCACCTTTCCGGTTGCATACTCCTGCCCGATTGGGAACTATAATTAAGAAATTATTAAAATAAGATTAACAAATTGTAAAATTGAAGAGAAATTTGGAGAAATTTGGGGAAATTTTGGCAACCTTTTTCCAAAATTTTAAGGAAATTTCCCGAAAATTGAAAACAAATGTTGGAAAAGTATCATGAAAATTTCTAGAAAATCGAAAGAAATGATTCAAAAATTGAAAAGGATTGTCCGTAAATGAAGGAAGTTTCCCCCAAATTGGCTCAAAAAACCCCGAAAATGTGCAGATAATTAAAGGAAAATTCCCAAAATTAAAAAAGCTGCCCGAAACCGAAGGAAATTTCCCGAAAATAAAATAAAACTTTCCGAAAATTGGCAAAGTTTCCCGGTAAAGGAAATTTCCTGAAATTCGAAAGGATGGTACTGTACCGAAAATGAAAGAAAATTGTCCGGAAATGAAAGAAAATTCACCCATATTGACCAAAAAAATCCGAAGCTGAGCAAAATTGCCAGATAATTAAGGGAAATTTCCCGAAAATTATAAAAAAAAAGTGTCCGAAATGAAGGACGTATCCCCGAAAATGGAAGTAAATGTTCCACAAATCGAAGAAAATTGCCTGGAAATTGGAGAATCCCGATTAGGCTGTTAGGAGCAACTTGAATATGCTGATTCTTATTTTAGCAGTGCAATTAAACGGGATTTTATTTTAGCTTCTCTTTCCCCGCCCCCTCCTCTCCCCCCACA
Source organism: Chiridota heheva (assembly GCA_020152595.1). Lineage (NCBI taxonomy): Eukaryota > Metazoa > Echinodermata > Holothuroidea > Apodida > Chiridotidae > Chiridota > Chiridota heheva. The sequence goes on from JAIGNY010000216.1 coordinate 208,218, forward strand.
ATCCACCAGTAGACCTTCGTAGATATTCGATTGTCTTTATTCAAGTAAAAGATGGTTGCTTACCTCTTCAAGCAGCTGTCAAAAACGATGATGGCTTAGCTTTAAAGTGAATGATTACCAAAAAGAACAAAATATTGTACTTTGATGGTTTTTAGAATTTCCCACAAAATATACACAATCGATTGGTAGATCCGTTATTGCGAATTCGATGTGAAATCATTGGTCCAAATAATCAAATATTCCCCGAAGGTTATTCCCAACAGGTAGGTTTCTCTCCTATACCACCGAACCGAATGAAATTACAGCAATATTGTATTACTTCTGCACAACACTCAAATCATACATAGATAATATACCATCAAAATATGTTAAACACAGCATGATAAGTATAGCTGAGTCGTATGGCATTCAACCAGCCAGAGTACCAAAGTAGATAACAAACATATATAATACAGCAGACAATGTGTTCCATCTGTCCATGCTGCGATTAATCTTAGCTCCCATTATATTCAGAACGTTCTTTAAATCCGCATAATTTGAGAGACATTACAGTAATAATGTTCTAAATGCCCACGCATTTTGTATGTAAATTAGATGCATTATATAAGGAATATATATCAACCGTATACGTCTGGAAAAAAACTTAAGTTTCACAAAATAACATTTTGAAAGTGAAAATAACGCGTTATACAATTATCAGATTATACCCTTCATTACTCCCGGTTTTTTTTAAATTATGGAACGTATATCGATTAAACCTAATATAAACGGTAAACAGTCGGTGACAGTACTTGAGAAAAGTTTAGGGTCTCGTAATTTTGAAAAATAATACTGAAATATGAAAAAGAAGCAATTATTATTCACACTGAAATTATGGCCTACCGCCAAGCAGTAAAGTGCGGAAATCCTGGTCTTAGAGGTTGTGAGGGGGGAGAGGGGAGGGGGGGGGGCGGAAGGGTGGGGGTGAATGGACATATAGTTATTTGTTGCAGAATGTCACTTTCCTATCAGGCAATTGTAATTCAGAATAAAGAGTAATCTTTGTCATCTGCGTCCAATACTTGGTATTTCGGTTTTTCTGATTAACTGGTTCCACGCGGACTGGCGGAACAAACTGACAAGTTACAAAGGGAAACGACATAGGCGTATAGGAAACCATTTTTTTCATTGGGGCGGTCTTGATTTTGCCCGAATAAATGGAGTAGCCCATCTCTTCTCCTCCCAGGCCTCCCCCACCATCTCCCAAAATATTAAAAAATCAAGTAAATGCGAACCAAAAATTGTTCCGACTACCATAGATATTAATTATATTTTCTCCATATCATTTTCTTTTGTAGATATGCAAATATTTTCACTCAATATTCATCCAAGCTTCTTCTTCTGGATACTATGCATCCTTCAAATGTTCAAATATGCATCCTTCAACTGTTCAAATATGCATCCCTTAACTGTTCAAACTTGAAAATCCTTACAGATTGGATGATCATCTGAGCATGATGGCCGGAGTAAAACCATGTGCAGGACGTCTAAATACACAAGGGGCAAGTCAAACAATGTTGAGGATGCAGAGTGACTAGCCACCACTTCTCGTCAGGTGCTGGGGCCATGGCAGTCTCCTGAGGTATATTCCAAGCTTGTGTTGTCCGGAGAAGAATGACTGTCGGCAGAGGCGTGGCCAGGAAAAAATGTCAGGAAGAAGGGGGAAGCCAAACCAAACCAGGGATGATATAATAACGTGTTTTATCAACAGTTTTGACACAATTAATGGAACATATTAGAACAAGGGTACATATACGGCTCCATAGCTGATATATTTATATATACCTTATCCTACCTCCAGAACTCCCTCTCCTCCCTCAGGAGTTCCCACCTTCTGATCCCACTCCCAGGATTTGGCACCTCTTCTTAATTGTGCGTGCGTTTGTGTGTGGGGAGGAGGGGAGGGGAGTATCAATATTTTCTATAATTGCTATTTTCCGCCGTGAACTTCAAAATACTTTAATAGAAGTGGATTACCTTTTTTTTTAAATATTATAAATGTATATTGTGCACAATATAAATATCTTTCAAAGAAGGCCTATTATAGGATAGTGACGTAGGAACCGGGTGCCCGGGATCAATTTCCAATCACTTTACGCACCAATATATTCTTAACTTAAACGTTGTGGTTCATCGCTTCTGAATGATAACCATTATGGCTCATTCTTAATGTTATTTCTTGCTACTCAGTGAATCACAACAAAAGCCTCTGTGGCTCATCAAACAATCACTTAAAGATTTGACCTGAGCAACAATAACTAAATACATAAGAAATGTACGAAACTAAGTTAGACATCTAGATATACGGGTACACTGTATACAGTCCTATGAGTGAGTAGGAAAATGGCAAAGAACATATACAAATGGAAATAAATACATGTTGGTAACTATCTTACAATACGTTTGCTCTAATTTTGCAATTGCTGGAGAAAATTTCATGACTTTAAAGTATGTTCTTAATAAATGTCTTACACTATAGCTCTACATTCTGACATTGACATTAAAAGTAGAGTCAAATTATGCAATGTAGTTAAGTATTGCCTAGGTTGCTCAAAATGGTCACCATTTTATCTGACTTTTAGCATGTTTAGTCAGAAAATTCCTAATTTATATGGAGATGGAACTTGTGTTTTTTTTTTTCTTGTTTTTTTTTCACCAAGCTGATATTATAGAAATTGGTCTCCAACAAATTTCAAAAAATATATATTTTATACAGAAGTTTTGTTGGATGGTAAGTTTGGTTAGATCCCCATTGACTGTAATGATAAATGATCAAGTAGAAATCGTGACGGAAACTACATGTTGTCTACAGTAAATGGGCCACCCCCTGTAATGATATTTCGTTCACTACGGTCATTAGTAAGATTTTACCCATAAGCAATATTTGGCAGAATCATTAGGATTGCAAATTATTAATTGACTCTATTTTTATGATTAAAATTCTTCTCTTAGTCTGTGGTGCATCTGGATTTTCTTAAAGTGGCCAAGAATTTTAAACCAATCGAGAAAATATAAACAGTTAAAGGTATATAGAAACGCTGATACAAAACTTTAATTGTGTGGTTTAATTAGGATGTCATATACATTTTCTTTTGAATTTGATTGAATTTATTTGATCATAAAAATTTTCATTCTTCCTTTTGCTTGTTTTCAGTCAAAAAGTATTCTTAGCAGAAAAACCCTCAAAGTCAGTGATGGTTTGGTGCGCGTCTTTAGAAATCTGTTCATTTGGTCTCTTAGTCTTAGTCTTTTTTCTACTATTATCAACTATCGACTAATTGCTCATTAGATTGAAGGAAGAGTCTTATTGACATACAAAAAACTTTAGATATCGATGTGATATCATTTGACAATATTATAGTTATTTCAAAATGTATCATAAAAATGTTTTCTTCTCAAACACATCGCTTATTTTGATTGCATTATTCCTTCTGGTTTTTCACGCAGATGAGGGAACAAACAAGACCCAAATAGATGATAAACGACAAGACCCAACTAGATGATGAACGACCAGACCCAACTAGATGATGAACGACAAGACCCAACTAGATGATGAACGACAAGACTCAACTAGATAATGAACGACCAGACCCAACTAGATGATGAACAACAAGACCCAACTAGATGATGAACGACAAGACCCAACTAGATGATGAACGAAAAGACCCAACTAGATGATGAACGACAAGACCCAACTAGATGATGAACGACAAGACCCAACTAGATGATGAACGACAAGACCCAACTAGATGATGAACGACAAGACTCAACTAGATGATGAACGACCAGACCCAACTAGATGATGAACGACAAGACCCAACTAGATGATGAACGACAAGACCCAACTAGATGATGAACGACAAGACCCAACTAGATGATGAACGACAAGACTCAACTAGATGACGAACGACAAGACCTTACTAGATGATGAACGATTAACAACCAAGACAAAGGAGAGTTCCAAAGAAAGTATATGCCCTGATCAGACATCAAGAGTGGCCGAAAAGAGGGAAGCATAAGCGTCATAGGTCATGTTCCCGGAGGAGATGTGTTATCTGTCATGCAAATAGATACAAGCAGGACAGAGCAACATGCAACAATGAGATGGTGAGAGGGTGAAAAATCTGATTTGTGTGGCCTTTATTACAGGCAGACAAAGGCCATTAAACGGATTGGCATGCAGAAGGATGCCAAACTTAGTTAAACTCAAAATGCAAGCAAACTGCTGTAAGATATTGGAATCTGAAGCATATAACGATGTAAATGGTAAAGGTGTCAACACTGTTATAGATGATTTCATTGTCAAATTATAAAGATACAGGCCGGATGATTAAGGTTGACAATCATGAACGTTTATCATGTTTCTTAAGAAACATACAATAAGTAAAAGTTAAATTTATAGAAACTATTGATTAACGACTGGAAAATAAATTTAAATGAAAAATATCAAATTCATATAAAAAGTAATTTCTTTTTGTGTTTCAACATAGCTTTTCTCTGGTTTCTTGTACAGGTTTATAACGCATCATAAAAATAATAAGTATTTATTCTTACGCATTCAGAATTTTGTTCTAATTTCAAAAGGGAGGGGGGAGGGGGCTGCAGTGTAGGAGGTATAGGCAGTTATTTGCCTATACAGCAAAGTAACTATAATATCTCATCCCCACATATATGTATATGTGGTTGATGAGATCAAACAAAAGCATTTTGATGTGTTTTCTTGCTCATTCATCACATTCATAATCTATAAACTACACAAACAATTTTCAAAAGCCAAAGACTCGCTCTTGTCAGTACGACGTTGCAGCAAACTTGTTTATCTGTCCATAAACCTTAACGGGCCCTTATTTTGTTCTGGAAGCTTTCAACTCTCGCCTTTTGAATTTTCTTTATGGAACCTCTGAAAATCAAACTACCATGGTTTAGGGAATGTTTTAAGAAAGGCTTCTTTGTTTGCTGATTTACTCTTTTCTCTCTTATCAGTTTATAGAAAGTCTTTGCAAATTTTAGGCTTATTGCAAAACCGTATCTTTAATTGAACAATTCAGTTTTTAAACGAACAACCGCTTTCAAACTAGGCCATTAATTCTAGTCGAAGAGAAATAAGGTGGGGGAATCCATGGAGAATCCTACTTATATATGTGTGAGCAGTGGCGTAGCCAAAGGGTGGGCAGAGTGAAGGGGCGATCGACCCACCAATATTCCATTTTTTTCGGTTCAAAATTAGTACCGTTGGTCGGCATGGGCCGTATTTTGTATCATGACGGTTTATTTCTCTTACTTGCCCCACCAATATAAAAAACCTGGCTACGCCACTGTGTGTGGGTATATCTCTAGAAAGGGGGTATCTATTACAAAAACACGCTTATTAACTATATGCACCTTTTAGCTCGATCTACTCAGGATTGAAATTTAACACTTCAGAAAGAACGACCCTGTTATTTTATATTGTAGTCGTGTAAAAACCCTTTTATATAGTGAATGGAACTTATAAAGGTCAACAAAAATCCAAGTGCCCGTTTCTAACTAGTTTTGATGATAATGGAAATTACATAGTAAAACTAATCAATGTTAAGACCCTCCTAATTGTATTTACGTCAAGACGTTCACGGCTGTTTAATTAACCATTCGTGGAGTACTGGTAGGAAACCCACGGAGAATCGAACACGGGACGCTAGATTGGCAAGCTGAAGCGTGCTAGAACTGCTACGGACGTCTTAAAATATATGGAATACAAAATATACAGGAAAGACCTGCCCCTGACTGCTTGATGGTATTTTCTTAGCCGAGGGGCTTAAATTAATACTATGTGAGTCTTTAGAGAATCCCACTAAAAAGTCCTGTATTCTGAAGTCTAGACACTGATCACACATTACTGCAAAAAGCCAGCTATGACCATTACTTCATCGGGTTTATCTAAACTAGTAAAAGGGATTGCTCCCTTTGCAACTGTTGTCAAAGAATATAATCAGGATATGCAATACGGAGAAATCCCTACGCTATGTATACAATCCTCAAAGTCCCAAATTGTGGACCGTGCCAACTTATATCCCCCACTGGCGTAGGATCCCCTAACACAATATTTTGAGGAAATTGTCGAAAATAGGTTATTTGTATATATATATCTTTTTTGCTTTTATAAACAAAATTGTCCTCAGAAATGGGCTAAATTTGAACACTTCGTCTTGGGAGTGCGTCTTGGAACCCCTTACTTTTGGGATGCTGACTACGCAACTGATCCCTCCCTTGTTCAAAAATAAAGATAAAGAGCTAATTTTGAAGAGTTGCAGTGATTTTTGGTAAAACAACACTGGAAGCGAGTAAAAAGAGCAATTTGCCAAACGATAATTTCATTTTATTTTATTCTTGCAGCATACAGCTATTCGGACAGCCAGCAAATGAACATCCTAATGCGCGTTCAACACATTTTTTGATTGTTTTCCCATTTTATTGACATCATGTGAACCTGGAGAAAACAATATTATTTTTTGAGGATATTATGTTTCAGACCTAAGAAAATATGTATGGGGAACAAAATCAGGGGGACAGTATTTACGGGAACATATTTTCTGGGGAGGTACAATTTCCTAGAAAATTCTACCGTATTTACTATAGTTTTTAGGGGGACACAATTTCCTGTGATAGGGGACATAATTTTTGTCCGGGTGACCGAATTTTTCTAGGATATTCTGTCCAGGGCACCAAATTTGCTTAAGGGTGTAATTTTAATTTGTGTAATCGTTCATAAGTTTAGAGTCTGGTTCAAAGCAAATGCGTTTGAGCAGAGAGTGTGGCGTCATTCGCCCTATACGACGTAGTATAGACCTACTCCAAAACTTGTTTACTATCCGGGAACTTTACAAGCGCAGGCAAATTGGTAGGCACAGTGCGGGAAACTGTACGTACACAAACTACGCATATTGTGCTCGATTGCATATCGGTATAGCAATGTAAATGGGTTATTTTGACCAATTTGATAATTATGTTTGCACAAAACGCTTGAATTTAGTCAATAATTTCTACGCAAAATAGTAGTGGGGAGTTATCTACACAGTTGGTTGTGATTTTAACTGAATAATTTGTTGTTTCGCAATTAAACAAAACTTGAACTTTGCACGAGTTTTTACCCAAAGCTAGTATTCTGGTATTAGCGTTCACGCATGAAAATACGGATTCGATTAATCAGTCGTTAATCGCTGAGAATTCTTTCGGCGATTGTATTCTAGGCCTCAGTACCATTAGGTTTAAATCAAAACTTTAATCAAAATTTGTCAATCTTAACAGATAAAAGCTGTAAACCCTAGTAGGACCAGAATCAGTAAAACAAAACAAAAAGGCAGATGATGACCTATGGTATGTTTTCAGCCAGTAGGCCTACGTACTAATTTAAACCATTAACCCACTGAAGTTAGGCCATCCAAAATTAAAAAAGCATCACTGAGTAATACATATGACCACATCAAGTAAGATATCAACTGATTGAATGTTCATGCTATGATATACAAATACATTTTATGTCTTTATCTGGTTATGCATGTAATTTATATAAAATCTAGATGTGGATTTGATCTGGAATTTTTCTCAAGAACTTATATCTACTCTTTGGTAGGGTGGACCTTGTGGGTGTTTTCTCAACTTAGCAAGGGCAAGATCGCACCTGTATAGGATGGCTATAAATTGTTGATATAAATGCCAAGAATTGTTGTACTTTTTAAAAAGTTTGATATTTATGATAGGCTACATGAAGGGAATGGTTTTGAAGGCACTATAAGAAATCACACAATGCAAAATTGATCATTTGAATGACTGCAAATACTACCTGCTGATGTAGCCTATTTATCAAGTTCATACTTTTTAATTTTTGTACTCCCATATCTTTCTATCATAGGCCTATTTGTCATTGTTTCACCACTGAAAGTTGATTAAACATCAAGCTTCACGAGGAGATCAAGATTGAAATGAAGTACTATACTCACATACAGACATAGTATCATAAAAACTTGCAAAGTGGACATTTTCTTAGACGTCTAATATTTTATCATACATTTTAATGCATGGTTTGTTACTTTTGCTGTATTTTTTTTTTTTGCCAGTCTTTTCCTGATGTTTGATTTTATATTAACTATTATATATTTTATTTTAATAAGCCTTACTTTAACAATGCAGCTTTCAGCTGAATGAACTATTTTGTATAAACATGAGTGATACAAATAAAAAAATAAAAAAACATGGTCTATTCATCACATCATAAAATCGTATTCTCAAACTATATGCATGATCATCCAAATGTGATTTTTACTCAGCTTAAATTGTGTACGTACAGTTTTGTGTGTTTAATTATAATGTATGAAATGTGTAATGCATATGAACATATAAAGAGTGCATCTATGCATACTCTTCTTTTGCCTACACTAGTAATTCATTTAACAGGTGAACTTTGTGCATGCTTGACGACAAAATGTTCATAAAAAATGTGAAACACTCTCAGGAAAATTATACATGTAAAAAGCCAAATATTGATATATTAATATGCTGATACGTACCAGTAAGGTATTGCATTGTTTGCCCTTTAGTTAACTTATAAAAGGTTAATTTAACTTAAGCATTTTTTTTGCATGGTACCCACTCATTTTGTGACTACATTTAGGCCTATCTCATTAAGATATATTTATGTAGCTATTACTGTAGGCTTATTAGCCCACTGCATTCTTTTTAACTCTGAATATTAGGATTGTCTACCGACCTTTGTAAGTTCTAACAGTGTGGAGCTTTTCATATCTGACAAGCAGTATTGAAATGCTCAGATAATTTTTTATTGACAGACCACATTTGGGATGCAATGAAATGTAATTAATGTTCTGTTTAAGACAAGTTTAGGCCAAATCAGTCAAAATATGCCTATGATATACAAATATTGGCAAATGTCATTCTTATTAAAAATAAGACGGGTAGTTTTTCCAACTACATTGGAAACAACTTTGTCAATTTCCTGCCAGGATTGAGAATTGTGATCACATTCTATCCATAAAAACTAAAAACAAAATAGTGATTGTTTATATATCATATGTGATGAAAACACTTTTCAGCATTACTTGGAGTGATAACAGACTTGTGAAAGTCTCAAATTTGACATGGAATTTTTGCCGACATCCATTCAATTCAATAGAAAACGTGTTTGCACCCACCACTTTGTAAAAAGAATTCAAGAAAATTTTGTTTTCTCATTTGATGATATTCCATGAAAAAAGGGCTTTATATGTAGGCTATTTGGGCCTAGTTTGAATATTGAATTGTAATTTATAGTACAAATGTTTGTCCAACTCATGCAGTGACCAAAATCTTTTAACGTATTAGGGAATATATTTTTTAACTTCGAGGCTCAAATACCTCTGTCCTATCTATTTTCTATTCTAATTTCTTGCCTAGTATTTGCTAGTATTAGTATTACGTTTGCGTTTATGTTGGGCATTGAATTTATGCCATGTACAAATTGAATGCTGTGTAACTGTTATTGTTAGGTCTAGGCCTGTTAATTAACTTAGGCCTTTGAAGAGGAATTCAGTCCAAATCAATGAACGACTCTATTCTTGTAGTTCTTTAAATTCGAAAACGGTTTTAGTCTCTTTTTTTAAAGCAAAAATGAAAATACTAACTAACGTTATTACAGTAAGCTGAAGACATATAACTTGTAAGATAAGAAGAATGTTGGCTTTATTAAATATCTAACGTTAGGATAAAGTTCGTTGACTTTTTAAGTTAGGCCAAATTTGTCCATATATCTCGTAAGAATTGATTTTAAAATTGTGGTTTTGACGCGAAATTAGGATTCCAAAATAAAATAACAGTTCTTTTTTAGTGAATTATGTACGGTTTTGATCAGTCAAAAAGCATTTTAGAGGCAAAATTTGCATTGGATCAATCACCAGAATCTAGTTTATTTGTTTACGTTTTTATTGACGCTATATTGTAAGATTTGTGGTTCATGTGGTTCATCACGGAGTCCACTCTGATGACAATACCAGGCAGTCGATAAAGAATACATTCGATGATGACGTGCAAGACTCGTAAAACACTGTTTGCAAAATATACTATATATTGATTTATACTGTTCGGAGATCGCTGATCTGTTCATTGTTAACTTTTTTTTTCCTTTTCATTTACTCTCTGCGTACCAGGTTATTTTCTTAGGTTTTATATTGTCCGTATCATAAAGGTTTGTTTTGCATTCATATCCATTGCAATAATGTTCTTAAAGTAGAAACAGTTAAAAATATTTTCAGTAGTATCTTCATGGTCACAAAATTCACAATTTATATTAGGGTAGCTGTTCTTGTAATTGGCTTTAACTTTAGTCATAATCAGCCTTAATTTGATTATAGTAAGGTCTCCGTTGTTTTCAACTCTTTAATATATTTTGTCTTTTAAAACCATCATGTTCTAGTTTAATTCTGAATTTGCTAGTTTTTTTCTTTGATCTATTTCCTCTATTTCATTAGCAATTTTTTTTTTGAACTTCTTTCTTTCATTCGCTTTTTGTCTTCTTCCGAACATTATTTATATCAATGTCGATTCCGTATTTTCCTCCTATGTATTTGATTTAATGATACCAACATCCAGGATAGCCTTTATTTTTTTTTATTTTTAAAAATTTTCCTTGCTGTTCTACTTTCGTTTGAGATTAGTAAATAGTGCAATAATTTGCAATGATAGTGCAGTAATGCATAATTTGTAATATTGGCCAAAACCTGCTTCTTTCAACAGTCCCCAATATGATGTTAAACTATTTAAGTTGAAGATGCGGCAAATCATTCTTCTTTGCAGATTTTCAAGAGCTTGTACTTACTTTACTGATAGATAAGTCAAAGTTTCCATGTTATATGTGAAGGCTGGCATAGCTACTGCTTCTAGTATTTAAATTTTTACTTGTAAAGCTTCATTTCCGACTTTCTTCTGGTCTCCATACGTTTCTATTGATGTATTCACACGCTCAACATGTGCCTCTTTCTTTTCAATCCTGTTTTTGTTAAGGTCTTTGGTGAAAAGCCATTTACCTAAATACTTCGCGTTTTCTGTTTCCCCAATTTTTCCTTTTTTGACATGTTTATTTGGAACTTGTTCGTTTTTTTTTTTATCTTTTTTATTTTCCAGCTTAAGTAGAGCAGTTTTTTCATTGTTGAATGTAATTTTTTTCTTTTTTCCATCAAAATCAGATTTCTACCTGTTGCTTCTGTTTCTGTAGTACCTATTCCTGCTACATCGTCGACGTAGATTAGATTTCTAATTTCAATGTTAGGCCCTATAATAGTAATGCATCTTTCGCCTATTTGGTTTATTTTATCCGTTTCTATGGTGAATAAAGCTGGTCCCATAATCAATATTAGTGCCTTGTCTTACAAGTGGTTCAGAATCATTTGTTCTGTTAATCCTAACGGAGTATCTACCGTTACGTATGCATTTTCGTTCACGTTTGTTTACGTTTTCTTTTGAACTGCTGCGCAGTTGTACGATTTGGTTGTTTGCGCTGCGCTTTGCCTACCAAAATTTGGTTTGTTTTCAAAATTGCCGCCAGATGACGTCATTTTGCGTTTGGCGGATAGCCTACTGCAGTCGACAGATTCTTCAACCAAGTGTCTTTTTATGACGTCATTTCTCGTCATAGCTTTTTGACGTCATTTCTCGTTATGGCAACTTACACATAGTGATGTCATACTGAAGTTGCAAATGACTTGTCACATGACGATAACGCCGCAATGATTCTGCGTCCACCCTCATGTGATACATCACCAGACTAAAGTTTTTATTTTAATTTCCCGCGGGAAATCCTGAAACTTTTTACTTTATTAATGTCCGAATGTTTGTTGCTCGGGTCCCACGCACGTTAAATGCTTAACAGCAATGACACTAACGTTGGTCAGTTAGTTGTATCTATAGGCAGCAAGCTAACTATACAACTATTGACACTGATAGCTAGTTCTAAATAGCGTTTGTTATGGAGTCTGAGGTACTATTGAATGGACAGTGTATAATTCATTTTGCATGACAGCACTAAATAACCTAGGTGGAGTGATTTCATCAGGTCTCATACACGTGCTTGTAATTATTTTCAAGTTGCTGAATGGAAGTAGATTGGCTTAGTACTCAAGGACTATCTGAGGTCTAAGATTAGCCTATACTTAGGGGAGACAGGGTTAATTTAGCATTTGTGACTGCAGTTTAAATTCTTGCAGATCATCATAAATTGAAGGAAATATTATGGGATATATTTTTTATTAGGAGTAAGTCTAGGTCTAGGTCCGAAAAACAATCCATGCTCCTACTGTTTCTTTCATTATTGCAGGTTAGTAAGCAAGTGACAGCGGTTGTTAGACTTTTTTTAAATAATTTTTTGGTATATTCAAAGCATTTCATGTTATTTTCTTTTCAATTTTGATCTTTTTTCTATGAACACGGAAGTTTTGTGAACGTTCTCATTGGAACTGGTCCTTTCGCTTAACTGGCCCACATACTGTAGGCATAGTCCTAACGTTATCACTCAGCATGAAGACTTGAGTGAGACCAAATTATGTAGGGTAATTATAATTTAAATTTTACGTTGTGAAAGTCAGGATAAAATTCGATCAATTATCTTTGCATTTGTCACTTTTACTTCGGGAAATAAATGCTTTTAGAAAAATCCCTTAAAAAAGCCTCACATGTCAGAATACGTTCAAGTTCAACCAATCTATCCATTCCCTCATTATTCGAGTATTATGAGAATGTAAATAAAGTAGCCTACGTTATTGTTCTAAAAGCGGCTCTCTGCCATGACGTCATAAAAAGACACCCGGTTGAAGATTCTGTCGACTGCAAACTTAGACTGCAAGTTAAAGAATTATAAAAAAAACATGCCTAAAGTTGTTACCAGAAGTATCGTTGTTTCCGACAACAGAGAGAGAGAGGAGTATGAAAAAGATAAGCCTTTGCAAACTTATTTTTGCATGTGTGGACAGATGGTTCTTATTTTAGGTAATTAGTTTGGTGCGTTTATGTCTGTTTTATGCGTGCATTTGCATATACCTATTTCGCGATAATTGAGATTATTTTTGACTTTTGAGTCATGACAGATAGGCCAAACGTTAGTCCTTGAAGAGCCACTTAGGGGTAGGCCTAGGGGAGGATGGTATTTTTATATATATTTATTTCAGTTCTTTTATCACATAGGCTCATGCCTACCTGAAGTTAGCCTCAGATTCAGGGCGATTCCATTAAAATAGGTCTAGGCCTAACAAAGTTGCTGAAATGCTGTGTAGGCTAACGTTAGGCTAGTTATGGAAACATAACATCTAGTCACTTACCCCAACCCCCTTTTCTACAATTCTTTCTGACATCAAACCGCTTATCGCTTCCCTTGTTCGTGACCGCTGGCAAACCTCATGGAATTCCCAAATTGATAACAAACTCCACGTTATTCAGCCCACCATTCTGATCAAACCCACAATCCACAACCTCTCCTGTGTCGACAACGTTCACATTACCCACCTTAGAATAGGTCACACCCACCTCACTAACTCCCACCTCCTTATTAGCTCCCCCCACCCTTCTGCAACAATTGCACCCTCACAGTCCACCACGTCCTCCTTGCTTGCCCCCTGTACAACCTTCCCAGAGCTTCACATGCTGCCCCACAACTAAATAGCTGAGCTCTTTCAGAAAGAAATCTTTAAATAAAATTATCTCCATCCTTCACTATTCTTCCCTCTACAACCATATTTAGTCCTCCTCTCCCACCCTCCTCTCTCTACTTTGTTTTTTTTCACCCATGCACTTCCTCTCTCGATCTCAGCTTTCTGGATTTTAGTTCAATCTTTCTCAAATTTTCTCTCAATCTTTTCTTTTCCTTCCTACGTCTGGAATGATCTGACCTCTCAGGCACAATTTGACCCTCATTGTCGTAGTGCCGTTCAGCCTTTATCCAACAAACAACAAAATAGAATGGTCAGGTCAAGAAACTGTCACTTTGACCTACTGTCAGTGTGATGACGGTGGTCTAACTTCTTAGCATTTCAGTTGAAACAGATGGGATAATTGGTGTATCATCCTTTATGACTCTCAGCAGTTTCCTGGAGAAGTGATCAATACCATTAGCGGAGAGTATGAAGTCTCTGTGGCAACATTTCAAATGGGCAACACCAGTGGACAGGCTGTTTTATCCAGCAAGGGCTGTTTGTGGAAAATAACTCCTACCATGGCAACAAAGATGGAACCAAACATATTGCCAGAGTTAACAGACTTCAAATGTATATGGTGTACTGTTCATAACTTTCAACAACATTTGGCATTCATAAATGTTGGTTGAATTAAGTTTCAGAATAATAATTGCATTATGCAAAGGAGCCCAGTTGACTTGATTCTGTTATATTGCAATTTGTATCGATGTGTTTTCTAGGTGTATTTTGATATTGTTAAATTTCCAATTTTTGAAAAAAATTCCATTCTTCTAACAAAACAAAGTAAAATTTTGGTAATTTATCCAATGGTGACATTTCACATATGATACAAAAGTTGTCCGGTGTGACACATTATTTATTAAGAGATATGTTCGTTCATGTATTAATTCTGATTGCAATTTTATAGACACAATTAAAGGACTAATGGAATACTTGGCTTGCTTTTCTGCACACAAGCCATATAACGCAGTCATTTAGAATATTCCTTTTATTTTTTCTTGTACGACATATTCTAGATGTCCTTTACGACACGCTTACCTTTTTAGAGAAAAATTGTGTCAATTTACAAAAAAATTAGAATTTTGAAATCATAATATTTTAAAAATAATGCTAACACTTTTAACTCCATTTCCTTAGTGGTTTCAATTAATTTGTTATTTACAACTCACAGAATTTTAAAAATAAATTAAAAAAAAGCGCTTTCTCTGCAAGTCCATGTTTTTAAAGGGTTTTCCCCTTTTTTGGCTGAAAAAGACTTGAACTTGAATTACTAGTAGTAAGTACCATTTTGTTACATGTATAAACTCTTAAACGATCCCACTTTAATTGATAAGTGCACTTATTTAATTTCCTAAAATGATGAAAATTGTGTCTGAATTTTCCGTACGACACGTATGGAATTGCCCTACAGATTCAAACATGAATAGTAAATACTGAAGACGATAACACACAAACTTTGGCGTATGCATTGCATCAGTCTGGGTTCCTCTGACAGTGGGTTGGGCATCCATTTCATTCAATTTCTGCATTTTTTGCCATTTTGCATTTTTTATATTTTTTATTAGGCCCTACCAGTACCACACAGTGAGAGGACATAGCGGTCTCAACATATACACTTTTGTCAACATATAGGCTTACTAATGATAAATGTACACAGCCATAGGTCGACAATGACCTGAGATGAGCCTGCATTTTTCGTAACAAAATACTCACATGGGAAATTTTATTCACAATGGAAATTATTAATGTCTGCTTAGAAGGTTAATTCCTATAAATCCAGATAAAAACAATTATAATAGAAGTTAATTTCCCAAGTACAAAGTATTTTGTTAAAATCGAGGAAACCGTCTTTTATTCCCGGCACACATCTATTAATGCAACCAACGGCACAGCAAGATATCGGCATAATTATCCTATAAAAAATAATCTTATATAACAACATGCAAATGTTTGTAAGTCTTATTAGGTGTAAAACAGACAGTGTTTTTTCCCGACAAAATGGCGATGTAAAAAAAGTCACGTGACCTCATGACGTCAGCTGAAACACCCGTATAAGAAATGTGGCAGTATTTTAAAGTAACGACCAAGTACATAAGCATGTGCTGGAAAAGAGAAAGTAAGGGGTAGTGCAAGATGGATTATTAGAAACTTGAAGAATTTGATTAGAAAACAAATGAAAAAAGTACATTAGAAGCTAGGGAACAATATAAGCAGCTACAAGGACAAGTGAAAAGGGAAATCAGGAGTGCAAAACTATTTTTGGAGGAATGTTTAGCAGCAAAGATTAATAAAGTTCCAAAGTCAGTTTATGCATACGTGAGATCAAAAGAAAATTACAAATTAAAGACGTGGTTGGACCACTAGAAGATGAAATGGAGAAGAAGTGATAAACTTAAAGGGACACACTTGAACTGTAAAATAAATGTTATGCAAGTGTATTTACAAGAGGATGACAATTTACCAGAGAAACCAGAAATGGATCAACTACAGTACATGTAATTAGGTACACCGAAGTTGGAGAATTTTGAAATTACTCATGGCAGGTTGTTGCAAAAACTACTTTCACAGAACAAGGATAAAACACCAGGGCCAGATCATTTTTATCCAAGAGTATTGGTTGCGCTAGTAGATGTGGTACATAGTGTATGGTCGGTAGATGTGCCCTATTGTTTTTGATGGTGATGTCATGCATGCTAATGAGTAGACAGAGCTGACTGTTAAAACTTAAAATTCATATATTTTTACAACTTTGTGTCTGTTTTGTTTCAACTTTAGCATAGGTATGATGTCAGCTAGTGTGAACATGTTCATGGTATAACACTGTTGAATTTCATGCATAGTAGGCAGGGTTTAATAAGATTTTGCTGATACGGGGTTGTAAGCACGTTATCTCAAAAACAGTAAACTGTATTCATGCCATATGCGGTTACAGACAGCCCATGGTCTGTGGATGCGCCCTATTGGTTTTGGTAATGATGTTATGCATATTAATGAGTATGCGGGGCTTAATGTAAAATCTTGAGAAAAAAAATCTTGAGAACTACATGTCTGTTTGGTTCATATTTGGTATAATTGTGATGTTGGTATGTTTATGGTATAACAATGTTGAATTTCATTAATATACACAGTGGGCGGTGGGGCTTACAGTAATATGATTTTGCTGATAAGAGCTAATAAACACAATGTCTCAAGAACGATAAACTGGATGTCATACGGTATGTGCTACACAGATAGCCTATAGTATGCGGATGTGCCTTATTGTTTTTGGTGGTGATGTCATGCATATTAATGAGTAGATGGGGCTTTAAAATTCTTCAAATATGATAAATGAGCAACCATATGTCTGTTTTGCATCATACTTGCTAAGATTATGTTTTTAATTATTATGCACATGAATTATTTTTCCTCAAACTTTCTTCACGTGGTAAATTATAACTCTTTATTAGATTCTGTTTTACTACTTTCCTGACATATCCAATGGTTTTTAAACCACAAAATTACTGGACATAATATGATAGAATTCATGAAGACTGAAGAATCTGAGGCTGTGACATCACAACTAGTCTGATTTCTGTTGTTTCTACAAAATGATACCAAACTTTAAATCTCATTATCTCCTTAGCAGGATGAGATTTTTGAATGCTTTTTTACCATTTTGTTTCTTTTGAAGTCATCTTTCATATGAGATAAATTTGCTTGCCCCCTGAACTAATCATTTTACTTCAAAATGAAGAGCTCTGTAATTGATGTCATCAAAAATCTAAATTTGCTGATTATCTTAAACGTGTACAAATTAGAAAGGCCATTCAATGGTGACATTTAAACAATGTTGATGGGTGTTTGTGCCATTGGTTTGGTTCTTACCATATTTCATACTATCTATAGTTTATGTTGCCTAGAAGATCATTTGTCATTAGTTCTTTCAAGCATTCCCTGTGGATTTTTCCTTTTAGATTGCACAATCGACAAACTTCCATTAAGGAAGCGAGATGGAGCGAGGGTGATAGACTCAAGCAAACATGTTAACAAGATTACCTCAGAGAGGGGAGAAATAATCTACATTCGTAGGTAAGCTATCCCTGGTATCTACCCCAGTCATCTTATTTATACATATGCACTTATAGATATCTTTAGTCTTTTTCAATCTTAATATGTCACTTTTATTAATATAAATTTCATTTATTATTTTGGTTGGTGAATTGTCAATCAGCCCTTGGTTTATTTTGGGTGACAATATGCCCTTAGTAGAACAGCTAGCCCGCTTGACTTCTGTGACACAAAGTGCCAGGATCATCTTGGGCGACTTACACAATACAAACTATCCCATATGGAACCCTGTGGGCAGGGGCTATTCTCTGGGTGAAGTGCCAGATGCAAAATTTCCTGGAGGTATTTTGCAGTTAGTGTGGGTGACTGGGAGGAACAAAATTCCCCTAAAGGGACCATGGGGTCATTCTGGGTCAGTAAATTGCCCATTATGTAACTAAAATTGTCTATTATGTAATCAAAATTGTCCATTATCTAAGCAAAATTCATATGCTCATTATGTAAGCAAAATATCCATTCTGTAAGTAAAATGACCCATTATGTAAGCAAAATATCCATTATGTAACAAAAATTAACCATTATGTAGCACAATTGTCCATTATATAAGCAAAATGTCTATTATGTAAGCAAAATTGCCCGTTATGTAGCGCAATTGCCCATTATGTAAGCAAAATTGCACATTGTCTGGCTAAACACATGTCTACTTTATGTTGGTACAGTGCTGTAGTCCTATTGACAATTACCAATAGGGAGCTTCAGATTTTACGACGTGGAGTAGTGCGACGGGAAGTTAACCGACAATGTTCGTTGTGGTACTGCCTTCCCCGTCCTGTTGGTTTTGCGCTTTAGATTTTTACGACGGGGAAAATGACAGTCATGTGATCAGTCATTTGATTACACTCCGTTACATATCTAAGTAGCGATGTTCGATCGTAGCAGACGACGTTCCAATTATAAGTACTTTTGGAAGAGCGAACCTTCATCAAATTCGTAAAGGAAAAGTCACTCACTTCGATAGGATCAACTTCTTCACAAGTAGCCCGAAGTTCATACACTATATGATGAACTATGTAAAAAATTCCGAGATGTACAAGTAGAACGTAAAATATCTGCGCGCCGATGGAAATGCAAATACTTCATAATTCTTTACTTTAAACTTTAATTTTCAAAATAACAAAGACAAAATTTGAGTCAAATATTCATTTAATGAGCACAAAAAACTGTAGCAATTGCTCAATTATGTTAAAAGTGCAGATTGGTATGACAACATATGACGACACACGATATCCCAAGTTGCCGTCTTCAGCACAACGTGAAAACACCCTGACATCCAGTGTAGAATTTCAGGGATAACGAGAAGGTAAAGTATTTGCATGCGCAGAACGTCGATCGCTACGTCATTTCGTTGTAGCGAAGTCCGCGTCATGAAATCTAAAGCTCCCTAGTAGCAAAAGTGGCGGAACTGGTGGAAATAAACTTATTCCACATTTCTTTCTTCACAGACCTGGTGGAATTGAGAGGCAATACCGAAAGAAATGTAAAAAGTAAGTTGATGTCATATTTTTCTTTGCTTTGTGCCGACTGGTGCATGTTTTATCTGTATGATAAGTGTTGCCCCTCTTTATTATGTACATGATACTTATCATGTACATGATATTTATCATGTACATGATACTTATCATATACATGATATTATATTTATCATGTACTTGATATTTATCATGTACATGATATTAATCATGTACATGATATTTATCATGTACATGATATTAATCATGTACATGATATTTATCATGTACATGATAAATATCAGGTACATGATAAATATCATGTACATGATAAATATCATGTACATGACAAGTATCATGTACATGACCAATATAATGTACATGATATTTATCATGTACATGATTAATATCATGTACATGATAAATATCATGTACATGATATATCATGTACATGATTGATATCATGTACATGATACTTATCATGCATGATTAATATCATGTACATGATACTTATCATGTACATGATATTTTATTATGTACATTATATTTATCATGTTCATGATACTTACCATGTACATGATACTTATCATGTACATGATATTTATCATGAACATGATATTTATCATGTACATAATACTTATCATGTACATGATAAATGAGTGTCAGATCTGTTTTACATTTATTAGTGATAGGGAGTGACTTTGAGGGTAGAAATAGGGAGTGACTTTGAGGGTACGAGTCTCTGGGTAAAGAAAACACGACACAAGATCTATGCAGTTCATCAGTGTATTAAAAACAACAGTAAAAAACATGTCTCATCCTAAACACTCTACAACTCAGGTAGGATTCGCTCAGGCATGGTATTACGGTAGTTAGTCAGTTCAGCATGGAGAAAGTCACCCTTTATCAAAAGTATGAATACTGACCAACACAATGCAGTAAACTAATGTAAAGGTTTTCACATAGTTCAGAATATGTCCTCATTCAACCTTGATCACAGAGAAAAGAGTGAACAAAGGAACTAGGTTAAGATTACCTGGACCTATTTACACCCCCGCTGTCTGAGTGAGGTCATACAACAGTGCAATAATATTGTCTCAATGCACATAAATAAACCCTTAACTGCTGAGAATATACATGATATGTTACGCAGAATTTTACATTTTGGAAATACAGCTGAATTTGGAAGAAAAAAGGATAGCAAAATAATTGTAGCAGTGATTTTTATGAAGAAATTTATTAAGACTCGGATGTACAGTATTATTAGGAGATACCGATCTGATGACTCAGAGGGGTAAAGAGGACCTGATGTTTATGTACCTCAGCACCGATCTGATGACTCAGAGGGGTAAAGAGGACCTGATGTTTATGTCCTCAGCACCGATCTGATGACTCAGAGGGGTAAAGAGGACCTGATGTTTATGTACCTCAGCACCGATCTGATGACTCAGAGGGGTAAAGAGGACCTGATGTTTATGTACCTCAGCACCGATCTGATGACTCAGAGGGGTAAAGAGGACCTGATGTTTATGTACCTCAGCACCGATCTGATGACTCAGAGGGGTAAAGAAGACCTGATTTTACGTACCTCAGCACTTCAAAAATGCAAACATGTGAACACAATAAAAAGAAATCCACTTTAATACTGCATGGGGGAATACCAGTACTAGGTTGTCATGCAGAATGTAGTTTAGAAAGCAATATACAGGGCAGAAATTTGACCAACAAGTAAGTACATTTGGTGATGACAAAACTGACCTATTTCCTGACTAAACTATTTTTTTCTGTGCTACCCTTTCATGAGTAATAATTCACTGTATGCTTCATTTAAAGGTTAATGCTGAAGCAAACTGTTTACATACTGTACACACTTAATGCACAGGGCATAGGACTTTGGCTTGAGTGGACTTTAGTGATTATATACTCTATGCATTTAATGCCCTGGGCATAGGACTTTGGCTCGAGTGGACTTCAGGGATTATATACTGTATGCATTTAATGCACTGAGCATAGGACTTTAGCTTGAGTGGACTTTGGGGATTATATACTGTACGCATTTAATGCACTGAGCATAGGACTTTGGCTTGAGTGGACTTTGGGGATTATATACTGTACACATGTAATGCACTGAGCATAGGACTTTGGCTTGAGTGGACTTTAGGGATTATATACTGTACGCACCTAATGCACTGAGCATATGACTTTGGCTTGAGTGGACTTTACAAAAATATATACTGTACGCATTTAATGCACTGAGCATAGGACTTTGGCTTGAGGGACTTTAGGGATTATATACTGTATGCATTTAATGCACTGAGCATAGGACTTTGGCTTGAGTGGACTTTAGGGATTATATACTGTATGCATTTAATGCACTGAGCATAGGACTTTGGCTTGAGTGGACTTTAGTGATTATATACTGTATGCATTTAATGCACTGAGCATAGGACTTTGGCTTGAGTAGACTTTAGGGATTATAGACTGTACACATTTGATGCACTGAGCATAGGACTTTGGCTTGAGTGGACTTTAGGGATTATATACTGCACGCACCTAATGCACTGAGCATATGACTTTGGCTTGAGTGGACTTTACAAAATATATACTGTACGCATTTAATGCACTGAGCATAGGACTTTGGCTGGAGTGGACTTTAGGGATTATATACTGTACACATTTAATGCACTGAGCATAGGACTTTGGCTTGAGTGGACTTTAGGGATTATATACTGTACACATTTAATGCACTGGGCATAGGACTTTGGCTTGAGTGGACTTTAGGGATTATATACTGTATGCATTTAATGCACTGAGCATAGGACTTTGGCTTGAGTGGACTTTAGGGATTATATACTGTTCACATTTAAAGCACTGAGCATAGGACTTTGGCTTGAGTGGACTTTAGGGATTATATACTGTACGCACCTAATGCACTGAGCATATGACTTTGGCTTGAGTGGACTTTACAAAATATATACTGTACGCATTTAATGCACTGAGCATAGGACTTTGGCTTGAGTGGACTTTGGGGATTATATACTGTACACATGTAATGCACTGAGCATAGGACTTTGGCTTGAGTGGACTTTAGGGATTATATACTGTACGCACCTAATGCACTGAGCATATGACTTTGGCTTGAGTGGACTTTACAAAATATATACTGTACGCATTTAATGCACTGAGCATAGGACTTTGGCTTGAGTGGACTTTAGGGATTATATACTGTACGCATTTAATGCTCTGAGCATAGGACTTTGGCTTGAGTGGACTTTAGGGATTATATACTGTATGCATTTAATGCACTGAGCATAGGACTTTGGCTTGAGTGGACTTTAGTGATTATATACTGTATGCATTTAATGCACTAAGCATATGACTTTGGCTTGAGTGGACTTTAGGGATTATATACTGTTCACATTTAAAGCACTGAGCATAGGACTTTGGCTTGAGTGGACTTTAGGGATTATATACTGTACGCACCTAATGCACTGAGCATATGACTTTGGCTTGAGTGGACTTTACAAAATATATACTGTACGCATTTAATGCACTGAGCATAGGACTTTGGCTGGAGTGGAGTTTAGGGATTATATACTGTACACATTTAATGCACTAAGCATAGGACT
The DNA here is from genome assembly GCA_020152595.1 of Chiridota heheva. Lineage (NCBI taxonomy): Eukaryota > Metazoa > Echinodermata > Holothuroidea > Apodida > Chiridotidae > Chiridota > Chiridota heheva. Next base: position 231,147 of record JAIGNY010000216.1, read on the forward strand.
TTGGCTTGAGTGGACTTTAGGGATTATATACTGTACACATGTAATGCACTGGGCATAGGACTTTGGCTTGAGTGGACTTTAGGGATTATATACTGTATGCATTTAATGCACTGAGCATAGGACTTTGGCTTGAGTGGACTTTAGGGATTATATACTGTTCACATTTAAAGCACTGAGCATAGGACTTTGGCTTGAGTGGACTTTAGGGATTATATACTGTACGCACCTAATGCACTGAGCATATGACTTTGGCTTGAGTGGACTTTACAAAATATATACTGTACGCATTTAATGCACTGAGCATAGGACTTTGGCTTGAGTGGACTTTGGGGATTATATACTGTATGCATTTAATGCTCTGAGCATAGGACTTTGGCTTGAGTGGACTTTAGGGAATATATACTGTACACATTTAATGCACTAAGCATATGACTTTGGCTTGAGTGGCCTTTAGGGATTATATACTGTTCACATTTAAAGCACTGAGCATAGGACTTTGGCTGGAGTGGACTTTAGGGATTATATACTGTACACATTTAATGCACTAAGCATAGGACTTTGGCTTGAGTGGACTTTAGGGAATATATACTGTACACATTTAATGCACTGGGCATATGACTTTGGCTGGAGTGGACTTTAGGGATTATATACTGTACATATTTAATGCACTGAGCATAGGACTTTGGCTTGAGTGGACTTTAGGGATTATATACTGTATGCATTTAATGCCCTGGGCATAGGACTTTGGCTTGAGTGGACTTTAGGGATTATATACTGTACACATTTAATGCACTAAGCATAGGACTTTGGCTTGAGTGGACTTTAGTGATTATATACTGTACACATTTAATGCACTGGGCATAGGATTGGCTTGAGTGGACTTTAGGGATTATATACTGTACACACTTAATGCACTGAGCATAGGACTTTGGCTTGAGTGGACTTTAGTGATTATATACTGTATGCATTTAATGCACTGAGCATAGGACTTTGGCTTGAGTGGACTTTAGTGATTATATACTGTATGCATTTAATGCACTGAGCATAGGACTTTGGCTTGAGTGGACTTTAGTGATTATATACTGTATGCAGGACTTTGGCTTGAGTGGACTTTAGTGATTATATACTGTATGCATTTAATGCACTGAGCATAGGTCTTTGGCTTGAGTGGACTTTAGGGATTATATACTGTACACACTTAATGCACTGGGCATAGGACTTTTGCTTGAGTGGACTTTAGTGATTATATACTGTACGCATTTAATGCACTGAGCATAGGTCTTTGACTTGAATGAACTTTAGGAATTATATACTGTATGCATTTAATGCACTGGGCATAGGACTTTGGCTTGAGTGGACTTTAGGGATTATATACTGTACACACTTAATGCACTGGGCATAGGACTTTGGCTTGAGTGGACTTTAGGGATTATATACTGTACGTATTTAATGCACTGGGCATAGGACTTTGGCTTGAGTGGACTTTAGGAATTATATACTGTACACACTTAATGCACTGGGCATAGGACTTTTGCTTGAGTGGACTTTAGTGATTATATACTGTACGCATTTAATGCACTGAGCATAGGTCTTTGACTTGAATGAACTTTAGGAATTATATACTGTATGCATTTAATGCACTGGGCATAGGACTTTGGCTTGAGTGGACTTTAGGGATTATATACTGAATGCATTTAATGCACTGGGCATAGGACTTTGGCTTGAGTGGACTTTAGGGATTATATACTGTACGCATTTAATGCACTGAGCATAGGACTTTGGCTTGAGTGGACTTTAGGGATTATATACTGTACACATGTAATGCACTGGGTATAGGACTTTGGCTTGAGTGGACTTGAGGGATTATATACTGTACGCATTTAATGCACTGAGCATAGGTCTTTGACTTGAATGAACTTTAGGAATTATATACTGTATGCATTTAATGCACTGAGCATAGGACTTTGGCTTGAGTGGAAATTAGGGATCATATACTGTACACATTTAATGCACTGAGCAAGTTTAAAACTCTGTCTTATCGTGTAGAAATGGCTGGTGTAGTTAAGTCTACTATGGAAAGCTGGCGTCCTCATCCTTACATTCTTAACAATTATTGTTAATGAATTTTAAAGAAAGTTTATTAAGTTTTTCACTAAAGTTTAAATAATATTTCCTTAAACTTTCTTCAGGTGGTATATTATAGATACCCTTCCTAGATTCAGTTTTACAACTTTTTTGACATATCCCATGGTTTTTAAACCACAAATTTGCAGGACAAAATATGATAGAATACATAAAAACTTTGATGAATCTGAGGCTATGACATCACAACTAGTCTGATTTTAGTCCTTTCTACACAAATGATACCAAACTTTAAACTTGCATATCTCCTTCATGGAATAAGATTGCTGAATGCTTTTTTCCACTATTTTGTTTCTTTTGAAGTCTTCTTTCATATGGGATAGACTTGCTTGACCCCTGAAGTAATCCTTTAAGCCACGCCAACTATGCATATTAATGACATCTATTAATAACATAAGCATGTACACAATAACCAACATTATTATCATGCCCAGTATGATGCAAGACAGACATACAGTAACTCACTTATCAAATTTCTAAATTCTCACTTTAAGCCCCTCCCACTTATATAATGCCTGGTATCACCACCAGAAACAATAGGGTACATCTATAGACCATGGGCTATCTGTGTACTACGCATGATGTGAATCCAGTTCATAGTTCTTGAGATATGTGTACGAGCTTTTTGTTACAAAATCATATTAAGCCCTGCCCACTTTGCCTTTTAATCAAATTCAATGTTTTATACCATGAACATGTACACACTACAGTAGCTAACATCATTATTATGCCATATATGAAACAAAACATACATGTGATTGTTAGAATATAAGCACCAAGAATAATGACATGAATCCAGTTTACCGTTCTTGAGATACGGTGTTTACAAGCTCTTTTTAGCAAAATCATTTAGCCATGCCCACTGCATATTAATGAAATTTAACATTTTTACACAATGAACAGGCACATACAAAACTAAACCATAATTGTACCAAATATGAAACAACAGATATGCGATTGTTAAAATATAAGCATTTCCAGATTTTTACATTATGCCCTGCCTACTTATTAGTATGTATGACATCACCATCAAAAATAATAGGGTACAACTACGGACCATGGGCTATCTGTATGCCAAATATGACATGAATCCAGTGTCGTTCTTGAGATACCGTGTATACAAGCTGGCCGTCACAAACACACACACACACATGCATACATACACACATACATACACACATACACACACGCATACACCCTCACATACACACACACGCCATCATGGTTTCTGATGCTATGGTATAGGAACCAAAAATGATCATTCAGCATGTTTGAAGATAAATGACAAATGGCTATCCTATCATATGTGCATAGTTTATTCAGCAACAACAAGAAAACGTGTTTGCTCTGTTTTGTTTTGTTAAATTCATAATTGTTGGCAGGAGACCAAAGCTTCTTCCACAAAACATCTGTGGCAGAGACTTAAGAACATGTGATTGAAAATATAATGACAAATTTCATTTGCTGAAATATCTCAAGCATGAGGCTTTTTGTACTGTCAGAAAGGTCTCAGCCTTCTTATGCTTTACATAGAACATTGGACTATCCTCCCCTTACAGATACTTGATTGTATTCTGCCTGCCGTTTAATAGAATACCCCCTTAGTGATACAAAACAACCAATAAATTTTAAGCAGAAGGTGAACTACGACTGGAAAAAAAAATGAAATTTAGACAGAACTAGCAGGCTAGACAGAAAAGTAGAATGCAAGGGGTCATATTCCAAGTGTGGTGCAATAGTATTTGATTGGGTTGGAGTAAAGAATAATAGGGGTACGGGATGAGGTACATTGATTAACCAATCAGGATGGTGGTTTCATTGATTAACCAATCAGGGTGGTGGACCAGTGTATGATTTTCCAACTATTGATTAAAAAGTATTGAAAAGCAAAGAAACAGATTTTTGGAGAAATATGGGGTGTGAGATTGCCACTTAAAACAAAAACATCAACATATGAATAATACAAAAAACACTCTCTAAAAATAACTAAAAACAATGTCTAAAATGATCATTTGATGAAAATAGTGACCTCAGACAATGTAGAATGCAACGTTGTAGGGTTTTGGGATTGGCGTAGTTGAGAGATGAACTTACGGTATTTTGTAATCATATCCCCCCCTAATTACCCCTGTTGCTGTGTAATCATCTTAAGCATTCATAGATTCCCATGATACTATGAATTTCTATGAAAATTTCACCTACAGTTTTAATTTGTAACTATAATCTTTATGTACCAAAACAACTGTAGACAAAAAAGTTGCAGGACATAAAAGATAATAGCAAATATTTATTGAGAATTTTCAGACTATGACAATGAGAGATGAAATTTCTCAATATTTCCTGTGTATTGTTCACACACTGTTGCATTGTCTGCATTCCTACCAGCACATATACCCAATCTGGAAAATTCTCACAGATTATTGTGTATTTTTTCTCTCTAATCTTCATACCATGTGATTGCAATTCCTGTGTGAATATACTGTGTAGTTTTCTCGTTCTTCATTGTTTGAATTTCTTTTGATATTTTTGTTGTCAGGTGTGGCTTGCAGTTATTTTATCAACATTCAGATGGGAAAAATTGTCATGTGACCTTTGTCGTAGATGGCGCTGTGTTTGAAGCGGGAAAGGGTCCGATTAAAGACCCAACAATCATTAACAGGAAAATAGTTAAACCCAAGAAGGTGAGGATTACAAAACCACTTCCTTATTTTGCATTAAACTTTAAAGTTCTTTGGATAAAGAGCATCAACTTTCCCTAGTTTGCTTGGAAAAGGGTTAAAATGAATACTGCAACAATGACATTCTCCCACAATGTAATTTTGCAAAAGAGTTTGGGGAATGGGCATCCTGTCAAAAGTGATGGGAAGGGGCATCCTGCCAAAAAAAGATGGAAAAGGGGCATCCTGCCAAAAAGTGATGGGAAAAGGGATCCTGCCAAAAAGTGATAGAAAAGGGGCATCCTGCCAAAAAGTGATAGAAAAGGGGCATCCTGCCAAAAAGTGATGGGAAAAGGGATCCTGCCAAAAATTGAGGGGAAAGGGGGATCCTGCCAAAAAGTGATAGAAAAGGGGCATCCTGCCAAAAAATGATGGGAAAGGGGCATCCTGCTAAAAAGAGTTGGGAAAGGCATCCTGTCAAAAAATGATGGGAAAGGGGCATCCTGCCAGAAAGTGATTGGAAAGGGGCATCCTGCCAAAAAGTGATGGGAAAGGGGGATCCTGCCAAAAAGTTTGGGGAAAGGGGGATCCTGCCAAAAAGTAAGGGGAAAGGGGCATCCTGCCAAAAAGTGATGGGAAAGGGGCATCCTGCCAAAAAGTAAGGGGAAAGGGGCATCCTGTCAAAAAGTGATAGAAAAGGGGCATCTTGCCAAAAAGTGATAGAAAAGGGGCATCCTGCCAAAAAGTGATGGGAAAAGGGATCCTGCCAAAAAGTGAGGGGAAAGGGGGATCCTGCCAAAAAGTGATAGAAAAGGGGCATCCTGCCAAAAAATGATGGGAAAGGGGCATCCTGCTAAAAAGAGTTGGGAAAGGCATCCTGTCAAAAAATGATGGGAAAGGGGCATCCTGCCAGAAAGTGATTGGAAAGGGGCATCCTGCCAAAAAGTGATGGGAAAGGGGATCCTGCCAAAAAGTGAGGGGAAAGGGGATCCTGCCAAAAAGTAAGGGGAAAGGGGCATCCTGCCAAAAAGTGATGGGAAAGGGGCATCCTGCCAAAAAGTTATGGGAAAGGGGATCCTGCCAAAAAGTGAGGGGAAAGGGGATCCTGCCAAAAAGTGAGGGGGAAAAGGGGGCATTCTGCCAAAAAGTGATGGGAAAGGGGCATCCTGCTAAAAAGTGATGGGAAAGGGGATCCTGCCAAAAAGTGAGGGGAAAGGGGCATCCTGCCAAAAAGTGAGGGGAAAGGGGGATCCTGCCAAAAAGTAAGGGGAAAGGGGCATCCTGCCAAAAAGTTATGGGAAAGGGGCATCCTGCTAAAAAGTTATGGGAAAGGGGGATCCTGCCAAAAAGTGAGGGGAAAGGGGCATCCTGCCAAAAAGTGATGGGAAAGGGGCATCCTGCCAAAAAGTGAGGGGAAAGGGGCATCCTGCCAAAAAGTGAAGGTTATTTTTCTGAGCATATTTTTTACAAACGTGATCACATTTTATTCTTGATGGTCTTTAGAATGAGGGCAGTCACGATATGTCGATTATCGCGATATCACGCGATATCATCATGATATCAAAAGTACTCAGACCAACATATCGTGAGATGTTATTTTCACATGTAAAAGTGCATCACAGAAACAGATTTTTAAATGAATGAAATTTTATCAGGTATTTTCAGCATATGTGATATGGAGATATTTTTGTGTATGATTATCAATACCTGATTAACCCATAGAATGATAAGAGGCATGTTTACCTTGTTGCTATCCTGAGCTTCTAAGCAAGGAGTAATAAATCACAGAAAATAATGGATTATGTGCGTATGACATCACATGGACATGAGCTGGGGGGCTCTTGGGTCCAGAGGTAAGGTACATGTAGGGTTCATGCCGACTATGCACGAAATATGCATATTGACAACATGAAGGCATTCAAAGGACTCAAGTGATCAAAATGATACAATTTCTATGGAGTATTTGCATTATCATGCATGACCCATGCATTGAATCATGGTAATGCATGACCTTAAATATTTGGTACATTCCATTTTTAGAACAGGTGAATGTTTTAATGAAGTAAAAAAATGCATGTAAATTGTTCTCGTTTTTCAGTCTTTTTAGTTGTTTTTCATGCATTTTAAATAATCTAACATGGAAATTTTATCAAAAGATTAATGTTTTGGCATTGTGTTTATATACGCATTTAATGCACTGTTCAAAGGACTTTGCACTCGCGAATGGTCTTCGTAAAGTCAGGGCATTGCACTCGAGCCAAAGTCCTTTGCCCCGTGCATTAAATGTGCATTTAAACACGCCGCCTCAAAATTTGTCTTTAAATAATACAGCATGCCAGAAGTGGAGACTTTTAAAAGCAAATAAACTGGAAATGAATATTTTCAAGTTTGGAATGTTCATTTTTTTGAGTCCAGTTTGTCAACATGTGGAGGCAAACCAAGAGAGTACTTTGCAATATGCTTGTTGATTATCCCCTTGCTTACGAAGTTGATGAAGAAAAGAGCATAAAACATCTTTACCATCAATCCGTCCATTTTCTGGTCAAAGGTGATTTTGAATATTTATGTCTGAGCAAAAATGCCTTCACTTTTGGTCAAGTGTTCCTTTAACTAGAATTGGGGTCAATTGTAAGTGTAATTGTGTGATTTTTAAATAATTACAATTTTTCTGTAATTGTAATTGACAATTTGTGGGCAGCTGTAATTGAACTAAAAATAGAAAATTGATGTAAGTAAAATATTGCAGGCAATTACAAATTAATCAATAAAATCTTCTTTATAATCTTTTTTTTTTTTTGAACTCTATTAGTCATAAGACTCCTTGAAATCAGTCATTAGATACTCATGCGAAAAAGTTTTTCTATACAGCTTTCCGTACCCAACACTGGACTTTTCATATAAAAAGTCTGGTATAATGCTACCCCAATCCGACTTCCGGTATCACCAGCTTGTTTACACTCATAACAAAGAACCTCTCTGTTATCATTAAGACTTATATGTAACTTCCAGTGATGAAGACCATACACAGTCACAGTGCTGTGTGGTCACATATTGAAAGTGCTCCCAAGCAGAGGGGAGGACAATGAACAGAGGATTGGCTTGGTGCTGAAAGTGCACCCATGCACAAGTTAAATGAGTGAGGATGGTGATTGGGTTGCATACTGGTCTGGCAAGTTGGTGGCTTGTGCAGTGTAGTGTGAAATTGACAGTCTGGATGCTTCCGGCAAGTTTGACTAATTCTCCTATAGAGAGGAATTTCTTCATGCTGTTTCCTGTTAATGAAAACTCCCTTAAATACAGTTGGTATTGTTCAACTTCGTGTAGAAAAAAGGTGCCTTTGTTTTTTAAAACTGCATCAATTCTGACAGACAAAGGAGCTAGCTTTTAATTGCACAGAGAGCTTTCAAGTCTATGTTCAGTTCTACGAATAGGGCTGCAGAGCCTCCTATTCAAGTTTCGTTAAAACAAATTAGCTATTTGTTTTTTATATGCTTTCTTTTTATGCCGGTCTGAAAAGAGACATCCGTAGGAGAATTGATTATCCTAGACATGCTGGAAATATTGCTGAACTCAGATGATGCATTGCAGCTTGATACTGTAGTTGTTCAACTTCCATGTTTTTAACATGGTAGGTGTCTGCATTTGAAGCTGCAAGATGATACAACATATCATATTTATTTACATTTAGCAAGTGTTGGAAAGGTTACTTTTGCATCTCATTACCAACTGGTAGCCTATTGATCTAAAGAGTAAGACGACTATCAGTTTGGTGTATGCTTTACAATTCCTGTTGAAAAAAGGAAAGGAAAAAAAAAAAGATTTAAGAAGATGCAAACAAATTTAATATAACTGGAAAAGTTCATTTTAGTTTATTCACACACATGCAACACTAGAAAATTATTCAATAACTGGTGCTTGAAGTTTGCTTAATATTGTAAAAATGCTGAACTGAAAAAAATTAATGTATCAGACAAGAATTGGAGATAATGACAATACTCTTAATGAAGTTACAAGTATATGAGGATTTATCTTCCTGAAAATGTTATTTGAAATCTTCACATCAAAGGACTTTCCTACTTGAAGCAATGGAGATTATATGTCTTAGGTACAAATACTTACATGAAAGTCATACAAGCCCCAAAAGTAAGTTTGATGTTTATTTTACAGTTTACACCATTTGAATAAAGTTTTGATAAAATGTACACTATTTTGTTTATCTTTTTCTTGTGTCTATTCATTTAATGTATCTGTACTTGTTTCCCAGATTATAATAAAACAACAAAATGGATTAAGTCATCCTCAAATTTCTCTCATGAAACTTTCTTTCTTAAGGTACTCAGGTTTTTTTTTTTAAAAGTAAGAGAACATAGGAGTGTGCAAAGGAAGCCTTTTATCTACATGCATGACATACATACATGTATATGCTTACACTTCTATATTGTTAGAAATGCAGAACAATTATGGATGCATGATCATGAGATATGCTCCATTCATTGGAAATGATCAATCTTAAACTACCCAAGCCCTACACATCTTTAAAAGGTCATAGAAAAATATAATAAGCTCTGTGATATAATTAAAACAATAATTGTAATTGAAAATTTCTGGGAAGCTGTAATTGTAATTGAAAATTTTTCAGAGAAAATTATTGTAATTGTAATTGACCCCAACCCTGCCTTTAACACACAACCCTGAAACTTCAAATTTGTCTCCATATTATATAAAGGATAAGTGAAGTGGCTTGGCATTGAAGAAATTTCCAATTACAATTATTTTTTAAATTACAATTACAGAGCTTATTATTTTTTTCTATGACCTTTTAAATGATGTGTCATTTGTATTGTTATTTAAGACAATAGAAAGAAAAAAGGTGTTTTAAAAACTGATCTCACCAATCTCATGTAAGTAACTGTTTTTGGTAATGATGCTGAAACTTATCCAAAGTTTCTAAAGAAGAATTTGTTATTGTTGCTAGAGCTCATCCATGGGTGGAGACAAGGGGGTCGACCCCCAGTGACTCCACCCCCAGTGGCTCCACTCCCAGTGGCTTCCCAAATGGTACAACGGTCCAGAAATGTTGGTAAAAGCTAGGTCAGATTTTGAGACAATGACTTGGGGTTTTTTGCTCTTCAGTAAAATTTAGCCGCCAAATAGTTTAAAAACCATTATTTTGACACAAGTTGGGAATACATTGCCATTTGTTAGTTCTGATGCAATAGCATCAGGAACCTATGCGGTCATAATGGCATATGTGTGTATGTATGTATGTGTATGTATGTATGTGTATGTATGTATGTGTATGTATGTGAGTATGCATGTATGTATGTATGGGTATGTGTGTATGTATGTATGTATGTATGTATGTATGTGTGTGCTTGTGACGCCAAGTTTGTAAAGACAATATCTCAAGAACAGTAAAGTAGATTTATATCATATGTGGTGCACAGGTAGCCCATGGTTCGTAGATGTGCCCTATTGTTTTTGGTGATGATGTCATGCATATTAATAAGTGGGCTGGCTTAATGTAAAAATCTTGAAATGTACATACTTCAACAAGCGTATGTCCGTTTTGTTTCATATTTGGCATAATATGTTGTCAGGTAGTGTTTACATGCTCATGGTATAAAAATGTTGAATCTCATTATTAAAGTGGTTTTGCCAAATAAAGCTTATAAACATGATATCTCGGGAATGTTAAAGTGGATCCATATCATATATGGTACACAGGTAGATCATAGATGTGCCTTATTGTTTTTGGTGATGATTTCTTGCATATTAATGAGTGGGCGGGGCTTAATGTAAAAATCTTCAAATGTACATACTTCAACAACCGTATGTCCGTTTTGTTTCATATTTGGCATATTAATGTTCTTAGGTAGTGTCCACATGCTCATGGTATGAAAACGTTGAATCTCATTATTATGTGCAGTGGGCGGGGCTTAAAGTGGTTTTGCCAACTATAGCTTGTAAACATGATATCTGGAAAGCTAAAGTGGATTCATATCATATATGGTACACAGGTAGGCCATAGATCACAGATGTGCCCTATTGTTTTTGGAGGCGATGTCATGCATATTAATGAGTGGGCTGGGCTTAATATAAAAATCTTGAAATTCACATATTATAACAACCGTGTGTTGGTTTTGTTTTATATTTGGTATGATAATGTTGTTAGCTGGTGTCCACATATACATGGTATAAAAACGTCGAATCCAATGCGCAGTGGGCGGGGCTTAAAGTGGTTTTGCCAGATAAAGCTTGTAAACATCAAATCTCCAGAATGACAGATTGGATATGTCATATGTGGTGCACATGTATCCCATGGTCTACAGATGTGCCTTATTAGTTTTGGTGGTGATGTCATGCATATTAATGAGTGGGCTGGGCTGAATGTACAAATCTTGAAATACTCATATTTAAATAACTGCTTGTCCATTTTGTTTCATATTCAGTGTAAAAAATGTGTTAGTTGACATGCTCATGGTATAAAAATGTCAATTCATTAATATGTGTAGTGGGCTGGGCTTAAAGTTTTTTTTTAAAAATAAAGCTTGTAAACACGAAATCTCCAGAATGGCATATTGGATTTATGTCATATGTGGTACATGCAGCCCATGGTCTGCAAATGTACCCTATTAAAAGATGTGTTAGTTGACATGATCATGGTATAAAAACGTTAATTCTCGTTATTATGTGCAGTCGGCGGGGCTTAAAGTGGTTTTGCCAAATAAAGCTTGTAAACATGATATCTGGAATGTTAAAGTGGATTCATATCATATATGGTACACAGGTAGGACATAGATCATAGATGTGCCCTATTAATTTTGGTGGTGATGTCATGCATAGTAATGAGTGGATAAGGCTTAATGTAAAAATCTGGAAATGCTCATATTTTGACAACTGGATTTCTGTTTTCATGTTTGGTGTTATTATGCTGTTATTATGCAATGTTGTTATTATAGTAGTGTGCATATGTACATGAGGTAAAATCAATTAATCTCATTAATATGCATAGTGGGTGGGATTTAATGTGGTTGTGCCAATAATAGAGCTCGTAAGCATGAACACTCGAGAATGAAACATTGATGTGAGATGTGGTACTGTGATTATAAACATAATAGGACTTATAAAGTTATCATTCCTTTTGCTTGTAACTTCCACATCCAAAAACATTAAATCAGTTCAGTTAATTGATGTGCATTGCATTCTTTTGTTGAATTTGGAGTTTCTTTATGATTTGTATTTTGATATCACAACACATCAATTCATGTACTTGCATGCATTGTTCTGTACAAAACACTCATTATAATTTCATTACAGTAGCCATTCAGTGACTCCTTTATCCCCAACCTACACAATAATATAATAAATATCATCATGTACTAAATATTAATCATGATGTACTAAATATTAATCATGATATTCTAAATAAATATTCATCATGATATACTGAAAATACATAATTATATACTAAATATTTATGATGATATATACTAAATATCATGATGTACTAAATATTAATCACTAAATATATCATTTAAATATTCATCATGATATACTAAAAATACACAGTTATATACAAAATATTTATGATAATATATGCTAGATATCATGATGTACTAAATATTAATCATGATGTACTAAATATTAATCATGATATTCTAAATATTCATTATGATATACTGAAAATACAATTATATACTAAATATTTATGATGATATATACTAAATATCATGATATACTAAATATTCATCATAATATACTGAAAATACAATTATATACTCAATATTTATGATGATATATACTAAATATCATGATATACTAAATATTCATCATGATTTACTGAAAATACAAGATGATGTACTAAATTGATATTGATTTGAAACAGTATTGATTGTATGCAAATGTATTGATAGCGTATACATATGTATATTTCAGAATAGGATTGGCTTGCACGAGAATGCAATCCGAACTGCAAATGCTACTCTAGTTGCATAAAACTTGCTTTGATGATGCTGTTAATCATTGTGCAAATGCTAATGTTGTCAACATTTTTATTAGTGCTGTCACGACATCACTCTATTACATATCAATTATTGTGGAGAAATTATCTTGATGTATTGGTATATCGCGATACTTTTCAATAAAACTGAGTCATGACAACACAAATTGTTAATATCATTAACGTTACTTCTTTTATGATGAATGCAAGAAATAATGATTTGCAGATCTAGCAGATGACATGATCGCGTGTCTATTACGTTTATCACGCATCACACACATGTTTGATTTTCAGCCAATGTGACCAAGAGTCATCGAAGTGAGAGCATAAGAGGCATGTTCTGGACCAATAATTTTATCTTTTTGCCAACTTACATCGGAGCGTGCCAGTGTGGGGTGAAGAAGAACGATTTTTGATTATTTTTTTATGTTTCACGATATTTTTGCACATTTTTAAACTTAACTTTTGAAATTAATACTGTAACGTTAGAATTGTAACATACGAAGTAGCCTAGCCTAATTGTGCGAAAATTTCTTAGTTGAGAATTAGTTTTTGGTATCGCGATATGTTGTTGAACAAATATTTCATGATATGCAATGACATGACAGTTAATACAAATTTTGCAAACCAATCAGCTGATGAAAAAGCATTGGAACCATAAAACTTTTTGGTTCTGACTTCATTCAACGACCCATCCACAAGGCTGCCTACACCTGCTTACCTGCTTAATTTTGTCCCATCTTATTACAGGTGATGCTTAGCAAGAAGATGAAGGAGATGGGTAAATATGCCACAGTCACTGTCTCTACCATTGATGAGGAGGAGGACGAAATTGAAGCGGTAAGGTTTATCTGCTAAATCTCTTTCATCCTATTGATGTGTGAAAATGTTTACATTTGCGAAGTCAATCAGCCTTTCCTAGCATGCATATAATTTATCTTGGGTCAATTGCAGTGGTGAAATCCTAGTATAGCAGCACAACTTCGGCAAAATGTGTTTTCGTAATACAAATTTATTCCGTTATTAAAATAAATGAAAATTGAAAGAATTTTTGATGATTTTATCCATTTGGTTTAAATATTAGTAACTAACATTATTCTTTTGTTAAATTTTTGTGTTAAGATAAAAAATTTAGTCAAAGAATAAAAAGATTAATGAAAAATAATAGTCTAAGATCCGTTTAGTAAACATACTTCATAAAACTCTACAATAATAATTTGCCGCTATTGTAGGCTTTTTCCATTGCAGTCAAGTGGGTGTTCCATATCATGTCACAAAAGGTAACCGTGGAATTTATGGTCGTGTGTATGAAGATGGAGGGGGAGATCATGTCACGAAAGGTTGTAAGCGTGGAATTTATGGTCGTGTGTATGAAGATGGAGGGTGAGGAGGATGGAGGGTGTGGTAATGGTGCATGACTAAATGCATGTTTTCACATCTATACATGAAGGAAGAATCAACCTTCAGACAGTAGTGCCCTTTCAAAGTTTGCCAGGATAGAAAACTTTTGTTGATATTTTTCTTTGTTTTTCAAATTCAAATTTTTACAATCTTTTTTACATTTTCAGAATTTTGAAGTGTTGAGGATTGTTAATTCCCTTCAATTTGAGAAAAAATTTCAGTTTGTTTGGTCTAATTATCTGACTTTAAGTCAAAAGTGGTGTAAAGCAAAGTGATGTAATGTTTGGTCAATTATCTGACTTCAAGTCAAAAGTGGTGTAAAGCAAGGTGATGTAATGTTGGATCTAAATATCTGACTTCAAGTCAAAAGTGGTATAAAGCAAGGTGATGTAATGTTGGGTCTAAATATCTGACTTCAAGTCAAAAGTGGTATAAAGCAAGGTGATGTAATGTTTGGTCTAAATATTTGACTTCAAGTCAAAAGTGGTGTAAAGCTGTTTGTATTTGGTTTAAATATCTGACTTCAAGTCAAAAGTGGTGTAAAGCAAGGTGATGTAATGTTTGGTCTAAATATCTGACTGACTTTTTAGTAATTGATCAATTTTGCTTTTGCTCAAGGAGTATCAGAATAAGACATCTTTGAGAAAGAATGGTTTAGAATGTCGTTCTTGTCTTTGTCTTACTTTCAGAAAGAGATTGCAGATTCCTACGCCAGCAACGCAAGAATCATTGAGAAGCAGATGGAGAGGAAGGGGCTGAACAAAAGAAAAGCGGAAGATGTAAGTATTGATTCAGTCAATCGATCAATAAAATTTGGAATTATAAGCTCATTATATTATCAAGGCCCAGAAATTTCACCAATAATTGGAATCTTTGAAACAGAATAAGATATCAACATGGTTTTTACACAATTTTTTTGTTTTGTTCATAGTCTTTTATCATATTTAATGCACAGGAATATTTTGATAAAACATTAAATATTTCCTGGATGGGTAAAGAAATTCGCACATATTCATCACCCTTTCTGTTTACATGTAAGTTACATTCACAGGCATTTCTAATACAATTTTACCTAAAGAATGTGGCGAGGGTAAAATTTTATACCTGTATAAAGTCAGCAATATTTATTTTCTCTGTATACTTGTAAAATTATATGCTTCTGTCAGTCATCTCAAGTTTCTTTAATTTATGTGCTGGTACCTTGTCTAGGATCAAATGTCTGAACGCCTGTCAATTTGACATCCATTGATTTGCATTCACTTGAAACGTCTACAGAGTATAAACACTCGGGAATATTTCTTACCAGATTGTTTTGCAAAAATTTGTGCGGTTTTCTTTTTAATAGGATGTAGAAGCAATAATACAAAACTTGCTTTAAAATCTTCTAAAAATCATGAAAATAAACAATTAAAAATTGAATTAAAATTGGTTAGGAATTGACCATTGTATCTTTAGCTTCTTTAAAATTTTAGGCATTTCAAACTTATGATGTGACTGGGTGACCTAAGCATTTTCTTATTTAAATCCTATGTTCTTTGATATGAATTAGAAATCAGTGAGCTATTGATTAGAGATCAAAGACGTATTGATTACAGATCAATGAGGTATTGATTAACAAGTCAGATAGGTATTGATAAACAATCAAAAGGATATTAAATAAAGATCATAAAGCTATTGATTTGATCTCCAAGAAGTATTGATTTACAGATTAGACAAAAAAGTGAAAGACATATTGATTAAAGATCAGTTCAGTTAAGATAAGAGGGATAGCTATTACAAATCAGACTAACAAATTAAAGATCAGCCATGTATTGGTTAAGGATTTGAGGGTATTGAAAAAAATCAGAGAGGTATTGATCACAGATTAAATAGAAATTAATTACAGATTAGAAAGGCATTAATAAGCAATCATAGGGATATTAAAAAAATCATTAAGCTATTGAATAGATAACCAATATGTATTAATTACAGATCAGAGAGGTATTGACTTAAAAGTAAAAGACATATTGATTAAAGATCACTTCACTTTAGATTAGAGGGATAGCTATTACAAATCAGACTAACAAATTAAAGATCAGCCATGTATTAAGGATTTGAGAATATTACAAAAATGAGAGAGGTATTGATCACAGATAAGATAGAAAATGATTACAGGTTATATAAGTAGGTATTGATTACAGATTAGAGAGGTTTGATTACTAACTAGAGCAGTATTGATCACAGATCATTGATTGTTGATTTTTCTCTATTATTATTGCAGGCTGTTACTGAAGAGATAGCCAAGAAAGCCAGATTGAAAAAAGGAACACTGATAGCCAAGGATGCATAAGAACAGACCAGAAGCGAATGCCAAGTGTATGAGGTTGTTCCTTCAGATGTCACATTGGTGGGAGAACTGCTTTGAAACATCACATTGAGCACTCAATGTGGAAGCAAACAGCATCAATCTTTAGTACCCACAAACCTGTGATAAAGACTGTAAAGCTGTGCCAGGAAAGTGAAACGGTCAGAACTACCAACCTCTAAAGTTTCTTATTGGTGGTAAAGTTAAAGTGGTGAGGTTCAATGGAAGACAATTTTATTGTCTGGATTTAGTAGTAACTGCCCACAAAGTGGTAGCTAGAGTCAGCATTGGCTAGAGTGATAGAATTAAGTATTTAATTTGAGGAAAATGGCACCAAATATCTATCAAACTTGGTTAAAAAACAAGCATTGTACTGTTTTGTTTTTTTAATTTTTTCAGGCGTAACTCCAGAAGATTGTCCTCTGCTCCCCTGGGGAGCAGAGGACAATGCAGTTTTCCATTTTGTTACATCTTGAGCTAAAGTAGTCTTTTTTGTTTTTCCCTAGGACAATCACATTTTCATAAGATCAACCTTAATTGTCCTCCTTCATGTTATTGCTGGCCATCAAGAAGATAAGGTCAATTGATTTATGCCTTTCAAAAAAAATTATCACTTTTTTGGTACCCTTGTTTTGCTTGTGCCCTAAGCATTGTCTGCCAATTGGGTAATCCAGGACTTATGTTGGGTAAAATGAAATGATATCTCACCAAAAGATGCTCGAGCACAGGAGTGTAGCCATAGGGGAAGCTGAGGCTCCCTTCTTTATTTATATTTGTTGCTATTGTACATTTTCTAAATAACTGTACTTTTTAAATCTAGCTTATATCAAATACATTTCTGCACTCTTGCTGGTGTCACAAATATGAAAATCAAGTTATTGTGTATTGTCTACTTGTAATTAGTAAGGTGCGTGATTCTGTCCACTTGGATTAATCCGAAGGATTAAACTGCAATATACTCGCACACAAAATGTCAATTGTTGAGGTGCAGCTGGAAGCGTCCCCCCCCATTTAAATTGTTGGCGGCAACATCTCCATGTGAGTTATGGTTATAAAAGGTAGCCACAATTTAAGCTTAAAAAACAAATATGTTATATAATAATACCAAAAGGTTGCAGCAAAATCAATTAGAAATTAACCATTTACAGCATTTTCAATTGTAATGACATATTATAATAAATTATGCAAATTTATACATATGCAAATTTATACATAAATTTGTGACATCAGAAAGAGAGAATTTATCAATTATTTCAATCCGTGACCAAGAGGTTTTGAATATCTATCACACTGTCAATGAAAATTTAGGAGTGAAAGTCAGAAGATTTAAGTGACTGAAATTTTGGGATGGAAGTTTAAAGAATTACATTAAATATTTTGTACTAACTTCATACATCACAACTTTTGCATTAATTAGAAATTCTTCATACTTTGATAAGCCCTAATTCAGAACCCATCATGCAGTCAGTCGATTCTTGACAAAGACTGTTCTTGGAGGTTGTTATTATCTTAAGCATTTATAGGAGCACATAGCCATCTCCAGGTTGATCTATTAGTTGAAAAAGATACCCAATCCTTTGGATCAATGTTTCAGTGCTTTAAGTTCCGCTTCAAATTATCCTGGAAACACAGCCATGGCCTCCCTTGATTACGGGGTCCCAGATGACAGTTGGGAGAACAGTATCTGGTGTGGCAGTTAATGTGAGTCCGTCCTCTGAACATGACCTGCCTAACGTAAATTCCATTGAATCAGTAGCTGCTCCGTGCTTGGGAGTCCTGCTTTCTTCAGCATAGACACATTTGTCACTCTCTGCCATTATTTCACCTTCATTATTATTCTGAGGTGTCGCATCATAAGAGAGTGGAGTTTTTCTCTCTTGTTCGCTGTATAGTGTTCACGCTTCAACTCCATACAATGGGGTTAAGAGTACCTCTGCTCGGTAAACCTGGCACTTTGTTTTCACTGACACATGGAAGATGTTCCATAATCTTTGGTATAAGCACCCATAAGATGAGCTGGCCTTCGCTATTCTCCTGCTAATATCCTCATCCATCCTACCATTATTAGTTATGCTACTACCAAGGTAGATGAACTGGTTTACACACTTCAGTTCTTGACTAGTTGAAGTGATTGCTGTGTCTCCATCATTCTCTTGTGGTAATTGCACCAATACCTCTGTTTTCTTTATATTTATCTGCAGTCCATATTTGGTTGCTGCCACTGCAAAAGCATGTGTGAGACGCTGCATGCTCTGTCGAGAAAGTGCAACCAAAGGACTATCATCCGCAAACAGTAATTCCCTGTGACGCCTTAAATAGGTCTGCATTTTGCTGGGATTGGATGTATACCCCATCTTCAATGTTTCTTCAAGCAAAGCAAAAAAGAACAGGGTAGGCGCCAGAATACAGCCCTGTTTCACACCGTTAGAAACTTGGAACTGCCCAGATGTTGCGTCTTGGACCGATACTTGTGCCATCATTCCATCATGTAGAGAACTAATTATATTGGTAAACTATTTTAAGCATCCAAACCTTCTCAACAGCTGCCACAGCTGCAGGTGAATTCAGAAACTACAAGTGCTATTATTGTAGTTAATGACTTTTTGGTTCAAAATAAACGTTCTATACTTGTCCAAAAGAGGTGCTGTGGCTCAGTGGTTAAAGAGTCATGCTCGTATTCGAGCTCGATTCCCGTCGTGAGTGCTGCATTGTGTCCTTGAACAAGACACTTTACTTGCTTCAGTCCACTCAGCTGTAAAATGAGTACTAGCACTGCCGGAGAGTTAATCTGCAATGGACTGGTGCCCGTCTAGGTGGGAGGCATATACTCTCATCTGCTTGTGCCATGGAACCGGGGTAAGCACCGGCTCTATGAGCCTAATGGCTCTGATGGATTTAGCTTTTTTAGCTACCTGTCCATGTACAAGTCAGAATGATATTATTGAGGGTCAGCTGCATTATATACAGTGCAAATTGGATGAGGTTATTAATCAAAGCAATCACTTAAAATCCAGAGTAATTGATCTCGAGGAGAAACATAATAAGATGGTGAATGATATGAATGACAATGGAGCAATATTCCAGACGCAATTGTCTGCGATTTGTGGGGATCTTAAGGATGAGGACACCAACACCATAATCAAATCTCTTGCAACCACGAAACTTGAGGTTACTCTTCGGGATGAGGACCTTGACCGTTCCTACCACATCCGAAAGTTTAACCAGCATGGTAAACCAAGGGCCATCATTGCCAGATTTACTGGCCATGACATGAGGGATTAGATAATATGCTCCCGGAGAAAATTTAAAGGGACCAGAATGGCTGTTTAGAAGGACCCGACGACCCACAATCTTGATTTATTGAAGAAGGCATAAAAACATCAGAAAGTGAAGGCAGTGTGGACGGTGGATGGAAGAATTATGGTTATTGTTACTAATGGACAAACTGAAACTAAGCAAAGAATAAGAACACAAGGTTACCTTCAATCACCTATAATTCAAATACCTATAGTTTTGTTCATGTTACATGTCTGTGTTGCTTTAAGTTGATGGACACTCATTCCATGCCAGCAGGTTTAAAGCTGTGCATTTTTGACACTCTTTATTGAAAATAATTTGTTTCCTTGAAAACGATCCAAGCTGCCACACCAGCTCTTGAGTCTTGCTAATCTTGTAAGAATTTCTTTTTCTTTTTCATACTAAGTTATTTTGAAGCTTCTTTTTTTGTTTGTTATTTTCATTCATGCCTAAGCGACAAGTACCAGACAATCAGGTTCTAAGTGAACCTGCTGATGGTTATCCTCTTAATGAGGATAATCCTACCCTTGAAAATATTGATCCAAATGTTCATTTTTACAATTCTTTAACTACCCAAAACTCTTGTAGCTATTATGATGTCAACAACTTAAGTCTAAATCCGGTAACGAATTATTTTCACCATTCCATGTTAGTTCAAGGAGTTTTAGGTACAAATTTTGACAATTTGTATACTTTAGTAAACTCGCTCCAGAACAATTTTACTTGTATTGGTGTATCTGAAACCTGGATAAAAGGATACCCCTAGTAATTTCTTTCAAATTTCTGGCTATTCATTCTTATCAAAATCACGTTCAAATATGGGTTGGCATGTACGTAAATAATGCTTGTGCTTATCAAATCAGGGATGATTCTACTGTTTTCAAAGAGGGTTGTTATGAGTCACTATTTATAGAAATTTAAAAACTGTTAGCAATCAATAGTAGAAATCAATAGTACCTTGATTGGTATTATTTATCGTCCTCCTTGAGTCCTCATGAGAGTAATTTACTGAATTTACGGATAATTTTGAAAATGTTACAGCCAATGTATGCAATGAATTAAAACCATGCTTTCTTCTTGGAGACTTTGATATAAACTTACTTGAGTCACGTAGCAATAATGCTGCACAGTTTGTTAATACTGCCATGACTGCTGCGGCTTCTTTCTTTAGACCTTTAATTGACCGTCCTACCAGAATTTAAACACATTCACAATCATCATCATTGCTTGACAATATTTTTACAAATGCTACTGAAATAATTTCTTTGAGCGGTGTTCTATTGCATGATATTTCCCGGTCTTTTGTCTAACTTCCCATAAAATTACTCCACAAAATGATATAACGAAAAGATTAAAGCGAAATATGTCCCCAGCAATTTGAGAAAACTTTATGAATACTCTTTCTATGTAATCTTGAAGTGACGTTTTGAACAGGTATTGTTCCTGTTCAAACCAAACTTGCAAGAGTAACCCCTATTTTCAAATCTGATGACCCATCCACTTTAAATAATTACCGACCTATTTCAGTTCTTTCATCAATATTGAAATTTTTTGAAAGTTATTTACAATAGAAATATTAATTTCCTTAATATGCATAATATTATATGTGACCGCCAGTTAAGATTTCGTCAAAAGTACTCAGCTTATAAGGCAGCATTAGATATCTCAAATTTTACTTCGGAAGGTTTTGATAACAATGAATATACTGGAGGCCTTTTTTGGATTTATCTAACACCTTTGATACTGTCAATCATACTATTCTTTTATGTAAGCATTTACATTATGGTACTAGAGGTGTAGCCCGTGATTGGTTTCGTGATTATTTGTCCAAGGTTAAGCAATGTGTTAAAACTAACAATTGTTCATCATCATTAAGGGATATTACTTGTGGTGTGCCCCAGGGCTCCATTCTTATACCCTTCTTATTTCTTTTATAAATAAACGACCTACACCTTTGTTCTAAAAAAAAATATTTTTCTTTTTGCCGATGACACCAGCATTCTTTACAAGACAAGTGACCCCCATTCCTCCATCCCTTTGATTACCCATGAAATTAAAATAGTTTCGGAATGGTTTAAGGCTAACAAATTGTTCCTGAAAGTAAGAAAGACCAACTTTATTTATTTGATCAACTTTGCAACAAGTTTCAAGATCTGTATTGATGTGTTAAATTCCTTGGACTTTATCTTGAACCCTAACTTAATTGGAAGCTTCATATCAATACATTATGTAACAAGACTGCTAAAATTATAGGAATCTTGTATAAGATAAGTAACTTTGTACCACATTATAAATCTCTTATTTCGTCACATATTGTATGGGTAATACTCTCCTCACTTACCTTAGCCGCCTATTCATTCTCCAGTAAAAAGCTATTTGTGTAATCACATGGTCAGACTATAGAACTCATACCTCACCGCTTTTTAAAGACTTGATGATCCTCACTTTGTTAATTATTTATGGATTCCAATTAGGTGTATTCATGTATAAAGCTATTAACAACCTATTGCCTAATTTGCTACGCAGCCTCTCCAGCTTTAATTCAGACATCCGTGACCATTGTACTAGGCACTTGAGTAATTTACATGTATGTGTACAGTATTCGCTCTGACATTCAAAGAAAGTCCTTCAGCTTCTCAGGTGTACAATTCTGGAATACTCTTGATACTGTGATAAGAAAAGCCCCATTAGTTTTTATCTTTCAAAGAAAATTTAAGCAATTACTTTTGTACACTATATTGTCAATTGTCTGTGCCTTAAGTCACTTATTTTTTTTCTTAGTAATTGAACGTTAGGTGTGTGTGTGGGAGGAGGATGTTGGGATTCTGTAGGGGGGACTCAGGCTTAGTTTACATGTTATGATAACATGGTAGTATGATATGCCTATCATCTTGTATTATTTGCATGTACCATGATGAAAAGAAGGGGGTAGGGAGGGGGTATTAGTATATTCTATATGTATTTTTCCTGTATATATATAAGTTTTCATTATCTTATGTTCCTTTATTTGTTTTTTTGTACAGGGGTCTGCTTTATAAGAGCAACAGCTCGTTTAGATCTCCTCCACCAATCATCTTTTTATCTGAAAGTAAAGCTTTGTTGTTAAATCATCATGTGGAAATTAATCAATCAAATCATATCAATCTATTATATGATTATTAGTTTGGTTTGATGCCTCAAAGGAACACATCTCAGGCTATTTTAAGTATGGTAGATTATCTTATTAATTCCTTTGAAAATGAGTGTTTAGCTGCTGGAACATTTTGAGATCTTTCCAAGGCTTTTGATACGCTTGACCACAATTCTTTTAAACAAGCTTGATGATTATGGAATTAGGGGGGCTGCATTATCTTGATTTAGTAGTTGTATTTATAACAGATTTCAATATATTTCTTTATCCAGTGTTTCTTCTTCCAAGCAGACTTTTCACTGCTGTGTTCCCATGGGACCGATTCTTGGACCCCTATTGTTCTTAATTGATATAAACGATCTCCCAAATGTTACTTCCAAATTCCATTTTATTTTGTATGCACACGATACCAATCTACTTCACAAAGCCCATGACATAATTACTGTAGTTAACAATATTAATACTAAAATCCCCAAAATTCTTGGTTTAGGTCCAATAAACTTCACCTAAATACTAAAAAATCTACCACCATTATTTTCCATGCCAAACAAAAACAAATTATATCTTCCGACCTTGAAATTATCATTGATAACACGCTTGTCCCCCTCTCTCATTCTACAAAATTTTGTGGTGTTACCCTAGACAAAATAAAACTTGGGATTCCTCATATTCAGAATATCAGTATTAAAGTTTCTTAAGCCATTGGTATAATTCATCGCCTAAAGAACATTGTTCCCTTTAAAACATTGCTAATTCTATATAACATTCTTATTTGACCTTTCTTATCTTATTGTTGTATTTTTTGGGGTTATACTTACTCTGCTCATATTAATAAGCTTCACATTCTACAAAAGATAGTGCTGCGTGCAATATATGGTATTCCCTACAAAAGTCATTCTAACCCTCTCTTCTGTGACAGTAATGTTTTTACGATCTTTGAACTAGTCAAGTATTACATCCTAATCTTTGTATTCAACTACTTTAATAATAATCTACCACGTAACCGTGTAACTTTCTCCATTTTGTTTCTGCCAAATACTTCTTTTCATGATTATAATACCCGCCATGCTAAATTACTTTCCATACCCCGTTTCTAACAAAAATCAACATTATGTTAAATACATATTGGAATTCCCTATACACTTCATTTAACTCTATTAAAAACTTATCGCCCTTTAAACGTAAAGTAAAACATTATCTTCTTTGTAATAAAATCCTGTAAGCTTTTATTATCATTATTTTTTTTTTGATGTATCATCAGACAGTGCATGTAATATTTTCTTTTCTATTCCTTTTTTTTTTCTTTCTGTAACATTTTCTTTTTCACACTTGCAATATATGTCTGTAATGTATATAGGCAATGTTGGTACCTAGCCAGTGGCACCTCTTATAGGCAATGTTGTTACCTAGCCAGTGGCACCTCTTATAGGCAATGTTGTTACCTAGCCAGTGGCACCTCTTATAGGCATTGTTGTTACCTAGCCAGTGGCACCTCTTATAGGCAATGTTGGTACCTAGCCAGTGGCACCTTTTATAGGCAATGTTGTTACCTAGCCAGTGGCACCTCTTATAGGCAATGTTGGTACCTATCCAGTTGCACCTCTTACAGGCAATGTTGGTACCTAGCCAGTGGCACCTCTTACAGGCAATGTTGCATGGTACCTAGCCAGTGGCACCTCTTACACGCAATGTTGGTACCTAGCCAGTGGCACCTCTTACAGGCAATGTTGGTACCTAGCCAGTGGCACCTCTTACAGGCAATGTTGGTACCTAGCCAGTGGCACCTCTTACAGGCAATGTTGGTACCTAGCCAGTGGCACCTCTTACACGCAATGTTGGTACCTAGCCAGTGGCACCTCTTACAGGCAATGTTGGTACCTAGCCAGTGGCACCTCTTATAGGCAATGTTGGTACCTAGCCAGTGGCACCTCTTACAGGCAATGTTGGTACCTAGCCAGTGGCACCTCTTACAGGCAATGTTGGTACCTAGTCAGTGGCACCTCTTACAGGCAATGTTGGTACCTAGCCAGTGGCACCTCTTATAGGCAATGTTGGTACCTAGCCAGTGGCACCTCTTACAGGCAATGATGGTACCTAGCCAGTGGCACCTCTTATAGGCAATGTTGGTACTGTACCTAGCCAGTGACATTCCTTCCAGTTAGTGACACTTAAGTGTCACTAGCTATTTACACCTAGTCAGCGATGCCCTGCAAGTCATTGCCCTTTTCCCCTAGTCAGTAATACCCTTGCTAGTCAGTCACACCCCTGCTAGTCGGTAACACCCATTCTAACTACTGACTGTCCCATCTAGTAAGTTACACCCTCTTGTTAGTCAGCAACATTCCTTTTTATTAAGTGGCAACCCTGCTAGTCATTAAGATTCCTTCTATCATGTGACACCTCTTAGTCTCATCGGCACCTACAGTATTATAGCAAGTTACACCCCTTTAATTAGTGGCACCCTTGCTACTCAGTAACAGCACCCCTACATTTCAGTGGTAATCCTTGTCAACTGTTTTCATTATAATTCCTGTCAGGTTTAACAGCATAAAACATTATTAAAAAAATCCCTTTAAAATATGAAATAAATAAGTTTCACACTTGACAGACTCTTAAAGGATTAGGTCAGTGGTCAGCAAGTCCATCTTATATGAAAGAAGACTTTAACAGAAACAAAATGGTGAAGAAACCATTCAAATATCTTATCCCGTAAAGGAGATTCAAGCTTAAAGCTTTTGTCGTACTATGTTTGTAGAAATAACTGGTGTAGTAAGTCTACTATGGAAGCTTGGTGCCCTTTATCCTCATCTTAACAACTGTTAATGTATTTAAAAAAAATTGATTGATTTTTTTTTTCTATTTTAATTATTTTCCCTTAAACTTTCTTCAGGTGGTAAATTATAACTACAGTATCCTTGCAAGATTCTGTTTCACTACTTTCTTGACATGCAATGGTTTAAAGCCACAAAATCACAGGACAAAATATGATAGAATACATAAAGAGTGATGGATCTGAGGGCGTGACATTACTAGTCTGATTTCAGTCGTTTTTACACAAATGATACCAAACTTAGATATCTCCTTAATGGTATCAGATTGAATGCTTTCTTCACCATTTTGTTTCCTTTGTGAAATCCTCTCTTATATAAGATGGACTTGCTTGACCCCCTGAGCTAATAATCCTTTAAATTGAATTTCTGTTCACTCCATAAAATGTCCGTAATGAGAATTGACACAACACCTATTCTTTGCATTACAGCAGGTATCTCCCTGATGTATACTCTTCTTGTAATCTAGTGATAAATACTACAATATAGTGTGCCTGATTTTATCATTAAAATTGTCTGTGGTTGTCACAGTATGTTTTTATAATAATTGTTATCTGCATATCCAATTGCATGGCATACTGTGAAGTGTATTTGAATGTGCAGACAGACGAATGAGTTCATTAAAACTAGCAGTAAATAAAACTCAGATATATACAGCAAGTGGCTGTAAGAGATTTGTTGGGCTCTTTAAGTGGCAAAATATGGCTATATGTGAAAATGGCAAAATATGGCTATATGTGAAAATGGCAAAATATGGCTATATATGAAAATGGCAAAATATGGCTATGTGAAAATGGCAAAATATGGGTATATGTGAAAATGGCAAAATATGGCTGTGTGAAAATGGCAAAATATGGCTATATGTGATCTTGACTCATGTGGCAATTTATTTAGGACTGCAGAACTATAGCTCTGTGAGATTGTGGTTGTGGGAATTGCCTATAAGAAACTGTTTGGAAAAGGGAGCTTTGCTGTCATACGATTTTGTTATGAGTGGTTAAACCTGACAATAATACATCTTTTTTGAGAGGCAAAAATGTTTTGCATCACTTATAAAATCTGTATCCAAGCTGAAGACAGATGGCATCTTGTTGAGATCATTCACAGCCTTTCATAAGATAAAACATCTGAAAAGCAGAAATGCAGTCATCAAATTTAGCTTGCTGTTCCGACAACCTAAAAAGGTTCTAACTCTCTAGCAGACAATACCAGGAATTCCTAAAATATCTGAACTAATCTTTCCAACTATTAAAACCCACTATAACCAATCTGTAGACTTTTGGCCATATGTTGGTTAAGGTTTTAAACCCCTTGACCCCTTTCCTAAAGCCATATCCCTGGCAACCCACAGTTGTTGCAGCGATCATGTCCTATCAATTTTAATGTTTTATATCTGAAATATAGGATTTTAAATACAGGCGGCATCTGGGTTTTGATGCTGGAGGCAGGGAGGGGGAAAGACAAGATAGGGGCAGCTTTATCTTATGGGGGAAAATACCTACAGATCGAAAAAAATATGTCACCCATACATTTTGGGGAAGCAGGAAAGCACTCGTGTGGGAACGCTCTCCGTTCCCCCTTTCGCTGCCACTGATTTTAACAGAGAAGAAAAAAGAAAGGAAACTTTGTCTCTACAATGCTCTTTTTTATTTTCATTTATACATACAAATTAGAGACTGATATATAGAGATACGCAAGAAAGCCTCAATTCACATTTAAGACATGTTTTTTCATTTCAATCTAAATCTTGCTTTGTAATGCTACATTTACAAACATGATGCAGCAATAATTTACATTAATGTATATCCAACTCATTGTATAAAATGTATCATTATCTATCTCATTTTCTACAGAGCTCATTAGTACAGCGTATTCACATTGGAAACTTGATATTTCTATCTCTTTCCTTGCATAAAAATTCATTATTGTGACTTTGCATCAAAATTAAACAATTCAAGCTAATATGGTACGGGTATCTACCACTTAAATTATAGCATCTGTTAGTATTAATAAAACACATACCATTTTCCTTTTACATACCTTTTGAAATATTATAAGAGGTAGAAACTATCACTAAAGATTTTAGTACATCACACTTATAATTACTAAGGACTGGAATATTGCCGGGTTAAAGGATTTTTGTACATCTAGATTTAAGTTTAAGATTACACTTCAAAATAATCTAAAAATGACAGAATTTAATAGCAATGAACATTATATACAATAACAACACAGGATATGGTCCTTTGGTATTGTACAGAAAGTACATAGTGTCTATCACAGTTTTTAATGATTATAGCAATTTTAATTTCACGTTCTAATGCACATTTATATTAGTGAAACATTTTTCAATTAATTTGTATCCCAAATAAAATGTCTTCATGACTTAAGTGAGACATGGGGTCTTCATTTTGCAGGATTTAGCATCTAAATCTTCCAGGAAATATACATGCAGGCACACAAACAACAGTTGTATCATCTTCGTTACTATTGTAAGAAACAACTATTTTCTCATTATTTTATTAATTCATAAATTTACCTAAGAACTTCTGTTATCTTTACTCCTGTATTACTAGGAAACAAAAACATATACAGGACTTGTCCCTCTCCTTAAAAATTTGTTGCAGCAAATCATAACCACAAACTTAATGTAGCAAATAATGAGACTGCTTATTTTAATTAAGATAAACCACTCAACCACACAATAAGGACTTCATCCACTGCTAGTTTGATACTCAACACCAACTTCCACAACTACCCAGGACAAACAGGAGAACAAGTACAATGAAGCCATTAATGAAAGGATATTTGATCCTTATTACTTGTGGTTTTCAGAATAAATTCTGACCCAACCTGCTTAAATATCAGGTCAGGTCTGACTGTTTGAAATTTGAAGGAGCATAACAACTAATGTACCCATTTCAAGAGTGAAGGAACAACAAACTTATGGTAACAAGAAAGTCGAGCATCTGTATATGGCAAGGCATATGCACCAAACTGTTTAAAAAATAAAGTTTTGAACTTTGCCGCCGAAATACCTTTGTCTTTGACGCCTGCTATACCACTGGTCCTCGAAAGCTAAATCGCCTGTCCGTCCAACTGGACTATCAAACATGTGTTTTATGACCTTCATGCTTACTTTGTATGCTTCACTTTGTACTTACTTTGTATGCTTCACTTTGTACTTACTTTGTATGCTGCACTTCACTTTGTAATAATGTACTTACTTTGTATGCTTAATTATACACAACACATTTTTCATGCCAACTTTTGGCATGACTGTATAAAATATTCAACAATTGTTTGGCAAAAACTTAACACACACATAAACCAAACCATGGTGGGGATACATTTTATGCTAAACCTACAATCAAAACTGAAATAAATGAAGGAAAGAAACACTACTTGGATCATTATATTTTTGTACATATCTAGGTTTTTATACAAATTTCATTTAAGAGTGGTCAAAAGGGGTGAAATGGGCTACTCAGAAAACTACCGATGGGCCACCCAGAAAAGTACTGGTGGGCCACCTAGAAAACTACTGGTGGGCCACCCAAAAACTACTGGTAGGCCACCCAAAAAACTACTGGTGGGCCCTCGTACATTGTTTGTATTGCTGGAACCTTTCTGCCAAAGAAAATATCCTACCCAAATTGAACCGTTATGTTGTTTCCAAGTTTACCACCTTACCCCTGCCTTACAATGCCTAAAACATATTAGGAGCTTATAGAACATCTCAAATCAAGTGACACTGAGAAATTTCATATGGACATTTAAAGGCATCATTACCTAATTTTCATTCAAATCTATTACAAACAATAGAAATAGCAAAAAACATCATTGAAATCATTTATAAAATTGATCATTTGTAAATTTAAAGCAAATATGTAAATATTCATGCCAATTTGTGGTGTGATCTTTTTTAATTTTCTTATCTGCCATTATATTTCTTTGAAGGTGCAGCAAATTCTGACCACAAGCCAAGCAAGGACTTCCCTACTTTTTCAGTGCTCTTTGTTAAATTACATTTAATGAAAGAATAACAATGCCTGAAAATTTAAAAAAAAAGCCCCAAAAACCAGGAAGATCAATTTTAACCAATGTTGTAGGGTTTAAATTGCAGATTTCTGATATCTACTTCCATTGCTCAATATGTTACTAGTTTTTTAAAGGCTTGAGATTACACGTACCTACAAGAGTTATTACAATATTATATAATAAAGTGAACCGGAAAATATTTGCCCTTAAAGTAGAGATTCTTCAACCAGTGAAGATGAGGCCTGCCTCAAACTATGAATCAAAAAAAAATCATAAAATAATAATAAAAAAGAGCAAAACTGCTAACTAACTACTTTCCAAGATCAAAATACTGATAAATTGGATGCATTGGTTTATATAAGAGACCATTTCCTTTACTATTTACAATTTGTTTGAAGAAAATGATTTCTAGCATTAAAATGTTAGTGTTTGATTGTCCTTGTATATTTGGATATAATGCCCTTAATCTGTATAATGTATTTAGCATCTGCAAAATTGTATGTACTTTTTGGTTTTACTGGACTTAAATATTAAGTTCTCCATGAGTTACAATCCTTGCAAAAAGCTACTGTCCTGGGCAATAGCTACACCCCTGGGCAATAGCTACACCCCTGGGCAATAGCTACACCCCTAGGCAATAGCTACACCCCTGAGCAATAGCTACACCCCTGGGCAATAGCTACACCCTGGGCAATAGCTACACCCTGGGCAATAGCTACACCCTGGGCAATAGCTACACCCCTGGGCAATAGCTACACCCCTGGGCAATAGCTACACCCTGGGCAATAGCTACACCCTGGGCAATAGCTACACCCCTGGGCAATAGCTACACCCCTGGGCAATAGCTACACCCCTGGGCAATAGCTACACCCCTGGGCAATAGCTACACCCCTGGGCAATAGCTACACCCCTGGGCAATAGCTACACCCCTGGGCAAAAGCTACATCCCTGGGCAATAGCTACCCCCCTAAGCAATAGCTACCCCCCTGGGCAATAGCTACACCCCTGGGCAATAACTACACCCCTGGGCAATAGCTACATCCCTGGGCAATAGCTTCCCACCTGGGCAATAGCTACATCCCTGGGCAATAGCTACATCCCTGGGCAATAGCTACACCCCTGGGAAAAAAATTATACTCCTAGACAATTGATGCATTCAATGTCCTTCTACTCCACCTTTTTGGCTTCCTGGAGGGGAAGAACGATGAGTTGGGGTTAAAAATTCCCATCCATGCATATTTGGAATTCTTGTGCATAATTGGCTTGATTTCTATTGCATACGGTATCCTGTTTTTCTTGTTTAAAACATCTTGCTAAATGAATATTGAAATACCAACATTAATCACTTAATATGAGCCAAATCAAACACCTGCTTTATTTTACCACACATACAGAAAGCTAAGATGACTCAAAAATACAGTGTAACATTCCTGTATTTATTTAAAATTTAACCAGTCACGTGTCTCCATACAAGGCAATACTGAGTGGACATCATTTATTACTTATGGGGGTTCAAAAGAGAATTATAGCCGGCTAAAACATGACAAGTGTTGAATCGCAGAACAAGACTGTTTGATGTTTTTCCATTTCATGACTCTCACAACAAGGCAATATGCATTTCTGACTAAAAAGTAAAATCTGAATTAACCAACCACTAATCTAATCAATTTACCAACCACATCTTCTGAGGGAATGCCAAACTGACACTTGTCTTGTTCAGTGTTGAAGTTACAAACAAACTAAACTATGCTACTTCCGGACCATCATTTTTGGGTCATTTGGACCACAAGTTATGGGTGGACTCCACGTCCCCACACACACTTTTTGAAAGCTACATACACCTGTAAGTTAACTGATATACCAACAGTCCCCAACATCAATACCCATACCAAAATTTACAGATATAAAGAAGATAACAGTATGCGACTTCATAGTGTTAAAAAATATGCAGAATAATTACTGTCTTTGCGAGAACATATGCATAACAGATACTTTAATTACAGAGCTAAGATTTACTTAACCCCAGCATATCAAATTATGCTTAAGTGAATCACAATGTATGATTACTCAAAAGATAAACATATATCCCACTTGAGTTTAAATACACTGACCGATTGCATCAAAATTTGAAAATTGTGAAATTATTACAATGGGTCTGCATAATTAATATAAAATAAAAAAATGAATTTATATAGATCTATAAGTTGATTGATTTTAATGATAATTCATCTATAAATCTTTGCTCATATACAAAATATCCTTTCATTTCAATTCAAATAAAAATATGTTTTCTACATCACATCAATTTCAATTGAAATTTACCATTGTTTCGTAATTGTAGCAATTTATATAACAAATATTAATTAATACCATGGTTTAATTATCACACCAGGGAGGATTTAATAAACTGAAGATTTGGAACATTAACTAGCAGGTTGAAATTTCAGTCCTTTTGTATTAAATCACATGGGCAATTAACAATAATTATACTTCAGTCTGGCACACAAAGCCTTTATACCTTTTATGCAGACGTATCACAAACTATATACAATCTGAAGTCCTTGGGGAATATATTCAAAAGCACAGCCATTATGGTATACGTCACTTAACAGGATTCACTAAGTATCTAAGGACCATATGAAGCAACATACAGATGAGTTAGCAAGCAATACATGATGAATTCAGGTTCATGAAGTTTGAAGCCTGGGAATCTTGCAGGACAAAATGTTTGGGCTTCCACATCTATGTAATCATCAATAGTGTTTACATCATCAATCATCATCAATAGTGTTTACATCATCAATAGTGTTTACATCATCAATAGTGTTTACATCATCAATAGTGTTTACATCATCAATAGTGTTTACATCATCAATAGTGTTTACATCATCAATAGTGTTTACATCATCAATAGTTTACATCACCAAGTGTTTACATCACCAATAGTGCAATAGTGTTTACATCATCAATAGCGTTTACATCACCAATAGCGTTTACATCACCAATAGCGTTTACATCACCAATAGCGTTTACATCACCAATAGCGTTTACATCACCAATAGCGTTTACATCACCAATAGCGTTTACATCACCAATAGCGTTTACATCACCAATAGCGTTTACATCACCAATAGTGTTTACATCACCATCACCAAGTGTTTACATCACCAATAGTGTTTACATCACCAATAGTGTTTACATCACCAATAGTGTTTACATCACCAATAGTGTTTACATCACCAATAGTGTTTACATCACCAATAGTGTTTACATCACCAATAGTGTTTACATCACCAATAGTGTTTACATCACCAATAGTGTTTACATCACCAATAGTGTTTACATCACCAATAGTGTTTACATCACCAATAGTGTTTACATCATCAATAGTGTTTACATCATCAATAGTGTTTACATCATCAATAGTGTTTACATCATCAATAGTGTTTACATCATTATGCACACAATAACCGTCATCCATGACCTCTTCATCACCTTTTCTATTTTCATGGCAAAGCTAAACAGCTTTTACTAGCTGCAAAACAACAACAACAAAATACAATGTGCATTTCAGTTCTTGGATTTCAAAGGATCTGTTACTTTCTTCCCCCTTGGTATACTCAGCAGTGGCATACTATTAAGACATGTGATGTCTGTAAAACAATGGCATACATCTCACTATTTCTCTTTAGTATTTAACTTCTTATGATGCTGTGGTCTGTAAAGAATGTTGCATAAATGTTGAAAGAGCGGGCTGAGGAAAAGGGCTTAACAGGTGTTATAATAACACTTTTCATACACTTATGTATTTGGTTATTTTTTCATAATTGAGTGACCTTGCAGTCACAATCCTAATTGATTAAGTCTCACTGCATGCTGCTAATTGACGTTCCTTTTACTATCCAAACCTGGAAATCACTCTGAAATTTCAGAATCAACCCATGTACGAGCGCTTACTGACCCAATCTAGGAGTACTTATTGACCCATTTAAGAGCAGTGATTGACCAAATTTGAGTAGGGTGCAACAAACACAATTTACTGTGATAGAACACGACAAAATTTAATGAGAATTGACCCACGTACAAGCACTTTTATGATCCATCTAGGAGCACTTATTGACCCATTTAAGAGCACTGATTGACCAAATTTGAGTAGGGTACAATGAACACAATTTACTGTGATAGAACATGACACAATTTGATGAGAATTGATCCATTACGAGCACTTACTGACCACTTATTGACCCATTTAAGAGCACTGATTGATCATACTTGTAACTAAACACTACTTGTAACTAACATTACTCTGATTGAACACAACACAATTTACTGAGCATCAGTCACAAATATTGAAAAGCGAGAAGCAAGACAAGGACATCATCACTGTCCTTTCAATTTAAGCCCCCTTGGTCAACCTTTTGTCTCTGATTCATTGAGAACGTTTCACAACTGGGGCCAGCATCGTACACTCTTGATTCTATTCGTGTCATCCGTTGAATAATACTGATCGAGGTGATGCTCTTCAGGTTTCCTCAATGTGGAACAGTCCGAGTGGAGTTCCACTAATAAAAAGAGCATAACAATGATGAACGACCGTGGTTATGCCGCTCGGGATGTTTTGGCCTAGATGAGAATGGCTACGGTCATGTTGCTCGAGAAGTTTTACCCTGGGGTTTGATTTCCTTGGAGAGCTGCCACATGGCCTCCTCGTCCAAATAGTCGGTAAAATCATTAAAAAATGATGTGATGGCATCGTTCTTCTTCAAAGTCACATATTGCCTGAGGAGAGAAATGAACAAAATACAGCAATAGATATTGTGATACAGTCAAGTTACAGCATTATCTAGATATTTGTCAAACTGATGGCAAACAAATAAAATAATATATTCTTTATGATCATTAATTTAATTTTTCCTTTTCCACACAGGAAAACTAAAGCAAACTTTTTGTGGTGAAACATTTTGAGGTATAGATACATTAATTAACTTAAACCAAAAAACATTCACAATTCACAAATAATGAGGGTTTGGTGAGAACCTTCTGTGGTAAATTTTCTACTTCAGTCATTTTTCATTAAAACTTATAATTAAATCTAAACCTCGCAATACATTTTGTGTCTTAAGCCCCGACAAAATCTAAAATCTGTCTGGGTCTATTGTGCTCACAACAGAAAACCACAATCCAGCACAAGCAATTAGCAATTACACCAGGGATTTCCACACACTTCAACTCTCTTTCCATGATCATAATCTGACATTGATAGTAAACAAATTTCACTGCAGCTGCACTGACTTTCACACTCAACACAAGGACAAAAGTATTCCCATGTGGTCAATATATCTGGCTTGAAGTAATAATTTACAAATAGGATGGTATTTAACAGTGAAGGTTTTGTTTGTTTATTGATGAGTGATTTTAAGTGATGTTTTGTTCAACCTTGTAGGTTTTGAGAATTTTGGACTGAAAACCCATTGCAACAGATTTTTCATCATGGAATATTCAGGCATTGATATGTCAATTTGTGTGCTTACCAGAGTTGAATGCTTCACATTTCTAATGTACATTCTTGCTGTTTAAATCCTTACAATTCCCCTAACAAACTCTAGCAGGAATATGCATTTTCAATATTTTCAGTAACTGACATTTAGGAAAATATTTTTAATTACAAAGAAAAATTGAGCTGTCAATCACTGGTATAGCACACAGTAAAAATTTGTCCGACCTTTGATCAGTCATACTCCCAAACTTAAAGTAAAGAGATACTTCTGAAAACCAAAGAAAGATCTACCCAAAATCTAATATTTTCCTCATGGGCTATTTAACTCTCAACATAAATCATTAAAAAGAAACACAGCTTTTCACCATACATTTTAAACAGCATGAGCATTAGTAGCATACTTACTCTTGCTTGAATCTTCTCATGCTGTCGAGTATGTTGAAGTACTGCCAACATTTGATGAAGTTCACATGCTCAGACTCTGCAAGTTTATCCGGGTTGCCGAGGTGAACAAACGTGATGTCCTGGAGAATGAGTCCACTGCAAAAAATAAAACAACAGATAAATCAAAAGAGTTTGATAAATCAAAGTTTAAAAACATGACAATAAAAAAAGAGGACAAATCTGGATGAATCATTTTTTTTTCTAAATTGATTTCTTGTATATTAGCATAATTTTACTTACCACCCCCTCCTCCCCCCTCCTCCTCCCCACACACACACATACACACACACTTTCAGTAGGCAAATCCCGCCCATGCTGTTAATCCTACAATAGTATAAGTCTAATTGCTATTTACAATAAACTGTAAAGAATACCTCTTTTTCAGTAAAAAGGGCTCAGTATAGAGTGTTGGTTACCAGCCTCATTCTCATTTTGTAACAAAAGAATACACAAAGAAATTGAAGAGCAGCGTGTGCACCATATCGACTTGCAATCAGCTTCTACTATATATAAGTTGTAGCATACATGACAAAACATGTCTGCATCTACCTAGAGAAGTATTTTTTGTGCCATGTCTTAATTCATACATAAGTGCATTTAGTATTCATCTTCTCATCCAGTTGAATGATTTATATTGCACCAGTTGATCTTTTCAATCATTTTGATGCAATGCATTGCAACCTCTTTGGCACTATGACCCTCACTGTGAGCACGTAATGACTCAACAATCAATCTCTCAGTCAATCAATCAATCTCTCAGTCAATCTCTCAGTCAATTTCTCAGTCATTCAATCAATCAATTCCTCAGTCATTTAATAAATCAATCTTTCAGTCAATCAATCAATCTCTCAGTCAATCTCTCAGTCAATTTCTCAGTCATTCAATCAATAAATTCCTCAGTCATTCAATAAATCAATCTCTCAGTCAATCAATCAATCCCTCAGTCAATAAATCAATCTCTTAGTCAATCAATCAATCTCTCAGTCAATCAATCTCTCAGTCAATCATTCAATCTCTCAGTCAATCATTCAAACTCTCAGTGAATCATTCAATCTCTCAGTCAATCATTCAATCTCTCAGTCAATCTCTCAGTCAATCAATCAATCTCTCAGTCAATCAATCAATCTCTCAGTCAATCAATCAATCTCTCAGTCAATCAATCAATCATTCAATCTCTCAGTCAATCAATCAATCTCTCAGTCAATCAATCAATCAATCAATCTCCCTGTCAATCTCTCAGTCAATCTCCCTGTCAATCTCTCAGTCAATCAATCAATCTCTCTTAGTCAATCTCTCAGTTAATCAATCAATCTCTCAGTCAATCTCTCAGTCAATCAATCAATTTCTGTCAGTAAATCTCTCAGTCAATCAATCAATCTCTCAGTCAATCAATCAATCTTTCAGTCAATCAATCAATCTCTCGGTCAATCAATCAATTTCTCTCAGTAAGTCAATCAATCTCTCAGTCAATCTCTCAGTCATTCAATCAATCTCTCAGTCAATCAATCAATCTCTCTCAATCAATCTCTCTCTCTCAATCAATCAATCTCAATCAATCAATCTCAATCTCTCTCAATCAATCAATCTCTCAATCAATCAATGTTTATTGATATGAACCTGCCAATGGTCAAATACCAACTACGGGCATACTTACAGGTACGGGATGCAAGGTGGCGAAGCTGATGCGAGCGCTTCACGATATGCACGGAATGATTGACTGCTGTCAATCAACATACAATACTCTGTTAAACCCTATAAAACAAGGAGAGAAAATTGTATCAGGTTGACTGTTGTACAAAACAAAATGACACTTATTCTATATGAATCCTAATGACACTTATTCTATATGAATCCTAATGATAGCAATCGCTCTCCAGAGCAACGTTTCAAAGGTTGATGAACGTGTAGAGGCAACATTCGCTAAATTGATTTAAAACCCATTAAAAACCATCATAGCAAACCATTTCATAAATCAGTTGAACACAGAAATCAACAGGTCCATGGATATTCAGATGAAACATCAAGTTCAGTGCACTACAATAATGGAGAAACCCCATATCAGGTAGCAACAAGTTGAGATTAATTGCAAGAAAATAGGCTATAAACAGGAAAATAACAAAATGTATCATCAAAATCAGTTCAAACCAAACAATTTTACAGCAGTTTTAATTTGAAGGCCTTACCTAATAATTTATGCAAATTTGTACTATTCTTGACAAACCTAACGGTCTCAAAGCCATAAAATACCAGGAAAAAATATAAGAAAGAAATTAGGACTTGGAGGAATGCGAGGATGTGATGTCATAATTAGTCTGATCTCACTTGTTTCTGCACAAACTGAAATATCTCATTAACAGACGGACGGACTAAGGTATTAAAGTAGTTTCTGCACTATTTTGTTCCTTTTAATGTCCTCATTTATATGAGGTGAACTTGATTGACCCCTGAACCTATCCTGTAATTATAAATTAGTTTCAACATCAAAATTAATACTTTATATCTGGGCCCCAATTATCTGGACCCTAAATATCCTTCGCAAAATGCATGGGGCCATTTTTCCTCCAAGATGTAAGAGAAACAGCAATTTTTTTCAATTCTGCTGGAAAGAGGGAAGCGAGTCCCCTGGAACTTTGATATCTATAATCAGATTGAAATTGATTTTGGTTTAAGCTTACATCCACAGTCTGTCTCTGCCATTCTAACCTCCTGATGGGAGCCGAGTCCAATGCTGACAGCACTGCTAGGTATGAATTGAAGTTGTTGAGCTTCCTCAAATGCTGCCGAGAAAACAAACAGACTCATGATACAAAATAACCTAACATTTACAGATTTAAAACTAATCAAAGTTAGTTTCCACAAAGAAATTATTAGTAACAAATTCATTGATCAAATTACAGATTCTAGTTCTATTTGGCAAGCCAATAATAACATCTGTGATTGATAGTGCCAAGTAGGTATTAAAGGAATATTCCTGTAAATTTTCAGTTTCTTCTATATTATAGAAAAATGTTAAAGAAACAAATTGGTGTAAAAACATGTCAATATCTCTTTCCGTTTAAAGAGTTCTTGCATTCACAGATTGCCCGAGTGTGTTAAAAAGTGACTTCATAGTGTAAAATGTGATGTCATAAATCCAAGACAATTATGTATTTCTATTGTTCTAAAACAACCATGTTTTTCTTTTATTTGAGTGTAAAGTTCTTTAGCAAATGGGTAAGGCATGTATTTATAGAGTGTATTAAACCCCATCTCAACAAATAAACACAACATGTTTCCAGTAATTTAGAAGAAGCAATCAATTCCAAAGAAATACACATAAATTGTCTTGGATATTTATTTGCCATTATAAAATCACACTTCACACTGTGAAGTCACTTTTCAACACATTTACGCAATCTTCAAAATGCAATAACTCACGAACAGTAAGATATCAACATGATTTTACACCAATTTGTTTCTTTCATAGCCCTCTAATTATACGTATGGAAATGAATAAATATTCCTTTAACACAAATATCTCAAAAGTGGGTGCAAACTGAATAAGAAAAAGTATACATAGGTCAATAAAATCACAATCAAAGGAGACAATATATCCTGCTTTATTGCTCCTCCATGATCTGTTACAGAGAGCATGTGCACTGACAGCATCAGCGCACGGGCCAGAAATCATCCAATCACTGGTCAAGGTATTGTGAACAAACAAAGAGCGCACAGCAAAATACGCTTATGGTTTGCCTCCACGTGTTGGCATCTTTCATATAAAAACTGAACATTGCTCAAATGAAAAAATCCAATTCTGGTTATTTTGCAATTAAAAAAATTGTTATTTTTTTTTTTTCATTTTCTATTTTGTTTTCAATTACTGAAAGTGTCTGTCTGCTTTTCACATTGTCAAAAAGTGTCACTTGTGAACAATGGGCATTATATAAAACTTACTTCCAGTACCCAAGAGGTTACTTTGTGTACAATGGGCATTACATAAAAACTTACTTC
This sequence comes from Chiridota heheva, assembly GCA_020152595.1. Classification (NCBI taxonomy): domain Eukaryota; kingdom Metazoa; phylum Echinodermata; class Holothuroidea; order Apodida; family Chiridotidae; genus Chiridota; species Chiridota heheva. The sequence continues at coordinate 270,923 of JAIGNY010000216.1, forward strand.
CAGTACCCAAAAAGTTACTTTGTGTACAATGGGCATTACATAAAAACTTACTTCCAGTACCCAAAAGGTTACTTTGTGTACAATGGGCATTACACAAAAACTTACTTCCAGTACCCAAGAGGTACCCAGCTGAGTGTGTGTGACATCACATGCACGTACTCTATTGTATTCAGCCTTTTAATGCCTCTCAGTTAATAATTCCATGAAAAGAAACCCAAGGCATCATTTAACCAACTCTGGAACATCTCATCAAAATTGCATATCATACTTGTTTAATTTATCTGTTCCTGAAGATTTTTTGTGCATCAGCATAGGAGGTGGGATGAATGGGAAAATCCCTAAAATGGTTTATTTTCTAATAAATAAAATGTGGTCAAAGTTATCTATGCTGTGACTAGTGTCAGCTACTTCATATTTAAGGCAATTTTTATTTTTTCCCTAACAAAATCTACTCCTATCCATTTTGTTTTTATTTATTTTATGTCACACAAATATAGGACCTTCTCTCCTCTTTGTTGATATATTAGGTTGTTTGTTAAAGGGTACAAATGTATTGATACAACAATATTCAATGAAATTTTCAAAAGCATTTAAATAAGAATCTACAATGAAAATTTAACAAATATAAGGTTTACCAAATATTTTGAATACTAAGTTAAATAAATGATATGAGCTTATCAATTAAAAAAATAGATGTTAGGACAAACAGGTATATGAATATTAGACAAGAGAACTATTTTAAGTATCAAAACAGTGCACAAAATTCATGATACTCAAAATGCTTGACTAGACATCTAAATAAGTTGGCACTTACCTTCATAATTTTAATGAATTTAACAAGCAGCTTCTCTCTGTCATGACCTTTCTGCTCTTGAAGAATTAATGACCTCACCCTTCAAAAACAAACGGTATCAACAAGTAAGTACTAACTTCAAGTAATATTTCAGCTCTTATCACAGGAAGAACATGTTTTAACATTTTATTGCTACCAAAAATAAAACTGAATCAAAAATATGATAATTCTTCCGTGACCTCATCATTTTTTTTCCTTCAAAGTAAATCATGGGCATTTGGAATATTCTTACAATTCTTGGGATGTGATCACTTTTGTATGATAATAAGGAATTATAGTAATCTTTTCATTATAATTTGTGCAGGACCTGGTAAGTTTACATGATACATTTCGGACAACGTTTTGTATGATTATTCATTGGACACCTGATTAGTCTTTGTGTGGCAATTCGTAGGATACTTATACTTGTTAAAGAAACTACACTGAAATGAAGCAAATAGACATGTAAGTTACCAGTATGACATCTTGTTGAAATGTTGAGTGAAGATGGTCAGGTTTGGACTCTTTTCTTCATTTTGCTCTTTGGCCCAGAGTAGTACCTCTGCAATCTGTTGAAAGACAAAGTAATACATAAAGACATAAGTAATACATAAAGACATAAGTAAGACATAAAGACATAAGTAATACATAAAGACATAAGTAATACATACAGACATAAGTAATACATAAAGACATAAGTAAGTGGAATGTGAGGGAGGAGTGATGTAACGCCTTGTCTGATTTCAGTCTTTTTTGACAATGATCAAAAAAGCTCCGGAAGTAGTAGAATAGAAAACAGGAAACACTGGGCAATGTGCGGATGTGACTTTACAACTAATCATTTCTACATAATGAGGCAAAATTTGAAACTTAAATATCTTCTTAATGGATTGAACACTTCCTTCACCATTTTGTTTCTTTTCTTGCTCTCATTTTATAAGACGGATCACGACAATAGTCCTTGGTGAATGATAACAACCATACCCTTTTTTTAACATGGACGTTTACTATTACAAATTCGCCCTTCAATACTCAAATTGAAATATTTGACAAATGTTAAGGCTTAGGCTAGAAAGTGAGCAGCACAGACAATTTGGTAAAATTACAGGAAACAATTGCTGCGGCATCCTAGTGTTGGTTTGTATTAGCATCCATACCATTTCTTTTACAATTCTGATGCCTCAAATCATTTTCTTTTAAATTTGCATGTCGCTTTGTGAATATTCTACCTTAAAAACTGTTGGTAATCTACTTGTGGAAAAAAAACAAAAAAACAATTCACATGTCCTTGAGGCTTTCTACTTAGGCTGAAATCTTGGACAAAATGTATGTCGCTTTCTCCCTTCTGAAAAAAAGTTAAAGGATTAGTTCAGGGGTCAAGCATGTCTATCTTATATGAAAGAGGACTTCAAATGAAACAAAATAGTGAAGAAAGCGTTCAAAAATATTTTGCGATTAAGGAGACATCTAAGTTTAAAGTTTGGTATCATTGTGTAGAAACGACTGAAATCAGACTAGTTGTGATGTCATAGCCTCAGATTCCTCAAAGTCTTCATGTATTCTTATCATATTATGTCCTGTGATTTTGTGGCTTAAAAACCATGGGATATGCCAGAAAAGTAGTCAAACTTGACTCTAGTAAGGGTATTTATGATACACCACCTGAAGAAAGCTCATGGAAAAAAATTGAAATAGTAAAATAATTAAATAAACTTTCTTTCAAATACACTAACAATTGTTAAGAATGTGAGGATGAGGATGCCAAGTATCCATTGTAGACTTACTACACCAGTCATTTATACACAAATAAGGCAGAACTTTAATCTCCTTAACGGAATATAATTTTTGAGCGCTTTCTTCACCATTGTTTCTTTAGAAGTCTTCTTTCATATGAGATGGTCTTGCTTGACCCCTGAACTCATCCTTTTAAGTTAAATTCTTTCTGAGCCATGAATGGCCAAAATGTTGGTGCTTATCCCTTGTGCAAAGGGATGAGAGTCAAACATTGAGATGGGTACAAGGGGGCTAATAAATGCAACAATTAACTTTGTCCAAGAATGTATAAAATAGGTAACAGATACTGAATTGATTTACTGAAAATACCTCACCTCAATTTTCTGGAACAATTCCGAGTCCAGAATGGTCATCTGTTCAGCGACGTCCAGACTTCTGAAATCAAACAATGTGTGCCTCCTGGAGGAGAGAAGGAAAGTGTCAGAAAACAACCTTTAACCATTCATTAAGAATGGAGGTCAAAATAAAATTAAAAAAACTAAAAATCAAATTTCCTTTAGAGCATGTTCTTTAGTAGGATGTCAAACATCAATTGTGCCAAAGAATTTTAAGTTATACATAACAAAAATGACTAGTCCTAGGGATATCACGGTTCTTGTGTATTTTAAAGTACCCAACTATCACAGTACCACTTAGCCCTCTAAATGGCAACTCCGTGGTCTGATATTACAGTTTGAATAAGTTATAAGAAAAAAATGAAGTATGTAACTTATTCTGATGATTAAATGGATACAACAATAAAAGGCCAGGATTTTGAAGGTGTGCAGTCCACTGTCTAATGCCATGCATATTCATCATCATCATTCCTTGTTAGGTATTGGTCGGTTGTCCCAACAACATATCCTTTGACTGAATGTTACAGTGAATGGTGTAATACATCAAATTACAGCTTCCAGAATCTATATTTCTTTATCAAAACATTTTTACAAATGAACCACTTCACGGTAGGTAAGGTAGTTTTGGTTTTTACATCCTTTCTCAACAGCTAAGGTTATATAGAGATGTCTACAGTCGTTTGATAAACTAGTAGTGAAGCACTGGTGAATGAAAATCCATCAGGAATTGAACCTGGGACCTCTAGCTTACCAAGTTAATGCTATAACCGCTAGACTACAGAGATCTAGCACCACAAAAGATGGTAGGAGTTTCACCCCCTGCCTGGTTCTCTGAACACTTCTCAAAAAGAGCAGGGTGTTCATTCACTTGCCATCCTGGTAAATTCCTTGGGTCCACACTGAAAACAAGTCATTGTGACTAAAGTGTGCTTTCACACTAAAAAGTGTAAACTAACAAACAAACTCACGAGACTGAGACACTTAGAGCGGAGACGGGAACATTATTGCTCATCTTCTCCATCTTCTTGTTGTCCTCTATCTTGAGGAGGACGCAATCTCTGAGGATCTTAGCGAGCATCAGCTCTCCATCACATAGAAGCTGGAATACCAGGTCCATCAACATCTCCAGAATGTTATCCTCAACAGTTCCTCTGATCAATCAAGAAAGAAACAAAACAATTAAACAGCATTTTAATAGCTTATGTTTACTTTGATTTCATCCTAATTTTATATTTTATAAGTAGACTATTTTTTAAGGGCAACTTTTTATCCCTCTTTTCAACCTTATGGTTATTTGCTTTGTGATTAATGCAGTTTTTAGTGACTTTTTAAGATCTTTATCTTTTTACTATCTGTATCTGATTTCTGATGTTGTCTTTTAAATCTGAAGGAACTTCCTTTTTTTAATTGTGATATAATTGTCTTATTCTTAAGCAGTAATAAACTTTTTATTCTATGTTAAATTTTACCTCATTTTTGTTCATCATCTCAACTTACTTTTTAATCTTGTTTGTTTGATGAGGGCTTAACCGCACTACGAAAGCGAGGGTCAAATTGTGTCTGATAGGTTAGATCCATTTCAGAGGTTGGAAGGAAACAAAACAGGGGGAGATTGAGAGAAACACAAGAACTAAAAGCCAGAAAGTTGGGATCGAGAGGGTGGGTGCATGGGTGAAAAAAACAAAGTAGAGAGAGGGGGTGGGAGAGGACTAAATATGGTTGTAGAGGAAAGCATGATGAAGGAAGGAGATCATTCTATCTTGAGGGTTTTTCTGGAAGAGCTCGGCTATAAGGGAGTGAGGGAAGCTCTGGGAAGGTTGTACAAGGGGCAAGCAAGGAGAACGTGATGGACTGTGAGGGTGCAATGGCAATTGTTACAGAGGGGTTGTGGGAGCCAATAAGGAGGTGAGAGTGAGTGAGTGAGGTTGGTGTGACCTATTTTAAGATGGTAATGTGAATGTTGTCCACATGGGAGAGGTTGTGGATGGTGGGTTTGATCGGAATGGTGGGCTGAATGACGTGGAGTTTGTTATCAATTTAGGAGTCCCATGAGGTTTGCCAGCATTCACGAACAAGGGAAGCGATAAGCAGTTTGGTGTCAGAAAGGGTTTTGTGAAATGGTGTAAGGGGGAGCTTGAGGGCAATTGCTTAGCGGCTGCATCAGCCCTGTCATTGCCAGGGATGCCAACATGGCTGGGTATCCAGAAGAAAAGAATACTTTTCCTACAGAGGGTGGGCGGAAGGAGTTTCCAGGAAGGTGGGATGTGAAGTTATCCCATTTAAGATTGGGTTAAGAATAAAAACAGCCTTGGAGTCAGAGATAATAGCAAAGTGGTTGAGCACAGTCAACTTGACCACACCATGTGGTGCAAAAATATATTTTGTCATCAAAAAAACAAATATTGGGTTCTCAAGGTCATGCATCCCGTTACATTAATTTCTTTGAATCATCCAAATGCGTATCATTGTTTCTAGATATTTATTATACATATGAAGCACTTTTCACGCAAGCATCTTTTTATGAAATAAAAAAGTCTTGTGAGGAAGTATGGTACCTGGATTCAAACACTCTCAAGTGTGCTTATGAAACGTATAAAAAATTATCTAATTGACCGACGAGTATATAATGCCACAGTACGTCATGGAAGCTATAATACCACTGACAGATACATGCCCATGTACGAACAATACCCTGGTAATATATGGCGGAGGGGGGAGGGGTTGACACTGGCCAATGTACACTTACAGACTGATTTTTTTATATTTTTGTTATGATCAGCATGTGTTTTAAAAATGTTTACTTGAAAAGTTTGAACCAAATAAAGATCTCTGACATGCCAGCTGTATTTATCTATTATTGATTTTAGTTAACCTAATTTTAATAATTCATTTCTGTACTTATAAGTTATAAATTGAATGTGCATCGGCAAACATATTTTCGTTTTTCGTACATGCAATAGTAACGGTCCCTGCCATGCATACATCAGGTAGCCGATAGACAGAAAGAAAAATTCCCACTGATAAAAAGTAGTTCCTTCATTTCTTGGAATGTCAATTATATGACTCATGATCAATAATAGAAAGACTTTTTATTCCACAAACGACACTGCCCATTATTTGATTATATTCCATAAATAGTTTCAGTAACACTGTAGATTCTTTACCACCCTCTCACTAGTAGTCGATAATAATAAACAACATTTTTGGTCATTTAAAATCTTTTCAAATAAAAAACATCCTTGCATTCGAACATGCCTTTTACTCAAGAAACTATATAACAGGAATAATTTATGCATGTAAATAAGCTATCATCTAATGGGTCCCTGGGACGGGTCTGCAAAAAAAGTATAAAACCATCTACACTTTCAGCCAATCAGTGATAATTTATGCATGTAAATAAGATATCATTATAAATACCATCTACACTTTCAGCCAATCAGTGATAATTTATGTATGTAAATAAGCTATTATCTAACAGGTCCCTAGGATACGGTCTGCAAAAAAGTATAAATACCATCTACACTTTCAGCCAATCAATGATAAATAATTTATGCATGTAAATAAGCTATCATCATAAATACCATCCACACTTTCAGCCAATCAGTGATAATTTATGTATGTAAATAAGCCATCATCTAACAGGTTCCTGGGATACAGTCCGCAAAAAAGTATAAATACTATCTACACTTTCAGCCAATCAGTGATAATTTGTGCATGTAAATAAGCTATCATCATAAATACCATCTACACTTTCAGCCAATCAGTGATAATTTATGTGTGTAAATAAGCCATCATCTAACAGGTTCCTGGGATACGGTCCACAAAAAAGTATAAATACCAGCTACACTTTCAGCCAATCAGTGATAATTTGTGCATGTAAATAAGCTATCATCATAAATACCATCTACATTTTCAGCCAATCAGTGATAATTTACGTATGTAAATAAGCTATCATCTAACAGGTCCCTAGGATACGGTCTGCAAAAAAGTATAAATACCATCTACACTTTCAGCCAATCAGTGATAATTTATGCATGTAAATAAGCTATCATCTAACGGGTCTGCAAAAGTTTTAAAAATACCATCTACACTACCATCTTCTATCAACTAATGCATTTCAGCTAATTCTTTGCTGTGATACATGTGGCAAAGGACTAATGCATCACTTATTAAACTGGCATTGGAGTGGAAACTTCCATCGCTGATCCTAACACATAGTGAACAGCCAAAAGATTGTCCAAAACTGAACTTGACATCATTGAAACAATATTGATCATTTCAATTCTGAATTATTTTGACTGATATTGTCATACAGAAGTATACACATGAAATGAGGTCGGGGCAAAGGAATGAAAACTTGTTGAGAGAATAAATGGCCATTTTTCTTGCCGATCTTATCGTGAATTGTGTACCCAAACCGTACATCGCACATACTTCGTTGAATTGCTGTTCTACAGCGCTTGAAATTTCCTTTCATTTAATAATTATTACATTAAATAAAGGCATACCCCCTCTATTTAGAACCTGTCCTATAAGAAATATATTACACCTTTCCAATTTAAACTACGTGGTGCAGGGGAAATGTACCCAGCTAGCACGCGAGCGCTCAGGTTCAAGTCTCACCGTGACCACTGCGTAATTATTTTTCTGCTGCAGCTTTCAGGGGTCGTTTGACTTTTATCATTTTTGATGTGTTTTACCTTTCCTTTTCTTTCTAAAAATTATAGATTAGCATCATTGGAAAAGAAATTTCATAAAGAATTTAAATATGTAACACAAATCTGTTTTTAATACTGACAAGAAGTTATACTTCTGCAAAGATTGACCATTTGTTGACTAAATTTAGCCAAAAATTGCTTAATTTGCATATTTTTGTCCAATATTTCCTAAATTGGTTTTAATTACTCAAAAGATAAATATCTTAGCCTCTATTCCAACCAAAGTTGTAACGAAAGAAAATGAAAGGAAAGTTGTCAAAAATGCATATGAAAAAAAAAGGGGTTGAAATATAATTGGGGTTGCTTTTTTCAAAACTCTGGTAGAGTAAGGATTAACTAGCAGTAGTTTATTAAATGGAGCACTTTTAATCACATTTACCTAAACAAATGAGATGAAAAAAGGTAAAACTTACAGTAATTCTCCAGCTATTCTCAGCAGTAGAAAGAATGCATTTCTGTTGGCTTTCTTGCATTTGAGATCTGACTTGTGTCGAAACTTTTTATATGTGGTTCTTGGTCAAGGAAAATAATAACAATCTGAGGTCTACTAGTGAAACAATCAAAATACAAGCACGTGAATGTTTGTTAGAATTCTATGAAATTTGGAAATGTAATCTCCATCCCCTTCCCTGCCGAATAGGTACTGGTACAAATACTGGCAAGAGGAAATTCTACAATACAATGATAATCAGTCAACTTGGGCATATGTCAAAAATGCTTGCAGTTGCATTTAAATTTGCAGATGCATTTAAATATGCATTCAAGTTTGTGGATGCATTTAAGTTCCTGAAGAATTTAAATTTGAAGACACATTTATAAATTCCTTTCCCCAAAAGGCCTCAGTAATAAATATATCACCCACATGTATAAATAATCTGATTATTCCTGATATTGCATTGCAAATACTTCGCTCAATCTACCTAGCATCTTGCTCAGATTCCACTTCACTTGCATAACTGTTTTGGAGCCACAAGACTGTCTGCCATTTATTGGAAAATTCACTGCACTTTATCTCAAGTGCTTGCAAGTTACCAATTTCAAAATGAATTTGTATCATGAAATATGTATCAAATATTCATTGTGTTCAGCACATTTTTTTTTTGCTACAGAAATAATTGCATTTCATAAGGTATGTACTATTACTGTGAAAAATAAAATGCTGAAGTGCCTTGATTACGGTATTATAACATAACCAAAACTTGAACAAACTTCCAAAAACATTAAAAACATTTTGTTTCAATTTTTGATGCCGTTACACTCATAACTGAATACTCATTCAAAAATCCGCCGTCATACTAAGATGAACATCATCTGTCATTTGTAATTAAATCTAGCCATTCATGTGGAAAGTATCCTTCTTGACAATACTTGTCAACAGTGGCAAACCTCAGCACCTGTTACAAGATGGTCTGGCTATAAGGAAGTCTTAATATCCTGGCACCAGATGTCTGCTGGGGTGTAGGGAACATCTCTGCAGATTCTTAGTCTTCCTGGCACCCCAGGAGACAGACGTCTGCTGGGGTTGAGTGAACATTCCTGGAGATTTTTAGTCTTCCTGGCGCCCCCGCAGACAGACGTCTGCTGGGGTTGAGGAAACATACCTGGAGATTCTTAGTCTTACTATTTCACCTCATGATATGAGCAATAAAATCTTGAGACTCGGTCTTTTCTCATTTCTCTCTTTTCAAGTTCAATTCAGCAGTCAATGCACGCTATCTCAGACTTGTGGTACTCAAGTATGTACTGGTACTCCAAAACAATTTTTTGCACTCAAACTCGTGCTCAGCAAATATAAAATGCAAGTACTTGTACTCATGACTTCTGTACTGAAGTCAAGCCTTTGGGACTTGTAAAAATGTATTCCACTCCAAGTCTGGTTCATCAAATACGAGACAGGACAGTAGGAGGAACAAAAAAAAAGAGTGCACAATCCAGATTCTCTTATGGACTTATTCAAGTTTAAATTTCAACTCCAATTTGGGTAGCACACACTGAATCATGACTAGAGGTAACATCATATCCCCACTTTCCCCATAAGTCTTTCAGCAGTTCAATGATGTATTTGCTGAGATTTGACTTACAAGCATTGGATATGTCAGAAGAGTACTAAAACAGAGTCTAGTGAAGTTAAGGTAGTTTAAATACAACATCGTTGGAACACTTCGTGAAATTTTGTATTGCTTTTATGACCATCTTTTCCTATTCTTTGTTATTGAACATCTAGTAAAAACCATCTAAGTCATGAGGCCCCATTGGGTCAGTGCTTATCCCCAGTTTCCATGGCATGAGCAGATGAGAGTATCTGACTCCCCCGAGACGGAAAGGTAACTCCCCATCAATGCTGGTACTAATTTGTTAAAGTTGAGTGAACTGGAGCAAGTAAAGTGTCCTCCTCAATCAAACCCGGTACCTTTCGCTAACGAGCAAGACTCCTTAACCACTGGGGCACTGCACCTCTATTGAACATCTCTCTATCATAAACAGTGGCATTTTTTCTTTGTGGTTCTTCGCTCCATATTCTATCATTTTAAATGAGTATTTTTATATTCTTGGGATAATTGATCAAATGAAGTAACAATTAAGTCCAGTGTGATGAAACACCTTCGCAATGTTTGACTGATGATACGAAAAACTTCAAGGGGACAGAAAGTCTAATACAATCCTTATTTCATATAATAACGGATTAAAATCAAAACCAACTACCACAAAAAAGGGCAAGTCAATATCTTATTACTATCTCATGTTATTCATGTTTGAAGATGACACACGGAGGCTGCCATTTTGTTTAAAAAATAAATTAAAAAATTGAAAATCTTGTGCATAATGAAACTTGCATAATGAAACTATTTCCCCAACAGGGACAAGAATTGTAATGTATTCAATCATAAATTATATTAAAAGTTTTTAATCCAATATGTGACACAAAGTTTTAACATCATATCTTGATAATTTCATGTATACATAAAATATCCTTGACCCTTACAAATATATTTTTTTTTGTGAAAAACTTGAGATACATTATAAAGAAATACAAAGCATTCCAACCTGTTGGGTTGATGACATCCTAATCTGCGTGTTTTAAAATAAAAATGGCGGCTATAGTAGTGACTTCAAAGTTTTCAATAATTAAAGAATTGTGTTAAATTGCTTCGGGAGGAATGCTAAAGCTTAATCGATCCGAGCCATTAGTTTCATAGGGCTGGGACTTATCCCTGGTTTCTATGGCGCAAGCTGATAAGAGTACATGACTCCCAGCAGAGGGGAAGTCAGTCCATTGCTGGTTATTTCTGCAGAAGTGCTGCATGGTACTCATTTTACAGCTGAGTGGACTGGAGCAAGTAGAGTAAATTGCCTTGCTCAAGGACACAATGCAGTGCTCATGGCAGGAATTGAATCTGGTACCTTTCGCATACCAGCATGACTCCTGAACCACTGCACCTCTTATTTGGGAGGAAGGAAACTTGGTCATAAAACTTATTAATTTTAATTCTATCATATGCAAGAAGGATAATGTCACACATCATGTCTCCTTGAACAATTAATGTTAAGTATAATGAAATTTTAAACAATTTAACAAAACAAAAAAATTGTAAATCATTTTTGTATTTTACTGACAAAAGTTTGATGTAGCGTGTCACTGGCGTTGAGAAAAGTTTCTCTTTATGGCAAGACCTTTGAAAATTCTCGGCAACTAAAATTTGAGGTGGGCAGACTGTTCTGAAATAATGATGCCTAACTGGCAAGCACAAAAAATTTTTTTTTGAGATCTATGATGCATGCATAAATCATGATGCTGTGAATCAATCTCAATGCATCATAATTTATGCATACACCCAGGGCCTCAAAATAATCGTTTTTTTCAATCTTTGTCCCTGTTTAATGTGATTTTCCTGAACATAATTTGCCCTGGGCCAACTTTAAGGATTGTCCATAATTCATATAACAACCATATGCGACAGGTGTATATTATTCAAGTAATAACACATTAGAATGTTCATACAAATGATAACAAATAATTATGTTATATCCTTCGTAGTGATGCAGGGAAATCAAAGAGATTGTAAGGAAATCCCTCAGGAAAATTTCAATTGTTTGGAAAAGGCCAATATTTGGTCTATCAATATAAAGATTTTTCCTCACTTAACTTTTTGATCTGCATACCTTAATGCATCCAACAAAGTAGAAAAGATAAATATGTTCCTTATGCACTAAAGCATCTTCTTGAGAAGTATTCTGTATTTCTCTTCGGAATGTTTTGTTAATTAATAACATTGTTTCTTTAATTCTTGTTTTTCAAACAACTGGTTCTAAATCAGGTAGGTTATGTATGGTAATGCTAAAGCAAGTAACAACCAAGGATATCTGTGAAGATTACAAATACTGACTGAGTGAGGTGCATGAAAATTCAGGGCTCAACAAAACATACAACTTGCAGCTTAGAACAACCAAAAAATGTTATCCCAGCAACCAGGATATTTATTTAAACTGCCCAGACACAGCTTCAGTTTTCAGCAAAATTTGCATTGCATGTATACAGGTAAATTCCACAAGCATCCTTATTTACTCTCAGGGTAATAACAAATGCATACATCCCTGCCTGGCAAAAAACATGATCTTTTGTTGGTTTGTCAATCCCTAAAACCCTTTGTTTCACCATCACCTCTCACGGACACAAACCTTTATGACAGCGATTTCTAAATAAACAAATAACAAGATGAAACCTTTTAATTCCTTATTAATATGGCGGGTCATCAGAATAAATTTCAAATAATAACAAATACAGACAGAAACACAGATTAATCATTTAGGCTTCACTCCTAATAATACAGGACAATAAAAACAGGAAACAAAGTAAGGTGTAAATGACCATATCCAACAGGAAACAAAGTAAGGTGTAAATGACCATATCCAACAGGAAACAAAGTAAGGTGTAAATGACCATGCTATTGGAGGCCTTACAGGATATTCTACATCCTGATATGCGATGGGTAAAAAGGATATCTGTAGAGGAGTTTATTTAGCAGCTCCTTGGATGATATGAATGTCCTGTACGTTGTGAGAAAAGCCTCTGAATAAACCAACTCTGCAAAAACAAAGAAGATATGAGCATAATAGCATGTCAGACTTCAATAATTCATGCTGCAGAAACATTAATGAGTTCTGCTTGACAATGACAATAGGGTACCAAGTGACCAGTGCTCCACAAATCATTCCTTTAATGTCAAGGACAATTTTGGCAGTAGAGTAGACAAACAAACCCAATAACCTTGTGTTTTTCTCCATTCTTAGCATATTTCATTTACAAACTGAGCTCTATTTTTTTTCAAAATATGAAAATGATTCATTTAAAGAAATATTCCCAAGAATATTTTCCTGTATATCATAGAGGACCATAAAAAAAAAGGATTTAATGTAAAAATCATATTGATATCTTTTTCTGTTTGTGAGTTTTGCATTTCAAAAATTACATGTGGGTTAAAAAGTGACCTCACAGTGTAAAGTGTGATGTCATAAAGGCAAATCCAAGACAATTTTTGTACATACATACAGAAAGCAAGTTTCTTCCTAATAAAAACCTCACAGCTCCAATACCTTAAATCTAAACAAAGCTGTGTTAAGATGTGCAGACAGTAAGTTCTGGCTTAAATATGACAAAACAAGGAACAATTCTCAAATCCTCCGACATGTCCTTCACCATTTTTGTTATGTGCCTCAGGCTATATCAATACTCTCAAACATGACAATAACAAGCACAAATCAAATCTCCACAATTGTCTCCAAAGATGCTCAGGAATATCTTCAGAACCTCATCTGGCGATATTGTTATCAAATCTGAAGTTTATTTATAGGATGTCTCTCACCTTTCCTATCTGCATCAGCTGCGTAAATGATGAGGGCATCCACTGGTCCACCTTTATAGGGCGGTTCACTTGACTGAAAGAGACAATATTAAGATCAATTTACAATCTTCTTACTTAAAGTCTTAAAGGTACATAGACAGATTTGATATTAGTCAGAAAGCTCTTTATGTTCTGAAAAGAGTGGTCTTTAAATTACGTCAGCTGCACATGAAGTATCAGAAAGCTTTTTACATTCTGAAAAGAGTGGTCTTTAAATTACGCCAGCTGCACATGAAGTATCAGAAAGCTCTCTTTACATTCTGAAAAGAGTGGTCTTTAAATTATGTCAGCTGCACATAAAGTTTCCCAAGTTATTGCTAATCAATATGTTTGTAAAAATTGTGATGTATGAAAGAGAGGACAGCTCAAAATCTTTAATGTAATTCTTCCAATTTCTGCCCTTTTAATTAAGAGTCACTGAAAATCACTGGAGTGTATTCTCCTGATGGAGATTCAAAACCTCTATGCATATTCAACTTCTCCCATTCATATAAAGATGGGAAGGATTGAAAAACAGTAAGTAAATATAAAGAAATTCATTGGTTTCTCATGTGAAACAAAATTTCAATACAATTTGCATAATTCATCATTATAAAATCTTAAAATTAAAATGCTGTGCCAATTTTAACCCATTTTGATGAAATCTGCTGCTATTTTCATGGTTTATAGCCTATTTTCTTCCAAATAAGATCATCAAGTTGTTGCTGCCTGTCCATAGATTTAATAAAACCAAGATAAAAGATATTAAGATGGAATCTCAGTGTCTGTGAATAAAACAATGCAATGTTGCTACAGCCTATCAATGTTGCTACAGCCTATCAATGTTGCTACAGCCTACCAATGTTGCTACAGCCTACCAATGTTGCTACAGCCTACCAATGTTGCTACAGCCTACCAATGTTGCTACAGCCTATCAATGCTGCTACAGCCTACCAATGTTGCTACAGCCTACCAATGTTGCTACAGCCTACCAATGTTGCTATAGCCCATCAATGTTACTACAGCCCATCAATGTTGCTACAGCCTACCAATGTTGCTACAGCCTACCAATATTGCTACAGCCTACCAATGTTGCTACAGCCTACCAATGTTGCTACAGCCTACCAATGCTGCTACAGCCTACCAATGCTGCTACAGCCTACCAATGCTGCTACTGCCTACCAATGTTGCTACAGCCTACCAATGTTGCTACAGCCTACCAATGTTGCTACAGCCTACCAATGTTGCTACAGCCTACCAATGTTGCCTACCAATGTTGCTACAGCCTACCAATGTCGCTACAGCCTACCAATGTCGCTACAGCCTATCAATGTCGCTACAGCCTATCAATGTCGCTACAGCCTATCAACATCACAACAGCCTATCAACATCGCTACAGCCTACCAACGCGTTGATACAGCCTTGCTAAAGCCTACCAATGTCGCTACAGCCTACCAATGTCGCTACAGCCTACCAATGTCGCTACAGCCTACCAATGTCGCTACAGCCTACCAATGTCGCTACAGCCTACCAATGTCGCTACAGCCTATCAATGTCGCTACAGCCTATCAATGTCGCTACAGCCTATCAATGTCGCTACAGCCTATCAATGTCGCTACAGCCTATCAATGTCGCTACAGCCTATCAATGTCGCTACAGCCTACCAATGTTGCTACAGCCTACCAATGTTGCTACAGCCTACCAATGTTGCTATGGCCTATCAATGTTGCTACAGCCTATCAATGTTACTACAGCCTATCAATGTTACCACAGCCTATCACTATCAAAAAGGACCTTTCCTGCGTCTATTAAACACAACATGTTAAACTCCTTCTAATAGGTTATTCAAACTCGGACATCCAAATACCCTTTACAAAGTTTCCTTCCCTTGTTTGGTTAATAATTCAAACACATATTAAATGGTCAAATTCCTAGCTTATTGTTGAATGTATTTCTTAAGAATCTTTAACCTTTCTTGAGCCTTTGTGGACATTTCTTGATAACTAAAAAGCTTCAAAAAGCGCTTAAAACTTGATCAAAATTTGACATTCCGTGAATATAAAGAACTGTTAATACTCCTGGCGTATCGACGTCACAGCTTTTTTGCAGTAAGGCTCTCAGGGTAAATTGTGTTAATAATTCAATAAGACAATAACTCCTGGGGATCAAATGGCCAGTGGCCTAAATTCCTGTAAAATCCATGTTTCCATGGTGATGCTTCCTTTGCATAGTAACACATGTAGTTAGGGGAATGAATTGTTGATAACTTAATGAAGGATCAATGTCCTTAAGTCTACAAGTCATTTTGAATATTAAGAAATCAATGTTGGCAGATCAAATATTTGATGTAAAGGAGACAGGGGATTTGTATAAGATGCAGATTTTGCCAAGTAATAAATCAGAATTGATTTTTCTTTGCGTTGGGAACAGACAGAACAATTCATATTTCCAGTTAATATAACAATGAAAAAGTTGTTGAAAAGTTATCGAGTAATGTGGAGTCATTTTACCTTCATTTGCTGCTACAAGTCTATGACTATGGGAATAGGCATAATGCCCAACATTTTCTATTGGGGAAGAAGGAGATGGGAGGGGGGGGGGGGGTGAGGGGTCCCCTGGGAGGGGGACAAGTAAGTTTGTCCCAAATAGCATTTTCTTAGCTTTGGGTTGTTTGCCTGATTTTCTTTATTTCTTACTTCTTATCCCTTTCATTGCTTTGTTGCCCATTTGCACCCCTCCGTCACCTAGTTTGGCATCTTTCAATCAAGGGTTCACTTTCTTCACCATTTGCTTCCTTTCAATGTCCTCTACCATACAATATCAGCATGTGTCACGAATACACATATCCTCCACACTATATAAATGTACACATAAAATAAGGTGGAGTAGAGGAAGGGGTTCTATCCCAAATGAGTGTGTTCCACCAATACACATATTCTCTACAAATGCACACATAAAACAAGGTGGAGTAGAGGAAGGGGGCTGAGGCAGGCTTGGAAAAATCACTCGCCTACTCGCCATGGGCGAGTAAAAAAATTGTGTTGAGTAAAAATACCAACATATAGTGTGTTACTCCCCACACTTAATTAGCCATGGCGAGTGAAAATCTTGCTTTGATAAATTGTTTATTTCGCATAACATACTTACGACACTATCTTGTGTTTTTTCTCTACTAAAAAATGCCTCCACACACACACAAAAACAAGTGATATTTCCATTAAAATCCAAAACATAAAACAAAATTTGGGCGATAGCCATCAACTTTAAAAATCCAAGTAAGTTTGTGCACGTTGATTTAATTTGTTTTTTAAACCACCTACTTTATTTCATTGGTGCATATGTAGCCTTGCTATGTTTTTGCGTATATACACGAAAAGGGCAATACAGAGGTATGCTAGTTGCATGAAAATTGTCAAATTTCAGATGAAAGTGTTAGCAAGTAGTTGAAAATACTTGCGGAGTGGAAATACTAGTTTCATCGAATTTATTCGCCAAGCTGTAGGAGAGGCTGGCGAGGGACTTTTTTTGTATTTTTCCAAGCCTGGTCTGAGGGGGTTTCTATCCTATAACTTACATCATTGACATCCGAGTTTGGTATGAGGAGTTCAGAGATGTTAAGTTTATGAAGGATGGGATGCTCCTCCCCTTCTTCCTTATCTTTGGTTGGTCTGTGTTTACTATCCTGATTACTTGACTCACTTTCTGATCTGCAAAAAAAAGAACATTCAACCAAGTTTAAATCAACAGTGAGAGCAATTCCTCGAAATCAACAAACTTTATATTCGTCAATTTTGAAAAACTCGTATTCAAATTAGTCATCCACAATGCAACGTTACCCATAAGTCCTTGCTCTTTCCCGGAAAATTGTTACACAAACTTAAAATCTGCGTGCGCTTGCAAACTTCAAATACTGTACAGGAAAAGCTGGAAGTTGAATATTCAGGAAAAGCTGGAAGTTAAATATTCAGGAAGATAATTTTCATACGCACAAAAAAGCCAGATCTGCTGGTGTGATTGGCCTGTCCATTTTTTCATTGAACTAATAAAAAGATCGACCTGTGCAGTGACCTTTAGTGCTAGACGTGAAACGGTCACTGACAGTCTCCCCTAACCATTCTATATCAACTATAAACGCATAAATTAACGTTAGCAAGGATTATACCAGTGAATTAATGCTCGATTTTTATTGTTTTTGTTTCTCACATTATCATCAATAGCGTCAATTTTGTATTCTGTTGCTGAGAAGATATATTTTATTTAATTCTTTGTGTACGTGGCAGAATAATTCTGCCCAAATACCGGGAATATCAGGCTGTAGGCATACTCGAAGCAGCACCGTTCATGCTATCATATCACTGTGTACGTACGTATTGTGCACTGTATGTATGTTACAGTTAAGTCATAGTTAACACAGTGAATTAATGCTCAATTTCTAATGTATTTGTTTCTCATATTATCATCAACAGCGTAAATTTTGTATTTTGCTATGAGAGAACAAGCTGAAGATATTTTTTCCTAATCCTTTAGGCACATGGCAGAATAATGCTGTGGATACAGCCAGAACACCAGGCTGTCGGTCGGTAGTTATTAGTTTAGCTCCCTGCATTAAAGTTAAATCCATCTGAGCCATTAGGTTCATTGGGCCAGTCAGTGCTTATCCCGGTTTCCATGGCGCAAGCGGATGAGAGTACATGACTCCCCCTGGACGGGACGCCAGTCCATTGCAGACTAACTCCCCAGCAGTGCTGGTATTCATTTTACAGCTGAGTGGACTGAAGCAAGTAGAGTTAAGTGTCTTGTTCAAGGACACAATGCAGCACTCACGACGGGAATCAAACTCGGTACCTCTTGAATATGAGCATGACTCCTTAACCACCGAACCACAGCACCTCTCCCTGCATATATACCCACATTAACAACATGCAGCAATCACACAACGTCAGCTGCAGCATACAGATATGGTTTCAAGTGAAAGAAATTACCACCAAACGATAGTAACTCTAGCTGTAGGCATACTTCACAACAGCAACATTCATGTTATGCTATCCTATACGGAGGGTCAAACCACATTTTCCGAGAATAATCACACATAATGGAAACGTCTGTGTAACGAATGTCTAATATGATAGTGTAATGTTATATTGCGGGAATGAATATGATTAGCATAGATATTCGTCGATTTCGAAGAAGATAAAGTTTGTCGATTTTGAGGAATTGCTCGGACTGAACAATGTAACAAAAATGCATCTCTAATGAACTATGACATGTAATTCTAAATACAAAATACCTTGTTTGAATGCTTCAGTTCTAATTCTTATACAGATGGTCATTTTTGTCCTTAGATTCTGATGCATGAATATTCACGCAATTTTTTTATTTCTGGTGAAAATTGGAAGGTCAAAACTTTCAGTGCAAAATTAAAATATGTGGATTTTTCAAAAGAAGAGGTGGTTTCTCATACTCGACGGTCCTTGGTATTATAAAGGCATGTTCACCCACTGAGTGTATTAGAATGTTCATGTATAACTGTGACCAAATTCTAGAAGTACAATAAGCTGATAGTACAAAAAGCCATTGATATATTAGGTCGCCATGGAAAATTCATGTGACTTGACCGATTACTTATTTTGTTCACCCAACGAGTACATTTGAACCCAAGTGAAAGTCAAATGGAAAACAGATCAGCTTGATTTAGAAAGGGGCAAGGTGCTAGATTTATAGAGAGGCACATAAATGCGTGTGCTAAGCACTGCACCTTTTCGGTTTGGAGTTCTTACTGGTTAAGCTCCTGGTGAAGCTTTGGAATTTTAGCTATCATCATACCTCACAATTAGCCAAACAGGACCATTTCTTAAAGGAGCACTAGACCGAAAAGTGAGGGCGTATTTTTAGGGAGTCCCCCCCCCAAAAAATAAAATGCTTATCTAGCACGCAACAGTATAACAATTTTCTGGTTAATATAAATATTCAAGTGACTTTTATTCCCACGATGTCAGTGGGCTATAAAAGCATGAAGTTTATCGATCTGTTGTGGATAATATATCTGTGAAATTTGCAAAAACGAGCGCCCCCACTTTTCGGTCTAGTGCTCCTTTAATAATTACTAAGGTATTATTTCGTGTTCTGTATCTATGTAAGGTATTTCATAAATGAGGTTAATTAAGTTTATTTAGTCTAATCTTTTTTTTCCACATTTTTTTCTGATGAGGGGCAGGGCGGACCTAAAGGGGGTGGGGCAGACCAACAGTAGGGCAGGGTGGGCTGGGCCGCTCCTCTGAAACAGCAAAGCTAAGGCACTGAAAAACATGTACAAAATTTCAAGTTGTCCGATTATAATTGAGTAACACTGATGATATTCAGTACCAATGCCTACACGAAAGTATTTGATTAACCTTGGAACTGTAGAATAAACTGACTTCACTTTTAAATCACACCAGTGAAAGCAAATGTTGATAGTTATGAGATCTACTGTGTGAGTAGCCAATTCCTTATGTAGTGTTGGCACACTTTTCTCCTTCTCTCCCATTTCAATGTTGGTTGAAACAAAAGTGTCCCGTGATGATCCACTTTTAACTCGCAATATTGAGACGGGTAGAAGGGGGCTTAAAGGATGTAAAAAGTGACAACTAATTTTGTCCAAGATTGCCAATTCTAAAAGTCTTACCTTCGATTGCACTGCTTCCCATTTTCTATCACCACACTGTCTGATTTCTTCTTAAGTTCTAACTTTGGAAGAGACCGCATCTCTGGGTTGGTGTAGTGCCTTATCCGGTGCTCCTGATTGATCAATAAAAAGGTTTTATTAAAATACAGAATTTTCTTTATATATGGAGTTAAGCAGTGGTTTTCCATGACAGAGAGGTGCAAGGTTGGACAAACCACTTGCCCTGCTGCCTGGAACAACCAAGCCTTTGTTAGGACAACCATAATTTTTGCAAGCTCTGCCTTGTAGACAACTTATTCTTGAACAGAAAATGTATTAAGCATAACCACAAAGAAACCTTCTTTTCCTCCAGGACAACCATCATATTTAGGTCACTATGCCCGGTTGTCAGGTTGATCTCGGGTTGCTTTGTTGATAACTGGAGGGGGAAAGGGGGGGAAATACCACCAATAATTTTCAATAAGACTACTTCCCCAATCTCAGAACAATCCTTGATTCAATATTTTTATATTTAATATTTTTATAATATTTTTCACAGTAAAAGTGCATTTGGCATTGCGTTCTTCGCTTGTCTTTTTTATCATTACCATTTCTATTTTAACAGATTTTAATGCAACTGACAACTTGGTCAAGGGCTGCAAACAATATGTTTGAGCATTATAATATGTATTTGATTATGTGAATATGCAAAAATATATTAGCATGCAAATATGTATATGCAAATATGTATTAAGTATGTATATATGTATAAGTATATACATATGTATGAGTATGTATATGGGCCACTAAATGAGAGCTATTAGACAAATCAACTGAAACTATATTTGAGGAAGGACACAAAATACCGTATTTTAGTGTGTTTTCATGATTCTGCCCTCGCTATCCACTTTCGGTAGGCAAATCACATCTATGGCTGTCACTATCATTATGTGTTAGAAAAGTGAATTAGAATAATACGTATTAACAATTGACCATGCATTTGTTAATTTCCTGATTATTTTTTTTTCATTTTTCAAAAATATCAAAATTTGCTAAACTTTCCTTGAATGTAGAGACCCTGAACTAAATACACCAATCACAATGAATGGCTACTTACTGGTGAAACTGATAGACTGCCTCGTCCTTTGGGTGGGAGAGATGGAATTGTGGCCTCTAGCGAGTCGTACGAACCCTCCGAACTGGTCTCTATACTCGACCCATATGAATTCCTGGGACTTCTACTTGTCAACCTAGATGGACAGATGTACGACTGCTGGAAGAATTCTTCTCGCTTCTCCGCCTGCATGTCCATCGTAGATTGTCTGGTGTCGGCGTAGAAGTCAAACTGGAATTCCTGCTGTGTGTACCCTTCCAGCAGGTCCATGTATGTGTTTACTGCGGGAGGAAAGGAGGAAATCGATGTAAAGGTCAGGAGAAAGGGGGGTTTGGAATCTAAACAAAGCTTCCAAAATTCTCCTACAAATTAAATAAAAAGTTCCAGAAAATATCCTTAAAAGGTCCTGACTTTGAGGTGATGACATCTATTTATCATTTTAAATTAAATTTAATGTCTATTTGACCCCCCTTCCCCTTCCTAATATGAACGGGTGGCTACACCCCTGCTATCAGCCTGTTTAGAGAAAATGGGTTTTCTATGACACATGGGATAGCTTACCATACGACAGATGGCATGTTGGAAAATCACCTACACATAACATAGTGATTTGGCATAATTTGTACTTTCATCCAAAACATTTTTTACCTTTTACATTGACCTTCACAACAAAGTGTTAAATTCTGTGTACTAGAAATGCTGTGACCCCAGGTCTTCCCAAAAAATAACAAAGTACAACATATACTAGTCCGTACAGGCATACCTTGATGCATTTAAAAAAATTAAATGTAGAAATTTTCTATTCCTGCAACTTTTAAACAGGGAGCTGCATTTTTCGATCCTAAAATATATGATTTCCCATCTTTAAATTTAAAGATGGGAACTGTATTAATGAATAAACATGAACAGGAACCTATTCTAATGCATATTCATTAATTGAATGGGAACCCTACAGTATATTCAAAGGAAGTGCATCTTATTCAACAAAAGTTACCCTTTTTACACTATTGACACAAAGACTTGAATCATTTTTAAATGTGCATTCAAGAAAAGCACCACTTTATATTATATTAATTATCATCTCATGAATATTCATACTTACTATGTTTGATTTTTGGTGGAAGGGGTGGGGCTTCATCCACAGAATCCATACCCTGAGAACTTCCATATCCAATAGAATGTCTCCTCATGTCCTCCTCACAGCCCTCAATATAGGCATCATTATCAGTTACCAGAAGGTCCTCTCTATACTCCGCAGCACACTTATCTGATAACTCCTCCGCTTCACTGGGATCCACGTTATCGTAGCCAGACAATCTTCGACCTTTCTTCTTTTTTATTGGCAGTGGGGGTATCCCTGGCATGATGTCATTGCTCATGAGTCTCTGCTCATCAGTCATAAATTCTATCGTTCCCGCACTCCATGGTCTGCTAGGAACTGAATATCTTAAATGTTCCGGGCTGGCAGTATGATGACTTGAAATGCTAGAATGCACAGAGAGTCTCGACATTTCATTTGTATCCCTTTCGATTAGGCTTCTCATATTTTCTGAGATTTCGTCAGACTCTGTATATGTGAGGGAGCTATTTCGGCTAGATTCTGAATGACTGTGAATGCTCGTCTCAGATATCGCTCCCGTGCTACTACGAATAGATTCTGAATGACTGCAAACACTTAGACTACTGTACGCAGATGACTGCTGGGATATTTGTGAATGTTCGCTTGTAACAGACATGGAGCTGCCCGAAAATGACCTTGCTAGCCTGTCGTCAGAGGAGGAGTTAGAACGAAGTGAACTTTCCACCATGGAGAAACGCTTGCCTGCATTGGCCTTTTGCTTGGGGGGCAAGGGCGGCGGATGCTGATTACACCTATGGAGGGAATACAAAAATAATAGTAGTAAAGATAGTAGTGAAGCTTGTCTCTCTCAACAATGTGAAATGATAAAGTTTATTAATAGAAACCAATATCATTCAATTTAGTTTGACAAGGGTTAATAGTCATCTTGGTCAGAAAGTTACATGAAACGAGACCTGGGTTTCGCTCAGTTTGATTATGACACGTGTTAATGCTTACTCTCTCTGCAAACTTGGCCATCTTAGAAGTTTCTTTTTTCTTAACTTTCCTTCAAACTATTTTGGTGACATGGTTAAACAATAGGATTTCAGTATAGAATGGAGAGGTATTACATGAACTATCACTTTGAATAACAGGGTTTGAAATTAAAGCATCTGGAAAATAGTCAACCTTTTTAACTGCAGATATAGCTGTATATTGTTCAACCTTTTTACCTGCAGATATAGCTGTATATTGTTCAACCTTTTTACCTGCAGATATAGCTGTATATCGTTCAACCTTTTTACCTGCAGATATAGCTGTATATCGGCCAACTTTTTTACCTGTACAGATAGCTGTAAAACAGTTAAATGTTTTACCTGTAGAGATATCTGTATAGCAGTCAACTTTTTAACCTGTATACATAGCGGTACACAATTAATTTTTACCTGTAAAGCTATGTTATTACAGTCAACTTTTTAACCTGTATACATAGCTAAATAACAGTCAACTTTTTAACCTGTGTACATAGCTAAATAACAGTTAATTCTATTACCTGTAAAAATGTTTGCTTGTGATTAATTGTACAGCAACTTAGGCAATTTTACCTCTTAAATTAACACACCACCACCAAATACCTGAATTTCACCAATAGAATATAACAATTTGAATTGGTAGAAGAAAAAAGTGGAAAAAAATCCTTCCTTGTTTGATTATATTTCTCTATATCTTAAGCTACTTTCGCTTTCTAGATGTAATCCATCCAATTTTGTCCTTGATGTAACAATTTGTCAACAGAACAACAGTGACCAAGTACACATTAAGTTTCAACTTTCCATTTTGTTTTGAGATATATAGAATTGTTTTTATTTTGAGATATATATATAGAATTGTTTTTATTTTGAAAGATATTTATCAGAGATAAATTTCCTCATCATGACACAAGTTTAATGACTTAGTTGTATTTAAAAAATTCAGTGTGTCGGTCACAGACAATCGGGGCACACAACTAAATTTAAGAGTCAAATGAGGACGGGAGAAATCAAGATGTGATTCTTAGAAATTTAGCGATAAGAACTACATGTTTCACTACAGGTCTTCAATCAACCTAGCTAGGTTAGTGAACCAGAAGGTAACTAAATTAAATCCAATAAAAAGTTGACAAGTGGTCACCCCTTCACAGATTATCAACCTAGAATCTGCCCTCAGGAAGTCTTGCCCACTTTTAATGTAATTTCCCTTAACCTGATCTTTCCCTCAGGCAGAGGGCAAGAGCCCTGCAGTCACCCCCCCCCCCTCCCCCACCACCCCTAGTATCATGATAAGGATTAATAGGTCAGTTTGACAATATCATTTATTTTGACAGTTTTCTTCACATTTTAACAGTTTTCTTCACATTTTGACAGTTTTCTTCACAGTTTGACTGTTTTCTTCACATTTTGACTGTTTTCTTCACATTTTGACTATTTTCTTCATATTTTGACTGTTTTCTTCACAATCTTTGATTATTTTAATGTGCTCTTTCATAAAGATGATATTGCTTGACCAATGGAACTAATCCTTTAAGGTTGTTCAAGGAAAGACTCCATTTAATATATGGTAAATTGTACACATGAAGAAAATTGAACACCTATAACAAACTGTATAAGGAATGATTGGCAAATAAAGGCTGCACGCAGTTTCCCCTCCATACCTCTCTACATCCCGACTGGGAGTAAACCTAATCTCCTTTTGCTCTACAGCATGTTTCATACCACAATCTGGCCTTGTTACTAATGAAATGATGCCTAATAACATTTTGGTAACAAGCTTGAGGCACCAAATCAGAAGGCAGTCAATACGCTCATCAGACAACACTATTTGAAGTATGGCTACATAATATCACCATAATCCTCAATATACCTTATCTGAACATAATATTTTTAAAAATCCTTTATTTTACTATCAAGAAATATATCCTTTACATTTATATCGAAAATTAGATGCTTTTTGCATCATAAAATGGCAGCCCCTAATAAAACAATTAGTCAGTCTTCCTACTGGTTTTAATTTTAGTGGATTACTACTTAAATAGTTTATTGCTACCTTTCCTATTACTACTTAATTAGTTCATTGCTACCTATCCTATTACTACTTAGTGTATTGCTACCTATCCTATTACTACTTAATTAGTGTATTGCTACCTATCCTATTACTACTTAAATAGTTTATTGCTACCTATCCTATTACTACTTAACTAGTTTATTGCTACCTATCATATTACTACTTAAATAGTGTATTGATACCTATCCCATTACTACTTAGTGTATTGCTACCTATCCTATTACTACTTAAATAGTTTATTGCTACCTATCCTATTACTACTTAAATAGTTTATTGCTACCTATCCTATTACTACTTAAATAGTTTATTGCTACCAAACCTATTACTACTTAAATAGTGTATTGCTACCTATTCTATTACTACATAAATAGTTTATTGCTACCTATCCTATTACTACTTAAATAGTTTATTGCTACCTATCCTATTACTACTTAAATAGTTTATTGCTACCTATCCTATTAATACTTAAATAGTGTATTGTTACCTATCCTATTACTACTTAAAGTGTATTGCTACCTATCCTATTACTACTTAAATAGTTTATTGCTCCCTATCCTATTACTACTTAAATAGTGTATTGCTACCAAACCTATTACTACTTAAATAGTGTATTGCTACCTATCCTATTACTACTTAAAAGTTTATTGCTCCTATCCTATTACTACTTAAATAGTGTATTGCTACCAAACCTATTACTACTTAAATAGTTCATTGCTACCTATCCTATTACTACATAAATAGTTTATTGCTACCTATCCTATTACTACTTAAATAATGTATTGCTACCTATCCTATTACTACTTAAATAGTTTATTGCTACCTATCCTATTACTACTTAAATAGTTTATTGTTACCTATCCTATTACTACTTAAATAGTTTATTGCTACCTATCCTATTACTACTTAAATAGTTTATTGCTCCCTATCCTATTACTACTTAAATAGTTTATTGCTACCAAACCTATTACTACTTAAATAGTGTATTGCTACCTATCCTATTACTACTTAAATAGTTTATTGCTACCTATCCTGTTACTACTTAAATAGTTTATTGCTACCTATCCTATTACTACTTTAATAGTTTATTGCTACCTATCCTATTAC
>JAIGNY010000216.1:302500-405000 GCA_020152595.1 Chiridota heheva
TCACCGGTGCAAATTTGACTTTTGCCAGGGAATTTCACAGTAATCTTTACAAATTCATTTCAATAATTTCTGAAGAGCAGATTTGAACATTTTAGTCATCAGCAAAACCTTGCACAAAAAAGTTCCAGAAATATAAATTTTGATATCATTTCCAAAGCATACAGTACATACAACTTTAGAATTACAGAATTTAAAAAGCAAAATAAATGTTAACGGCTGAAATTTTCCACAATTTAAATTATGGTGACTGCACATGTCTTGACTTCCCAATCAGGACATCTCCTGATCGGGGTGTGGACCGGACTCTTTAAATTCTTTATGTGTGTTTCATCTAATTTGCTCTTAAGGTAATTTAAATACTTTGTTGGAATATAATACTCATTTTAGTGAACATAATATCTCACCTAACCATAGACCTCTAAGTGTTAAAAACTTGAGTTTGTTACTGAATTCAAATAAAGTTCAAAGTTTTAAAAATAATCATCATAGAAAACCAATGCAACACATATTTTTGAAAACTGGTTTCACTGGGCAGAACTCGTTACCCGTTAGGTTTATTTGGATGAGAATCTTAGTTGTCCTAAGCAGCAGGACGAGTGACCTGTTGACCCTGGATGTATGTCAATGAATTCTTTGGAAAGTTTAAAGGATTAGTTCAGTGGTCAGCAAGTTTATGTTATATGAAACTAATTCCACATCTTATTTCCTTGAGGAGATATTCAAATTTAAAGCTTTTTTTCTCACCTGCATAGAAATGTAGTACAGTAAGTATACTATGGAAGGTTGGCACTCTCATCCTCACATTTTTAACAATTATTAATGTATTTGAAAGAAAATGTATTTAACAATTGTTACTATTTGAATTTTTTTTTAATATATATTTTATTTTGAATTTATTTTTATATGTATTTTTTTTCTTCATTTCTTCAGGTGGTAAATTGTAATTACCGTTAATAGATTCCGTTTACTACTTTCCTGACATGTACAATGGTTTTTAAGCCACAAAATCACACAAGATGAAGTATGAAGAATACATAAAGACTTTGAGGGGCCGGAGTCTGTGACATCACAACTAGTCTGATTTTGGTCGTTTCTACACAAATGATACCAAACTTTTAAATAATAGTTTTAAATAACTTAAATATCTCCTAAACAGAAGTTAAATTGTGCCTGCTTTCTTCACCATTGTGTTTCTTTTGAAGTCCCCTTTCGTATAAAATGGACTTGCTTGACCACTGAACTAATCCTTTAATGCAGGTTTATAGATGGATACTTAAGAATATTTAATGTATGTTAGTGGACACTTTATGTTGATGGATATATACTGTATGTAAAAGAGTGCACTAGAATTAGAATTTATGGCATGAAGAAAAATTTACAAGAAAGTCAGGGCAAAGAGAGATTAGCACTTCATGCATGAATGGTAAGGCAAGTATTATACAGCACAGATATGAATATTCAGTAAATATCTCATTAATTCATATCATATGAATTGATTAATATAGAATAGGTTTTAAGGATATGAATATTCATAGATATGATTACATCAAAGAAATTATGCAAATAGATCAAATATGAATTTCAATGTAATTTTACAGTAAGTAATTAAATACTACTAAAAATAATACTTCCTAAAGTTTCTCAACAATGGAGAGACCTCATTTTCATCGGAATTTTTGGCACTTTTTAAAAATGTTCATATCTGCATATTTATTACGTAGAGATGCTTTTAGATGTTTAATTAAAGCTACATAAAGAAAAGCACATACCAAGCAAGCATACATATAAAAGGTTATATGTAACAAGAACATGAACATAATTTCACGGTGTTAAAACCCAACAAATACAGCAGAGGCTTAGCTTATAAGCACAAGTTAATGTCATAACTGACATATATGTCCGAGAATATAATTGAGCATTTTAACTGGATGATGATAAGCCATATTCTATGGTTAAATACCCAAACCTGGGGATGGTGGGAAAATAATTCACTTAAACTAAAATACACTTGAATTTAACACTGAAGCTATGCTTTGAAAATTAATCTTTATAAAGTAAATTTTGAAAAGGTGATAACTTTCTAAAAGATTTTCCCCCGATATATGAAGACAACAATGAGAGATAAAATCTCATAGCACTGGAGTCCAATGTAAAGTGAAAGTGGCTTTTTTTTCATGACTTATCATATAAGTTTAAGTGTCCCCTACCCCCCTCCCCCATTTTTATCCTAAATGCTCCCAGTAATGGATGGTATAATATGTGATGTATGATTGGTCATTGAGAAAGTGGTTTATGGTCATTCACAATAAATACACATTCCTCCAAACCAATTCTAACTTACGTCAGTGGAGTTGCCTTTTTCAGGTGAATGATTGCTATTGGTTAAATTCAGCTTCTGTTGTTCTTTGTCTCTGAGCTTTGAGATGTAAAGTTTGACAAGTTCCTTGACCCCAGATTTGACTGCTTCGGTGAAGACTTCTCCCTCCTGTTTGTCCAGGGATGATGTCCCATACAGGAGAATCTTGTCTGACCATCGGATGAGGTTGGCCACACTCTGGTAGACGTTGCTGTGCTGTGATATCAGTAAACTACTGCCAAAGATACAGGAAGATACAAAACCATAAAGTGAATGCGTGTTTTTTTGCTAAGTCCAGTGGATTTTGCAATAATACCATTATGAAGCCTGATATCTTCCACTTTCAGTATAATAATATACAATTTTCTTTCTGAACCATGACCTTAAATTGTTTAAATACAAAAAGCAACTTTTCACACATTTTGCTTTTGTTAGCCCTGTTGAAGTGGTACTTAATTCAATTTTCCAATTGTAGGTATGTAACTGTTCTAAATAGGTTGATTTACTTATCTATTTTCTACTCTTTAAAGTTTACAAACATATAATAAATGAGGCATCTCCTGTAAGATTGTTTCTTGTAATAAAACCTTGCAATATTCATCGGCTGCAAGATTCTTTTTGCTACACAATGTTGCAAAATTTATCTATTGATGCCACACAAAAGTATATATCACTAAATGCTAAATAAAGATTCTATTTCTCAAAATAGTGCTGTTCTAGAAATCTTCAAGGCCTATTTCTTTTTCTTCAAAATCTGAAGCATAATTTGATCAGACTGCTCAATTTCACATCTGGAAAACACTTTGCAAATCTAATATCAAATGAAAAATAACTCTCCTGGATAAAATATTTCTGTACAGTTAGTTTCAGAGCCATTTGCATTGCCTTGAATTTTAGCTTTCTTTTTTTAAATTGAACTTTCTTAATATTGGTTATTTATAAATAGTATGACACACTTCTAGGAAAAAACAAAGGCCTACTTTTCTTTCAATACTTAACATGCATATGGAAGGGATCTAGGGTTTGAATAAGAACCAACACTGTATGATAAACAATGGCACACAAAATAGGGGAAAACCTTTTTCAACATCAACATCACTGTAACATATAGATCTGTTAACAGCAAAGATTTTTCCTGAAGAAATCACAATCCATTAAAGGATTAGTTCAGGGGGTCAAGCATGTCCATCTTATATAAAAGAGGACTTCAAACAAAGCAAAATGGTGAAGAAAGCATTCAAATGGCTTAATCCGTTAGGAAGATATTCAGGTTTAAAGTTTGGAATCATTTCTGTAAAAAAGACTGAAATCAGACTAGATGTGTCGTCACAGCCTCAGATTCCTCAGTCTTTATGCATTTTAAAGAAAGTTTATTATATTTTTTTACTATTTGAATTTTTTTTTTCTTCAAACTTTCTTCAGGTGGTATATTTTAAATGACCGCCCTAGATTCAGTTTTACTACTTTTTGACAAATCCCATGGGTAATAAGCCACAAAATTGCAGGGCAAAATATGACAGAATACATCAAGACTTTTTTTAAGTAAATGCAGGATACTTAAAAGTCACCAAAAATTCATCTTTGTGAAACATACTGTCTCATCAATCTTTACAAAAATTATGACAGAATTTGAAGACATGTTTTGTGTCCTAAACATTACAATTATCTGTCACTAAACTTGTCACTGAAAGTGCTTAAAAATTAGCCATGCAGTTTTGCTTCCTATGAGTAAAAAGAACTGTCTCTTGTGGTGGCAGTTCCCCCTGTCTTTGCTTCCTACTGTAAACAAAGTACCTCACCATCATGCTCCATTTAAGATACTAATTTGGTTCAAATGGGAGGGAAGGGGGTTAAAAATGCCTGTGAATAGGATTTATGAAGTGGGGAGGGGGAGGAGGGGCATTTATGAAGTGGGGGGAAGGGAATTTATGAAGTGGGGAGGGAGGGAGGAGCATTTATGAAGTGGGTGGGGAGGGGAAGAAGGGGCCAAAAAATGCCAGTGAATAGGTAATAATTTCCAAAGTGTGGGAAAATTTTGCCAAATGCCTTGTGGCTCCCATCTAAGAAACTGTTTAGAGGAGAGGCGCCATGTTATTTACTGGCACATGCAACACCATTATGTGATCTTCTTTCTGCTTACCTTCTTCATGATTCAGACAAGTGTTGAGATTGTTGTTGAGCTCCATCACTTGTTGCAGGACATCTGTGGTACTCCCCGCAAGCATGATCAAAGTGTCTTTCTCAACCACATCTGAAGCAAATAAAAGAAAGAACCAATTTTGATTTTTAATTTAAACTAGAGGGAAAGAAATCAGCCTTTAAATGGACGCTTTTGCTGGCGGATCTAGGGGGCCAACTGGAGCCATTCCCCTCCCCCTTCCAAAAAACCCACAGGTGCCTTAATTGGCCAGCCACCCATGCAATCCCTTCTTCAGCATCACATAATTCCTAGACCTATTTTGTCCCCCCCAAGCAAACCCTCCAGGCTCTGTTAGCAGACCATTTATAATACACTTTAAATGAAACATAAAAAAAAATAACGAAATAAATACTTATATACACTGATTACATCAAGGAATAATTTAATATCAGTGTTATAAGACGTTATTCACAAGGTATGAGTACGCATTTAACATGAATGAATTTTTATTTTTTTAATTAGTTTTCCTTTATCGCCAATACTCTGCTAGTTCATATAAAGGGACAATGTACTACATTTTGTATGTGTCATGTGTTACCCGATACCCTTAATGATTACACATATTAAATGTGTAATAAGATACCATGTTTACATATCAGTGACAATGGATTGCCTTATTCCTATTAAGAAAATCCACACTAGGAAGTGGTATTTTACTTATTGTTTTTGGTAGTCCTCATTAAAAATGAAATCATATCCGCAGCTTTGTATGCTTTCATTCTTCAGATCAGCCACATGTACTGTGTAGATATATATATATATATATATATATATATATATATATATATATGTATATACACAGCAGTGCTTTCCGTACTGTATGATCAACAGATTTGATTTTGGAATATATGATATCAATTAATACACAATGACAGCAGGGACTGGGAGTGCTGTAGCAGGGATTGAAAATGCTATACTAAAATGCCAACTACCAGATGAGAGTACACACACTATAAAAACAGGCTCGCTATAAGAATATGTGAAGATACAGTAAATTTAGTTTGAAGGGACCACAAAACTCTGATTAAAACAGTCTTTAATCACAATAACAGCATTTATAATCAGTTTTTGGGCATAGCTGAATGAACGTTGAGGATTTTGTTGTACATGCAAGGGGAAACAAAACAAACTGCCATATACATGTATTTCCTTCCTTTATTTCAATTTGCATTATATGGCAAGTTTGCTTTAAATGCTCACCATGATCTGGTATTTGCAACCTTCACATAGTAATAATATCCAACCTCACAATTGACCTCTCTGAGTTAGTTAATTGACAGATGTTTCAAGCAATCACGGCACAAATTTGCCAAGCAACAAAATCTGTGTAACTATGTGAGGCAAAAATCCTACCCGATAAGTGGTACAGTACAGAAAAGCTAGCAGTGTAACATGCAGGCAATGCAATTTACTGGACAAAACAAATTTCTGCACACACAGGGCAGGCTGAGTGACGAACAAGATGTTGAACAAAACTTGCGCCTGCAAGCTTTATAAATTTAATTCCCGTTACCCAGAACGGTTAGCAGACAGATTATTATATATTTTTTCCATTCCTTTTGCTAAAAACTCTAAAGATCCAGAGAAGTGCCATAGACGATCAAAGCTTGCAGCAGGCCACATGAACAAATGTCAAAGTGCATGATTGCAGATTGATAAGGTCCTTGCAGAAACAGATATAATTTGTCAGGACTTAAAATCATATAAAAAAATAGAGAGGTTTGACATGTTTTTTTTCAATCTTCATATCATCCTTTTTTTCCCTTTTGGTTTACATTAATTTGCTCAGATAATTTAACATTAGATAATACAAAAGGCACAGGACAGGTTTGACAATTCATAAATCACCAAATTGTTTTAAAATATACAAATAACAAGTAGGAATTAAGATGTGATATATTATACAGTGGTGAATGGTCAATTTTTGACCAATTCTTCATGGTTTGTTTGGTATTCCCATGGTATTAAGTACATTTTTAAGCTTTTATCCTTTTTTTTTTTTTAACTAGTGCTGTCATGACATGTCGAATATCGCATTATCTCTTTTCCCACAACATGAAATATGCCTCCCAACACATATCGCGATACCAAAAACTAATACTCAACTAAGAAATTTTCGCACAACTATTCTAGGCTACTTCGTATGTTACAAATTTAACGTTACGGTAAATCTAAAAGTAGAGTTTAGGCCATTAAAACGTGCAAAAATATCGTGGAAAAAAAGAAGAAAAAACATAAATAAAAACCATGCTGGCACGCTCCAATGTAAGTTGGCAAAAAGAATAAAAATTTGGCCCAGAACATCCTCTCAGGCTCTCATTTCGATGATTGATGGCTGAATTATCAAACACGTGCACGATGCATGATGAACGCAAGTCATGCTATCATGTCGTCTACTAGATCTGCAAACAATTTTTTCTTGCGTTCATCATAAAAGAAGTAATGTTAGTGATATCAACAATGTGTGGCGAGTCAGTTTTCTTAAAAAGTATCGCAATATACCAATATATCGCGATATTTTTCTCTACGATAATCGATACGTAATAGAGCCATGTTGTGACAGCACTACTCTGAACTGTTCATATACCATTAAAGAAGTACAATGGATCAAGAGCTGTCATCCACAATACTAAACATTACAAATGCGCATAAATCTACATAAAGTAGAAATTGATCAGTCATAACTAAGGCATGGAATAATCCTTTCATTGCATTTAAATACTCTTCTGCTTAGAATTCAAAATCCAACAACACTCAATATAGTCAGCCATCAATACACTTGACTACAAAAGCTTTATTCTGAATCTGCCTAAACCTCTTAAACCATCAATATTGCCATCTGACTAGCTGACTGAGTAGCCAGATTGAACAGGAAAGCTAACACCTTACTCTTGAGGGGAATGGAGCTCGTATGAGGGAGCTCAATGGGAGCATCTCCCACTAGGGCTGAGGGAGCTCAATGGGGGCATCTCCCACTAGGGCTGAGGGAGCTCAATGGGAGCATCTCCCACTAGGTCTAAGGAAGGTCAATGGGATCATCTCCCACTAGGGCTGAAGGAGCTCAATGGGAGCATCTCCCACTAAGGCTGAGGGAGGTCAATGGGAGCATCTCCCACTAGGGCTGAGGGAGCTCAATGGGAGCATCTCCCACAAGGGCTGAGGGAGCTCAATGGGAGCATCTCCCACTAGGTCTAAGGGAGCTCAATGGGAGCATCTCCCACTAGGACTGAGGGAGCTCAATGGGAGCATCTTCCACTAGGGCTGAGGGAGCTCAATGGGAGCATCTTCCACTAGGGCTGAGGGAGCTCAATGGGAGCATCTCCCACTAGGGCTGAGGGAGCTCAATGGGAGCATCTTCCACTAGGGCTGAGGGAGCTCAATGTGAGCATCTCCCACTAGGGCTAAGAGAGCTCGATGGAAGCATCTCCCACTAGGGCTGAGGGAGCTCAATGGGAGCATCTCCCACTAGGGCTGAGAAGGCTCAATGGGAGCATCTCCCACTAAGGCTGAGGGAGCTCAATGGGAGCATCTCCCACTAGGGCTGAGGGAGCTCAATGGGAGCATCTCCCACTAGGGCTGAGGGAGCTCAATGGGAGCATCTCCCACTAGGGCTGAGGGAGCTCAATGGGAGCATCTCCCACTAAGGCTGAGGGAGCTCGATGGGAGCATCTCCCACTAGGGCTGAGGGAGCTCATTGGGAGCATCTCCCACTAGGGCTGAGGGAGCTCAATGGGAGCATCTCCCACTAGGGCTGAGGGAGCTCAATGGGAGCATCTCACACTAGGGCTGAGGGAGCTCAATGGGAGCATCTCCCACTAGGACTGAGGGAGCTCAATGGGAGCATCTCCCACTAGGGCTAAGGGAGCTCAATGGGAGCATCTCCCACTATGGCTGAGGGAGCTCAATGGGAGCATCTCCCACTAGGGCTGAGGGAGCTCAATGGGAGCATCTCCCACTAGGGCTGAGGGAGCTCAATGGGAGCATCTCCCACTAGGTCTGAGGGGGCTCAATGGGAGCATCTCCCACTAGGGCTGAGGGAGCTCAATGGGAGCATCTCCCACTAGGACTGAAGGAGCTTAATGGGAGCATCTCCCACTAGGGCTGAGGGAGCTTAATGGGAGCATCTCCCACTAGGGCTGAGGGAGCTCAATGGGAGCATCTCCCACTAGGACTGAAGGAGCTCAATGGGAGCATCTCCCACTTAGGCTGAGGGAGCTCAATGGGAGCATCTCCCACTAGGGCTGAGGGAGCTCAATGGGAGCATCTCCCACTAGGGATGAGGGAGGGAGCATCTCCCACTAGGGCTGAGGGAGCTCAATGGGAGCATCTCCCACTAGGGCTGAGGGAGCTCAATGGGAGCATCTCCCACTAGGGCTGAGGGAGCTCAATGGGAGCATCTCCCACTAGGGCTGAGGGAGCTCAATGGGAGCATCTCCCACTAGGGCTGAGGGAGCTCGATGGAAGCATCTCCCACATTTATACAAGAAGAAACTGCACTGCTAGTTATCAACATGCAGAACTGTTTTGTGAAACATAATGCCACTAGAGTGGGTTGTGTTCAGGGAATTATCATACAGAGTCAAACTCGGTACACAACATGAAAATCGACAGTGTTCCATATGGTGACTTTTAGATGACAAATGAAGAAATAAAATGTAAGAAAAAAGGGTGAAGAGATGCGCCATGTGCTTATAACAAATAAAATCACAAAACAGTTAATTGAATTAGGGTTATGTTGATGATATAAATGAAAACTAACATACTAATTATTAAAGACAAAGCCCTGAAATACTGTCTGAGAGCTTAAAAGATAACATTAGTCTAGTCTACATGTACTTTGCATGCAGTGGCGTCAGTAGGCCATTTTGACTGGGGAGGGAGGGGGGGGGGGGGAAGGGGGTGTAAATCATAAGATTAACCGGTTGAGCCTCAAATTAGCATCCCATTTGAAGAAGGAAAAAATTGCAAACCTGTACAAAAGTTAATAATCAAAATCGGTATTTTACCAACCTGAAACCAGATTTACTGACTAATCTCAAATTTTACCTAAGAGTCTCAAAATTGGGGGTGTGTGACCCCACCTTCCTGTTTTTACGCCCCTGTTTGCATGACAGAGAACATAAACACAAACAGTACTGCACACCAACTACTTTGAGATTTTGTTCCGTTCAAGATTAATGTTGAGGCAGTGTATTCAATGTACGGGCAAAGGATTTTGGCACAAGTAGAATAGCCTGGCTTTGAAGGGTCATTTGCGAGTGCAAAGTCCTCTGAACCGTGCATTAAATACAAGTATAAACACGAATCACACGATGCTGAAATATTAATCTTTTTATCAAATTTTTGTGTTCGATTGGTTAAAATGCATTAAAAAGAAAAAAAGAATGAAAAACGAAAAAAGCTTACATAAATTTTATAGCTTTATTAAATTATTACCTGTTAAATCATGGCATGCATTCACAGGATTTAATGCACACAAAAAACATAATGCAAATACTACATAGAAATTTTATAGCAACTTTTATTCCAATTTTTTTATATATTTTTTCCATTTAAAAATGACTTTTGTCAAAAGTCTACTGTAGAAAAGTGATTTCAAAGCTTCACAAATTACAATCCTATTCATTGTTAATGCATTTACGCTAAAATTACTTTAATTTAAAGGAGCACTAGACCGAGAAGTAAGGGGGCTTGTTTTTGCAAATTTGACAAATTTATCATCCACAACTGATCGATATTACTTCAGGCCTCCATAGCCCACAGACGAAGTGAGGGCTAAGGTCACTTGATTATTCATAATTAACCAGAAAATTGTAATAACGTTGCGAGCCAGATAGGCATTTGATATTTTTGAGGCCCCTAAAAATACACCCTCACTTTTTGGTCTAGTGTTCCTTTAATTCAATAACTGCTAAGAATTTAAAGAGGCGGTATCGTCATATGTGCACAATATTTAGAATTCCCTTCAAAGTTTTTGATTGGTTGAAATTTTGCTGTGCGATTCGTTGTCTCGTATTGCAAGGTATATAGTTATTTAAAACGCTTTGAAGGTCACCAAACGAGTTGGCCCAAATGGTTGCGGCGATCGAAACCAACTTTTTTAAAATCATGTCGTGAGTTTGAGCCCCGGTAGAACCGTTTATTTTGACTTTTGCTTTCATCTTCTTCTTCTTTTTTTTCTCTCACTAATTTTCATTTGGTGACTATCATTGTAGTATTATAATACTAAAATTTCACTTTCGCTTTCTGACAAAAAAGCATTGAAAAAAAACAAATAAGTTTCTCGTCAGTAACGTAATGTGCTGTGTATGTGCTGTGTATGTAATTCTGCACACACAACGTACATGCTAGTGTCTGGCTGTACTGTGTGGTACAAACAGACAGAGGATCGGATCTAACCTCCAAAACCGGAAGTGACGTCAAAATATAGTATCCCCCATTTCTACCGTATTTTACCGTATTTTACTGAGACAAGCCTCCCTCTTTAATAAGTTTTAAGAATGTAAATACGGTTACTGCAAAGACTACTTACTTTCAAATTATTATAAAAAAATCCCCCCAAAATATTTCAGTCAACTACTCTAAGACTTTATTTGAATACCAGGATGAAATGAAAGTGAGTAGAGATAAGTGCATGATTCATGCACCATAATAGTAACAAAATTGAGCTTTGGAATTTGTTATTCCATTTCTAAAATAAACATCACTCCAGGATGATGCATAGTTTTAAGATAAGGGGAACGAACTAGAATCTGACTTCCTATTTCTTTGCCAATCATATCCAGTGCTTCTGGAGATCAGAGGAATCATGTAAAGTTGCGTAGCTACAGGGGGAAATGGGGGGTCCGGACACCTCAACTTTTCCAACCAGAAGTAGAAATCCCTCATGGTTCCGATGCTACTGTAATTTTAAATTAGAAACATTACAAAAACATTTTCATCGTATTTCTTTATTAGTGTTGTGTTCTTACATGTTTAGTTATTTATCTCACTGGAACGTGTAGTTTTTGTATAATTTAAAGTTGTTTAAGTGTTACACTTATTTCCTGCCTTCTCATTATCATTCATGACATCAGCACCAAAAACAATAGGGTTCATCTACAGTACATCAGACCACATCCACATACAAAGTATGGCATAAATCCACCTCAATGATTTCGAGATATCATGTTTACAAGCTTGTTGACAGAATTGTATATGTAGCCCTGCCTACTAATTAATATTCATAACATCAGCACCAAAAACAGCAGGGATTATCTGCCAACCACAACACAACCATATACTGTACCAAGTATGACATTAACCCACCACAAGGATCTTGAGATATCATCTTTACAAGCTTGTTAACAAAATTTTACAATTAGCCCACCTACTAATTAAAATTCATGACATCAGCACCAAAAACAATAGGGATCATCTCCACACCAGACCACAACACATCCATAAACCAAGTATCACATACATCCACTGCACGGTTCTTGAGATATCATGTTTACAAGCTTCTGTCACAGACACACGTATACATACACACACCAGCATGACTACATCTATGTTCCTTATGCTATCGCATCGGAACCAAGTATAACATTATGTGCCTCAAAACCCTCACATTTTGCACATGGATATTAAAAGTCACAGGTGACCCTCCCCCCCCCCCCTTCCTTCCACTACACTTTTTGTAAGATGGATATATCACTGATACTCATATAATTTTGGGGAATCACTATATACAATAAATTATCATATAGGCCACTTGAAATCAAATGAATTCAGAATTGCTTTTATGTTTTAAATGTAGTTTCCTGGTAACTAATTCAATTTATTTATGGATTCTTTATTTCACCTTGAAACTGATACTAAGTTAAAAAGAACAAACACAACAATTTCTAGATGCACAACTATTATTTTTTCTTCCCCTTTCTGTTGGAAACACTTCAAGAATATTGAAGACATATAATGATCTTTCATCATGTACATCTTAAACAACGCTTGCTTGCATGTGATGTGAAATGAAGCATGACAAAATCCGGCAACAGATGGCAAGTCCTTTCGTCCGGTGAGGGAAATTTATTTATCATCATCGTCTTTATCAAAGACCGCAGCCTCCTGGAATGAACTGACTGCATCTACTGTACACTTCTCTTATCGTAAGGAATATACAACCAAGATGATGCATTGATGCAACATATGTTAATACCATGAGGCCTTACGGAATTTAAAAATGAAAGAGTATATAGATATGAAGATATGACAAGACCGGAAACCACTAAAGGATGTTTCATGTGTGGCTTGTCTATTCATCGATGAATGACTTCTTTTGTTTTCTTTATTATTTCCTTTGATGTATTCCTTATTGTCAATAACATTATTATGTGATATTGTAAAGAATGTACATAAACATAAACTTCCAATCCATGAAATAAATGCCGAATCAAATTCTGCAAAATTCAGAATTAATGATGCTATCAGAGTAATATAATGATCTTAAAGTATAAGTTCGGTGGTCAAGCATGTCCATCTTATATAAAAGAGGACTTACAAATGAAACAAAATGGTGAAAAAAGCTTTACAAAATCTGATTCCGTTAAGGAGACATTTCAAGTTTAAAGTTTGGTATCATTTCAGTAGAATTGACTGAAATCAGACTAGTTGTGATGTCACAGTCTCAGATTCCTCAAAGTTTTTATGTATTTTAAAGAAAGTTTATCTAATTTTTTCACTATTTAAATTATTTTCCCTCAAACTTTTTCAGGTGATATATTTTAAATACCCTTTCTTGATTCAGTTTTACTACTTTTTTGACATATCCCATGGTTTTTAAGTCACAAAATCACAGGACAAAATATGAATACATAAAAACTTTGAGGCATCTGAGGCTATGACATCACAACTAGTCTGATTTTAGTCGTTTCTACCAAAATGATACCAAACTTTAAACATACATATATCCTTAACGGAATAAGATTTTTGAATGCTTTCTTCAGTTTTGTTTCTTTTGAAGTCCTATTTCAAATAAGATAAACATGTTTGACCACTAGAACTAATCCTTTAAAAGAATTCTCCTTGCTTTTAAAATACACTCTTGGGCTTGAACCTGAAAGCCTTATCTCAGGACTGAAGAAGTCCATAAATGAACTTTAAAATCTAACACAATCATAAAATATGACAACAGTATGCCAAGC
The DNA here is from genome assembly GCA_020152595.1 of Chiridota heheva. Lineage (NCBI taxonomy): Eukaryota > Metazoa > Echinodermata > Holothuroidea > Apodida > Chiridotidae > Chiridota > Chiridota heheva. The sequence goes on from JAIGNY010000216.1 coordinate 316,239, forward strand.
GTAAGTGCAAATGCAAAAATCCCAAGATACAAAAATTTCTTTGTTCAGAGCAATGAACTTTATCATGACATATAAAATCTGTCCTGGATTTTCAAATGTTTGATATAATAACAATCATAATCCAATTTCCATTGGCTAAATTAATTTGAAGTGACAATGTGGAAATTAAATCTTGATTAGTATTCACAACAAAGTTAATTATGTATATCCCAAGGCTGAAGTCTTAAATTTTGAGAAATTATGGTTATTAAATTAATGAAATATTATAAATTAGTTGTAACAAATACACTAATACTTCACAACATTTATTACATTGGACACTTAACATTAGTAAGGACCATGAGTATAGCTAATTCTCAACATGACAGAATTGAACAAATTCCTCACATTGGTTTGTTCTTTGTTCTTAATCCCAACAAGCAATTAACGCTTTCTGCCCTAAATATTCCCCAGAAACTTAAAGCTATGTTTACATTAATACGTTAATTGAGCATGCCTTTAGCTCCCACCAATCACCATTAACAGACCTTAATTGCATCAACGATGCTTATTCTGCCTCAAACAACTACGAAGAACAAGATTTATTTCCTTAATAGGCTCACGTTGGAGAAAAAAAGAGTCACAGAAATTACCAAAACAGCCCAAAGAACTTACTTTTCACACATTGCATACACCAGGTAAGAAACCCATTAACTAATGACAGACAATTACTATTAGCATCCAGTGAGAGATTGAAGGCAAGGTATTGTAAGTCACCTGGGAAGATTTTAAGATAGTAACGGACAGCGCAGAGACTCTCCTAGGAATGAGATCATCGTGAGTCACACTTCATTCAGGGACGTTCCTGGGAGCTAAAAACGAACTTAATAACATCAAATTAAAGAGCTATATCCTCAGCAGCAGAAAACCAACTTATCAATAAAAAATTATCGAACATATTGGAGGACAAATATACAGTATTTACATGTTTTAAAACAAGTTGCAATTAGAGTTAATTAGTGTTCAGGTTTGATTTATTCTCAGTTCAGGGCAATGTTTCTTTTCTCTTTGGAAATTTTAATTCAAATATAGAAATAAAACAGAATCATGTGAAATATGACTCTTAATTGGTTATCTGCAGCATATGGATTTGATGTGTTTGTTTCAAATTTGATAAAGAGCTTAAATGAATTAAAACACAAATAAGTTTTGAAAGATAAGACAGGAAAAATGAGGTTCAATCAATAATTATGAAATTAATTTAGGAATTAGGTATGCAAAATTTGGCTGCAGCCCTGGAGGAAAGGACAAAAGGAACTCACAGTGAATAACAGGCCAAGGAATCCACAAGTTGATATTATTTGATAAATTTAAAGTTTCTGAAAAATCTTAAAACATTCACTATCTTCACATTTTAAATTTCTTTGGGATCCTTCCCAAATCATTTTTTCTTTTCTTTTCTGGAAAATTATGTGGTGGTTTGAAACCTCAGTAATGAATGTACATTATTTCAGTAAGTGACACAAGTCACAAGATTCTAAGGACCCTAGATACTGTATTTGGACAATTAGTAAATTACTCAGTAAATAGTTAAAGTTGCACAAACCAATTTGTCAAATTTAGCTTTGCACATCAGTCGCAGACATACTTTCATTTATCTTCCACGCATCACAGAAGTAACACAAGTACAATCATATTTGGTTGCCGTGTGCATTGTATGTATGAAATGAATATTAAACATACACAAAGGTTTTCTAAAAGAAACAAAAGGTTTATCATTCCTAAATATGAATTTGAGTTACCTGTAAGCTTGACAAAAATCGTGAACATTCTAGATAATGGGGAATCTTGTCACAAAAAATTGTTTGACACAGAAGTAGTAAATCTGCTACATCCCAGCGACATCACTCCCAGTCTGTTGTTTTTGACTGGTTTGTTAGTATTTTGTAAAAATGTTCTGCCTACAAGAAACATTCAAATTGCATAGTTTTCTCCACAGCAACACGCGAACTGGCCTTTTAGGTTTGACAAAAATTATGAACAGTATGTAAAGTTCAGTAGCTTAAACCACGATTTAAACTGTTACCCCTGATGTATTGAACTTTTGTTTCTAATAACAACCAACACACAGCTTTCATTTCCAGGAGATATATTATACAGTATAGGACAAAAGTCACCACAACACATCCATCCGATTAAATGGTAATGTGGTGTAATATACAAAGCAAAACTATCAATCCTTTTTCTACATCTTTTATTTATTCCGTTAAGGAGATATTTAAGTTTAAAGTTTGGTATCATTTGTGTAGAAATGACTGATATCAGACTAGTTGTGATGTCATAACCTGTGAAACTCTGAAGAAGCACTCACAGAAAAGTGAGGACGTTTTCCTTTGTGAATTTGTGTGGATTTAATCTTACCCTTCATTGTTCTTGTTAGTTGATTACAAGTTTTTTTTTCACCCATTAAAGGATTAGTTCAGTGGTCAAGCAAGTCAATCTTACATGTGTATGAAAGAGGACTTCAAAAGAAACAAAATGGTGAAGAAAGCAATGGGAGTTTTTGCTGGGTACAGTCACGTTTCTTGTACTTATATTTGAAGCATTTGGAGTTTTTGATGTACAGTTTTGTTTTCTGTTATCGAAATAAGGTGTTTTAGATGAGAAGTGTGTTAATTTGGCAACACATCATTTAAGTTTAGAAAGTTAGTTATGAGCTTTGTTTTTTGTCTATACTTTTTTCGTGATATGTACTTAGTGCTTTTTTGATTCCCAAGCCTTGACTCTATACTGTTGCATTTTAAAGGATTAGTTTAGTGGTCAAGCATGTCCATCTTATATGAAAGAGGACTTCAAAGGAATCAAAATGGTGAAGAAAGCATTCAAAAATCTTATTCCGTTAAGGATATATGTAAGTTTAAAGTTTGGTATCATTTCAGTAGAAACAACTGAAATCAGACTAGTTGTGATGTCACAGCTTCAGATGCCTCAAAGTTTTATGTATTCTATCATATTTTGTCCTGTGATTTTGTGACTTACAAACCATGGAATATGTCAAAAAAGTAGTTAAACTGAATCTAAGAAGGGTATTTATAATATACCACCTGAAGAAAGTTTGGGAGGAAAAATAATTTAAATAGTGAAAAAATTCAATAAACTTTCTTTGAAATACATAAAGACTTTGAGGGATCTGAGGCTGTGACATCACAACTAGTCTTGATTTCAGTCATTTTTACAGATGTGATACCAAACTTTAAACTTGTATATCTCCTTAATGAAATAAGATTTTGCGACGATTTCTTTACCATTTTGTTTCTATTTAAGTCCTCTTTCATATAAGATGGACATGCTTGACCACTGAACTAACCCTTTAAATTCAAACATAAATAAATGTCAATATTGATAAACGGGCAAATTTTGTTTGAGTTACTCAGGTTAGGATTTATCATAATGGAGTGGACTGGAGCAAGTAAAGTGTATAGCTCAAGGACACAATGCAGCGCTCGTGATGGAAGTTGAACCCGGTACCTTTTGTATAGGACTATGACTCCTTAACCACTGCAGTGTTTCAAATGATAACTGAAAGGACCACTAAAATAGTCACAGAGGATTGTTACAGGGCTTTAAATACACATTCCTACTCTAATATCATATTATATTCAGGGAAGGATAGCCTTATTTATTAATGCATGTTAATTAACTTCAAGTTATCTGTAAAATTGCTAGAAGCCTTTCCCTCAAAAGTTTTTGCTTCACAACAAATGCAAGTAACATTTAAGAATTACAGGGAAAACCCCAGCGAGCACACTTCATCATCACTATGGCAACTGATGAAAAGATATTGGAAATGATCTTTCCAATAACATGCTGTGAGCAAAATGACTTTAATAATGTAAAGTTGACATCATGTAAAGCAACCATTAAAGTACTTTATTATAAGCGTTCTGTCCAGCAACAATTTTAGAACAAAACTCGACTACAAATATCTGTTACAGTGTTATCACTGTAAAGCACTAGAATAAAATGCTTTCAATATTCAACAAAATAAGTACACATAGTTGTCGCTCAACACATGGGTAAACTAGAATGATAGCTCTGCAGAGCACATAGCTGTGCAGAGCGCATACCTCCGCCCCTCTTCAATCCCCACCAGAATACAATCTACCTCGGAACTCTACGCCCACCAAGTATTATAACCCCAAACAATTTCTTTCTCACTGTTGATCTGAATTACCACTTGCATTCTAAACACTTCAGGATCTACCCTCTTATCATTGTTTTCAGTTTTATTAAGGCTAAGCATTCATTGTTTGAGCTCCATTCAGCCAAGATTTACAAACCATCATTTTCCTTTCATGCAAGAAGTCATTTCTTTTGATTCTCTTTGATACAAGAAACCACTTATCTGGTTTTCTTATAGTCCAGAAAATTGATTGTCTTAAATTCTTTTCAGCGCATGATTTCATTGTTTAGAACATTTCATTGAAATCCAAGGAATAGTTTCAACTATATAAGTCTTCACAGATCTCATCCTAACTAAAACATCCCCAACCCTCAATTTCTGCCCTTCCCATGTTCCAATATGTCCCAAATTTAATCACTTCTTCCTTTAGCAGTAACAAAACCACAACCCAAATTTGATCAAAATCCTGTCATCCATTCTTGAGATATCTTGATGACAGACAAACTAACACACAGACAGACATACAAACAAATAGGGGTAAAAACATAAGCTGCACCAGGAATCTGTAAGGGTAGATGAGCTAAAAACGACATACCTAAAACTCTATGAAAACTCCACAAATACATTTCAAATTATTTGTGTTTCTATTTTCCTAGTATTCTAGTGATAAACTTATTTCAAGTTGACTGATTGCTAAAAAAAAAAAAAAATCATTTTTTTCTGGTAGCTCAGTAGCCAGCACTTATACAGTATTATTTCAAGTTGACCGATTGCTAATTATTTTGTTTTCATTACATCTTTGGTACTTCAGTAGCCAGCACCTTTGTAGTACAGTAGGACACTCTACAACAGAACATCACATAATGATGTACATGTTTTTAATTCCTCCTGCCCTCCTCCTTCAGAAAAAATGATTCCTGATCCACATATGACTTTATAGATGAAAAAATACATCCATCATTTCAATGCATGCATGTTTAATGAATTGAGCTTCACAACAAAAAGTGTGCCTCGTTTGATATAACTTTAAAGGATTAGTTCAATGGTCTTGTATGTTTATCTTATATAAAAGAGGACTTCAAAAGAAACAAAATAGTGAAGAAAGCATCTAAAAATCCGAATACGCAGGCGACGACCCCGTCATTGTAATTGTGTGTTCAACTCTCTCTCTCTCTCTTATTCTGTTAAGGAGATATTTAGGTTTAAAGTTTGGTATCATTTGGCTAGAAATGACTGAAATCAGACTAGTTGTTATGTCATAGCCTTAGATTCCTCAAAGGTCTTTATGTATTTTATGATATTTTGTCCTGTGATTTTGTGGCTTAAAAACCATGGGATATGTCAAAAATGTAGTAAAACTGAATCTAGGAAGGGTATTTATAATATACCACCTGAAGAAAGTACGAGGAAAATCAATTTAAATAGTGAACAAATTAAATATACTTTCTTTAAAACACATAGACTTTGAGGAATCTGAGGCTGTGACATTACAACTAGTCTGATTTCAGTCGTTTCTACACAAATGATACCAAACTTTAAACTTGAATATCTCCTTAACAGAATAAAATTTTGCAATGCTTTTTATCACTATTTTGTTTCTTGTTAAGTCCTCTTTCATATAAGATAAACATGCTTGACCACTAAACTAAACCTTTAAATACTTTTGTTTATAAGTTTGTAATTACCCACCCACTTACATCAATTGAACCTGACAAAAGTTGTGGCAATAGGTTTCACTCCTGACCAAGATCTGATATTTCCTTGAAATACACTCTGTCAGATAAATTGTCAAGCCAAGATGACAAGAAAAATAAGGAAAAGAACAGTAAAATTTATAATCTTGCAATGCAAGAGTAGTAAATTCCACAAATTGCAAGCTGTAACTGTCAAGGAAGCAATATGTAGTTTCACTTTTACCTTCCATCTATCCTTAAATAAATTAAAGCACTTGTAAGTAAACATCTGCCATCCTGCCTAAGAAACACACTTTATCCATCACAGGAAATGTTATGAACTTCATCAAAATGAGGGTTTAGTGCACTTTGGGGAAGGGGAAATAAGGAGGGTAAAATGTAAGTTTAAAAATAAGGGCGTGTTATTTATTTTAGTTTAGTTTACACTTTTAGGCATATACCAAGGAAAGCACTTACAGGAAGTCACCTTTAATTTGTTTACAGTGTGGATCCAAGGATTTTTGCTAAGATGCGAAGTGGGTTAATAAACACCCTATTCTTTTCGAGATGTGTTCAGAGAACCAGGCACAGGGGTGAATCTCCTACCATCAGGACCGATGGCTTTATGCCCCATCCCAAAGACAGTGGACACTATTCAACCATTGCCACTTCTCTCGACAGCTGAATGAGGAGCAGGAGCTGCAGATGATCTACTTCCCTTTGATGTTCGGTATATCTGTCTGCATTATAGCTGCAGACAATCGAGTGAGACTAGACTTGAGCGAGCTTTAAACCAGTGACTTCTATCATCTTGGTTGTGGGTTCCACTAATTGAGCTATGTGACTTCTGTGCCACTTTTCATACAATAGGTCATTTGATAAAGGTTAATCTTTTTTAATGCTATGTAAATTTAGAAAAACTTCTCAAGATTTGCAGCATTTGAGACATATGTTACTCACGCTGTTGAAATATTTCAACTAACTTGGTTAAAGTAGCTTAACAAGGGGGCATATATGGAATGTGAATCTGCCAGACAGTTCCCTATGTGCTCGTCTTTTGTTACACCAGGGTGAATGCATACCACTGCTGGTGGCCATTTGAATTCTTTATCACATGTTTACCTCCATAAAACATTCCATACATAAATAATGACATTCTGTATTTTAAGAATCATAGTCACATTTCTTATGAATTACGTGACTGACATTGACAAGATCAGGATAGTAATCTCATCCATCAACTGATTTCTAGTGTAACAGATGAAAACAGTGAGGTAAACAACTAGTCCTTATTCCCTCATGCGCAGGAACGTAGCCAGAAATTTTAAAGAGGGGAGTCGACCTCTATGAAAACTAATTGTCACCTGAGTGAACTATATATAAAGAGGAAAAACCCAGAAGCATAACCGTTACAATAATTCCAAAAACGTCCCCCCAAAAAAAAAAAATCACCATTCACCAAAGGGGAGCCACGGCTCCCACCCCCCCTTCACTTCCTCCTCCTGGCTACGTGCCTGCTCATGTGTTGATGTTAAAGGCTGAAAACAGATGAACAAATCTTGAATGACAAAGAAATATAAATATTGAGACAGGAAAACTTAAAGATGATCTGAGCTTTGACCTCTTCTTCAATCATTTGAATCCATTGAATAAAGCAGATTAAGTAACAAAGGTTTTTAACAACTTGCACACTCATTCATGTGAGTCATCTGTTGTGTGTTTTCTTATCTCTTGTATAAAAACTTATGTACATACTGTAGGTAGAAGCTATAAAATGTAACTGCTTCAAATCCTTTAGAAACCATGATAATAAACATATTTCCAAATCAAAGCCTAGTTGTCACAACCCATGTACAAGTATGTTATCACTAGGATATTTGTTTTGTTTGTTTGTTACAGATACTGTGTTTGCAATTTGAGTCACACTTAAGCAAAATGTATTAGGCAAAATGTATTTTCCAAAATGCGATAACCTTACTACCTTTGCACACAATCTGGTGGGATTTCACCCTCTTCATTCAATAATCTAAAAAAAATGTTTAGTAGTTGCCTTTTAACAGAAGAATTTTGCCCAAGTAAAATCTACCGATAGTTTGTTGGTCGCCATGTTTCAAAACTTTTGTCAAGTGTCACTCCTGCGCATTTGTACTCAGGGCTTCTTCATTGTACTAACGAGTAGAACAAATTTTTGTGTGCAGTATCTATGTCTCATCTTTAAAATCAGCAAATAATTATTCAACCTTCTTTTGTTTTAGAGCTTTTTTAACGAAAGTGAACAATAAGTAGTTGAATTTCTTTGCAAAATTCAAATTATTCTCCTACTTTGTATTTCCATTATCTGACGAAAATTTAAATGGATCTCACGTAGAAATTGCAAATGCCATTACAATTATTAACAGGCAGTAGTCACATGACTATCATTTTTGAACTTTGACATCTTTAGTTCAAACTTAATGCTGTAGAGTGCGAAGAACAGACAGAGAGAGTGTGCCAAGATTCATCTGATTTTGCCTATGTTGAATCATATTTTATCCGATTTTTGTTCGCTGGAACGTAGAAAAGAAAATAGAGAATTGTTTGAGTGCAAAGCTGGACATATAACAGACAGCTAATTTGAAAGAGAGCGAGTCAGCCCAATAAATGTAGCGGAGCATCGTAACTCAGTAAGAATGAAATGTATAATGTCGCTGCATAGGACTTGAATGACTCTGTCATGCTGTAAATCAGAAACGCCAGCAATCAGTCGGCCAACAAGGAGAAAAAACAGATCAGTGGGGAAGTAAAAGGCTTGGAATGGGGTATTTGACGAATAACTAATCAAAACACACCAACAAAATTGACCAATTCATAGCTTTATTCTTAGGTGTTAAAGAAGGACGACATCTCATTCACCAGTGAATGTGATATGACATTTCAGTAGTGCTTTAGTATTGATTGGCTTGTCAGTCAGTGGTGCTGTCCACAGGTGTTCCTAGCATTATGGCAACCTATATGCTTACTAGTATATATATAAAGAAAGGTAGGACTCTTTCTAAAGTGACTTTCGAACCGTATATGAAAATTCCTTTTTTTGACCACTTGCGAATCTACACTTTTTAACTCTACTCACACTCGCTGGAGACTCCCTTCTTTGTGTATAAGTTACGGTATTTGTTAGTTTTTTTTCCGATTAGATATACAAACGATGAATTTTCTACCCCATTACCGTCAAGACAGTCTATCCGCCCGCCCAACAATTTGCTGCAAACTAAAGAAACGTTGTGATGACAAAGTGCTGCTTCTTCATGACTATTATTATATGATTATTATTATTTTTTCATATTATGTGTTTGTTTGTCTTGTTATTTAAATTATATACATTTTAGCTAGAATCTTATAATTGTCAGCTTAATTATTTATTTGAAGCGCTGAAATAATTTCAGATTTGCACACTTTAACCTAATGAATTGTCTCACTTTTCGTCAATGTTAATTAATCATTTAGGTCGTTAATTAGACTTTCCCTTTATCTATTAGGTCCTTAAATTAGATATTTTATACATGGCTAAACCATTTGCTAAGAACACAGCTTATTTGGTTTCAATACTGCATTTAAATCAAATTTAGCAAATTTTACATTAAAACGCATTTGATCCACTTTTCCCCAATCTAATTATGTTATGGTTTGTTTACACAGTAACTATGTCATTAATTCTTTACCAATATCGTATTTTCAATCATAATTTTTTTAATTTGAAGAGAACATTGTACAGAACAAGAAAACACCTAATATTAGTGGTAAAGTAACATGTCCAAACATTTAATATGCTTTAAAATTGCATAATTCTTCAAAATTGACCAAAATTTGGCTAAATCTAGCTGTCAAGGGAACGGCAATTAAATTTAGGATAATCTAAGTGACACCTTTTTGTCTCATAACTTGAGAACCGTGTCACCTTTTTGTCTCATAACTTGAGAACCGTGTCACCTATTTACATGATTCATTTTTTTTATTTGTTCCTACAACCACCATCTTTCATTTATTCCTATTTATAAACAGTTACATGCTTCTTTGAATTTTTTACTACAGCCTCCCTACTTGTAAGCTTTAACAAATTGTCATTATAAAACAAGCTTGCAATCGGATTAGAATGTTTCAAGAATGATAAATTATTTCGGAAACAGTTTAGCACAATGGTAAATCACTAATATAGAATTTAATTTACCTTAGAAATTGCAAACCTACAAAACCTGACCTAACCCAGGACACTAACCCTAGAAATTAATAGAACCAAAAATAAAACTATTAAAATCAAATACAGGAAAGTTGAAACACTTTTGAGGCCAACTGTATATAGCGATTTAACGCTGTACTAGCATTATACCACTTCTATTTCCATGTTTTAACCAATGTAAGCTCACCACTACCGTAGCTCACTGAAGCTTATAGCAAGTTTAATCAAAGTTAACTTGCTGTCAAACGAGCTCCACTAGGTGTCTGTGATCTATTTGAGAGAAAACCACCATTAAAAAAAAGCACTGGAAGGCACCATTGAAATATAAGCTTTTGACCTACCTACAGGTCGTGAAATATCACACTTCACCTGACAACTAAAAGTGCCAATGCTTTTCACAGTTTTGACACAGACCTCCAACCAATACCACATAATATTGACTTTTAATGAACAATTAGTGGTTAATTTCAAACTCCTGACAGTTACAAAATGATGATTTCAAATTACAGCAAATACTGTATATTGAATCTTTACATTTAACACTGCTTTAACAATTACCTGTCTCAATTCATTATTATTTACTTTGCAAAGCCATAATACAATTTTTTTCTTTTACTTGACTAAAATCTAAAATACAACTGATATAAACAATTACAATGCTAGTAATTGATAAAAAAAAATCATTTGAGCTGAAGCATCTTTTTAAAGTATTTGAGAAAACATTTTAAAAAGTCTTGAAATTTCACCTATTTTCTTCCATGGGCCATAAAGATTTCAAGGATGCACAAACTTATCAACATGCACTAGCTCTACCCACTCCCTTTACCCTCTCCCCTTCATCACATTCCCTCCCCTGCAACACTCTCTCTCTCACCTTAATCACATTGCCTCCCCTGCATCACACTCTCTCCTTCTTATCACATCTCTCCCCCTCATCACATCCCTCTGTCAATCACATATCCTTATCAATCCTACCATCAGGGGTCAAAATCTAAATTGTTTGGCTGCTGTTTCACAGAATACAGTAATGCTTTCTCAAATAATACTGTCCCGGCATTAGATTTCACTGTTCCAACTTTTTGCCAATAACGAGACAAATTTTCTTTTTCAAAATGGGCTTCACTTGCAACTACTTTAATAAGGTAATTTTAATTGTTTATTAAAATGTAGAATTTGGAAATATGTATAGTTATGTCAGTTATTGTTTTTACATGATGTAGCATCCAGATACAAACAGTTGTACTCGTGCACTCAGCCTTGTATATGTGTATTCATGATCACTGTGCTGACAGATGCAGGCAAGGTGGGCAATAGCTTTTTCTTACTGAAACTTTGTAAGAATAAAATTATTTAAAAAAATATATGTCTAACAACATGCATTGGTTTTTGAACAAAAATCAAGTTATTGATCAATGATGCCACATTCTTGTGAAAATAACACTGTTCCGCCAACACAGCGATGTTTGAAAATTCACTGTTTCTGCATAAAAAAGTCTGCTCCCTTCATCACGTCTCCTCCTTCCACTAACCATCCTAGTTTTAACCAATTCATATCATGCCACTAAAACAATCTATCAATTTCATTTACCATCAAAACTGCTGCAAATTCAGCTACTTTACAACAGAAATCAAGTTATTGATCAATAATGCCACATTCTTGTGAAAAGAACACTGTTCCACCACCGATACAGCAATGTTTGAAAATTCACTGTTCTGCATAAAAAGCTCTGTTCTCAGAACAGTGGGGAAATTCAACCCGTAACCATTCCCTTCATCACGTCTCCTCCTCCCACTAACCATCCTAGTTTTACCAATTCATATCATGCTACTAAAACAATCTATCAATTTCATTTACTATCAAAACTGCTGCAAATTCAGTTACTTTACAATTCAGACAGGTCAACAAAATAAACCACCAAACAGCTCCCATATGAAACAAAACTCCAAATGTTATTCCGAATGAATTTATGGAAATTATTTTGATGCTTTTTTCCTTGACGCCAAGAGCTTTACTTTCTTTTAAGATTCATATTATATTTAACTGTGTTAGAAATCTACTAGTACTTTTATTTTTCTACAAAACTACTCCTGAGCTGTTAATACTCTTGTCTCGTAGAAGTCATAATTTGCCGTACACGCTAAAGCTAGGAAAAGGAAATAATATCAGAAGTAATGAAGGAAAATATTACTATCCCATGAATGAGGCCCATCGCCAACACCTTCTAGCAAGGAGGAAATGACTGAGATTTGATTTCTGTTAAGCGTTCAAACTTCAAACTGAGTTCAACGACCAGCTCGCAAAGTTTGAAACATGTCACAACTTGAGAATGGAAGATGTTGCACTCTTCTCTCCTAACGATTTATATTCCTTACGCTACAAATGTGACATTTTCTTAACAAGCATGTATTTGTTCTTCCATCCCATAATACCCTTAAAAAAAAATTGTTAACAGAACCATATTTTACACACTTAGTGCTTGGGGTACTTACAAACTTTATGTTGCATTACTTGTTCTTCCTGATAAGTACCTGGATACAAAACTGTGTAAAATGATATGAACACTACAAACAACTGGTTGTTAAGTGTTTCTTGTTGCTCGCATTTGGCGGCTGATTATGCGGCATTTTCTTTATGTTACTAATTCAAATCATTTAAACGACCATTTCTCAGAAGCTAAAAGACACAAATTAAAAACTTAAATAGGTTATTTAAAGATCTATGTAGATCTTTTAAAGTCCCCTAACATCTCAGTAATTTATCACACGATACATATGCTTCTTCCTTGTATACAGTTCACATTTAGAGGACAAAACAGGGTAATAATTTTCACGTGGTTGGTGGGTTGTGGTTGCACTGGGGTACTGGCCCACCCCAGCATAGTCTCAGGGGATTTGAGTTCAGTTTTGATGTGTGTGGACAGTTGATATTTGTAAGCACTATGATAATTTGGAGTACAGCGCGCCTAAATGGCAGAAATTATTATATGTATGTTACCGCCTAAATATATGTATGTTAACCCATTGTTGGAAATATGAGGCATCACTTCGTAGTTCTTTGCAAAAACTGATGTTTCAGTTATTTTCATTGGTTCATCTTGGATTATTTCATTGGAACTATCATCATGAACTTTAACGTTGTTTCATGATTATCTCCCAAAACATCAAAACCAATTAATTTTACAACAGCTAATACCATCCCTCCTCCTCTTTCTAGTCTCTTCAAATTCAAACCCCTGGGAAGCATTTTAATAGTCTGAAGGCTACATGAGGTCGTACATCTTTGCCAAATTGAAGGCACAGGACATTGACCACTCCCTTTATGAAGAATTAAAAAATAAAAACTTACCAAAAAACCACTTGAGGGAAGCCATGACATTCTTCTCCGCCCCTTGCAGTTTATCAACATCCTGAGAGGAAAAAGAAAATCGAGGGATGAGACGGGAGTGAAAATCAAACTCAGTAATCTCATCAATTACTGTCCAGTTGCTCTATATAAAGGATGAGTGTCATTACACTATGAAAATAGCTATAAGAATCCTTATGGGTTTTGTCTTAAGAGAGGGACATGTGCAGATTAAATCTTCTTAACTCTTCTGACTAATACTGCTGATTTATGAGATGAAGGTGGTGAACAACTGAGAAGTGGGTTGGGCACATTCTACAAGGAGTGTAAAGAGCACCTCCCAGGGTGCTATCACAGGTAGGAAAATAGAAAACAGGACCAACTGTGTTGCCTTCAAACTATTTAAATCTACACAGATTTATATAATTACAGAATAGGTGCCCAGTATTTATAAAGCTGATAACACGGATATCAATAATTCAAATCATAATCCATATCAAATTAGACAAATCTAAGAGGACATTTATATGTGAAGATGTTCGTACATTTATACGTCAAGATGCTAACTCAAAATAACTTATGAAGAAACTGACAGCAGCTTTTTTGTGGAACATACTGTAGGTAGATTTTATCTTTCATAAACCATTCCATTAAGACCTATCACGTGATATTATCGGCGTTTTGGGTTCCCCATCTTTGACTCCACCTCCCAAGCGCATATTCAAAAAAGTGTTGGTAGAGTAAGGGTTAATGGCCCCGTGACAAGAGCGCCAACTCGAAAATACATGCAGCATGATCAGCGGGTCACTGAAGCGGAAAGAGCCTGACTCTGCTGCTTGGAAGACAGAGGAACCTTCAATAATCAGCCCTTGATTAACACTTACTCTACCACGCAGCGATATTATCACCGTTTTGGGTTCCCCATCTTTGACTCCGCCTCCCGAGTGCATTTTCACAAAAGTACTGGTAGAGTAAGGGTTAAGTCTGCAAAGATGCAAACCGATATGTCATTCTTTTCGGTGGGAGAGAAACTGAACGGCGACTCAATCAATTTGCTATTGTCAGAAGAGGCAGACCATTTCAATCTGGCAAGGGATGGTTAATAAGACATACCCTTGTGGGACAGAGACCAGAAAATTGACTTATTTGATTTTAAATAAGTTAAGACAAGGGTCCCTATTCCAACAAAAATCCTGCAATATATTCTTCCTTCATATTTTCTTGTTCGGATGTTTTTAACCCTTAAGTCATTATCAAGGTATTAATTACAAAAAATCCATTTCCCTCAAACAAAGCAAAGCTTACTTTTTCGATACCCATTAGTTTGGTTGCCGTTGATGCAGGTATTTCAGAAGATCTGTGAGACTTTTTCCGAGATTTTCCTAAGCCAGATTTTTTTGGTGTTTCTTTGCCATTTGAGGAAAGGTGTTTGATGGCAGAATCATCATTCGAGCTGGGTGTGCGATCCTTTTTCCTTCTCGGTAACGGGAGAGTTCGATACTTGATCCTGTCTGTAAAAGACCAAAAAAAAAAAGAGGCAATTAAGTTTCAGTAATGGAGTGAATGCTTTATATGTTTTGTATTGTCATTTCTGCTCTAAAAAGACAAAACATTTTAGAAATGAAACTCAAACAACAGAATAAAGCAGGATAGATGGATAAGGTATGTTAGCCTGTTTGGTCAAGAGCAGAATTGACATTCAATCCATTTAACATTCCAATCTTCCAGTCTAAGCTCTTTACATGTGCAATGACATGCAGCCTTCCTTATCTGGCCTACTGTACCCCCCCCCCCTCCCACCTTCTAGCCAAATGTCATAAACTTTGCACACTTTGAATATGCTCATATTCTTTTTCATTGAGTATTGCCCACACCTCTTCCCACAACAAGCTTCTCCATAACTCTCTGATTCTTTACAACCTATCCATTCTCCCATGCACTGTCCTTTCCCCACTACCAATAGTAGTATCCACTTAGCAGATTTGCTACAGCTATGTCAAGCACACCATCTCACACGGGCCACCAAAATAAACTGTCATATTGAGCTCGGAGTCACTCTACTGGATAATGCCAGCTGACTTTCAGAAGTATTTGATACTTAAAATGCAACAGTATGGAGTCAAGGCTTGGGAATCAAAAAAGCACTATGTACATATCATAAAAAAAGTATAGACAAAAAACAAAGCTCATAACTAACTTCCTAAACTTAAGTGATGTGTTGCCAAATTAAGACACTTCTCATCTAAAACACCTTATTTTGATAACAGGAAACAAAACTGTATGTCAAAACTCCAAATGCCTCAAATATGAGTACAAGAAACGTGACTGTACCCAGCAAAAACTCCCATTCCAAAGTTAAACTTAAATTTGGAGAAAAAACAGGACATCAAAATTTATGTCGGAACACAATACACGAGAAACAGTTCAAAGCACTGACAGAATTAATTTACAGCTCTCTTTTCTACATTATTGACAGCAACATCACGAGTTATACCTTTATCCAAAGTTAACAATACTTTGCGTTGATTGAATATGATTTTCACTACAATAGCTTTTAGCACATCCACTCTATAGGAAACAGAACAGGAAGTTACATGTAGGTTGTGTGACACAAAGAAGTTAGGGTGACAAGCCTAGCTTATATTCACCTAGTGGGTTTGAGTATACATGTAGATCTTTCAGTGGACTGAAACGGAACTAGTGATTTTGATTAAAGCCTCGGCACATTACTCAATTTCCTGCAACAAACTGGTTAACGGAGTGTGACGCGCTCTAACTTGGAAAACTTTGTTCAGGATAACATGACAAGAGCTAGATTTCTAGACAAGGAAGTTTACATGATACAATCATTTTGAGCGGTTTGACAGTCAGCAGTGGTGGATCAAAGGTCTAAAAGAAAGTAAAAAAGTTTTTTTTTAGTTTTCAAGTTAAAGTTTCCCTATTTAAAAATAGGCCTACCTCAAACGTTTGAAGGTTTAAAAACACATGCAAAACAGCAAAAAGTGTCATTAAACCATATCCCTGTTTTAATGCTACAAATGTCCTCATTTTTTGTTATCTTTACATTTTTGTTTATGTTACATTATTGTAAATGTTTACATTATTGTTGTGTTTTATTGTTTATATTTATCATATTGTTTATATGTACTGAGTGTGCATTACTATTAATGTGGACATTACTGTTAATGTGCTCCCTATTGTGACAGTGCACATCATTTTCTATGTTTAGATTTATGTTATTGATTACATTAATGGTCACTTAATATCAAGGCACTAAGAAAATAAACTAAAGGTGACTTTGCATCAAGCACCAAGGGAAAATTATTATCTTTAATATAAAATAAAATAAAGTTTTCCACGCCCTATGCCTTTCTCTTGTTATATCAACCATCTAAAATGGTAACAGTGTAACGGTTAATCAATTTATTAGAATCATTTCTTTTGGCAGTTGTGAGGTGAATTTAATTACAAAAGGATGAATACACAAGTATTTACATTTGACTAAATATCCCAGTTAGCGGTAGCATGTTTGACTCTGAATATCCCAGGTAGTGGTAGCATGTAACATAACGTAACATAACAAGATTATGGGCTAAGAAGGGTTAGTCACCCCATATAAAGCCCAAACTAACACCACCACCACAAAAAAACAAAGACGCCCAGAATTAGTTAAAAAAAACTTATCAATGTTGACCTTGAACTTGTGAACAGAATTGAAGCTAACTACCCACTCAGGCAAACCATTCCACTCATAAACAATTCTTTGCGAAAAGCTAAAACACTGAATATCTATCCATGAAAACTCTTTGGTCAACTTTAAACTGTTACCATGTGTCACATGAGGATTAGCTGAAACATGCAAGAAATAACAGGAAGTCAAAGCATCACTACCAGATAGGAACTTAAAAACCTGAATCATATTGCCACATACTTTTACCAACTCAAGCGTGGTCAAACCAAAATTCGCAACCTAGATTCATAAGAGAGATTCCTTACTTCGGGAATAAGTCTAGTGGCTCTTCGCTGAACCTGCTCCAAAATGATTTCATCCTTCTCATAAAAAGGATTCCAAGCCTGAATAGCATACTCCAGGTGATCCCTGACTATTAAACTGCTTATACAAATTAAGAACAACCTCTCTACCAAGAAAACATTTTTATTTACATTTGACTGTGAATATTCCAGGGAGTGGTAGCATGTATTTACATTTGACTCTGAATATCCCAGGTAGTGGTAGCATGTATTTACATTTGACTCTGAATATCCCGGGGAGTGGTAGCATGTATTTACATTTGACTCTGAATATCCCAGGTAGTGGTAGCATGTATTTACAATTTGACTCTGAATATCCCAGGTAGTTGTAGCGTGTATTTACATTCGACTGTGAATATCCCAGGTAGTGGTAGCATGTATTTACATTTGACTGTGAATATCCCAGGAGTGGTAGCATGTATTTACATTTAACTGTGAATATCCCAGGGAGTGGTAGCATGTATTTACATTTGACTGTGAATATCCCAGGGAGTGTTAGCATGTATTTACATTTGACTGTGAATATCCCAGGGAGTGGTAGCATGTATTTATATTTGACTGTGATATCCCAGGTAGTAGTGGCATGTATTCTATGAACGCGTTCTCACTTGGGTAGAAGCATACGATCAGACCCACTGCAGGTGATCAATCCGCAGAAATGTTTACTGTGTGAGAACACTCACCAGATCTGATCGCAGTCACTTGATCTTGACCCTAGGCAAGGGTATGATCATCATCTAGAGCAAGTGATCAGATCTACAAGATCTCAAAAGTTATGCAAACGTAGATCAGCAGCCTGCGATTACGTTAATTATGCAATATAATTTCATTTCGCATGAACAATCAGCCCCCTCAATTATATTTTGCAAATCTTTCGATAACCCACCTTTTGACTTCTGGGTCACCATAATGCCCCAAAATCAGATCGCCAGCTTGCTCTCAGGTTAGAACACATGGCAATATTATTTCTACAATCATTGAGCTGGTTTATCAATGTCATTGGGGAATCTGTGAGAACATGACCCATGGTTTTATTGTCTGGACGAGAACAAAGGTACAACGTACGGACAGACATAACATCACCCAAGTCAATGTCCACGGCCTTTGATAACAAGTTGTGGTGCACTGGCGTGTCTACCCAACCCAGGCTTGAACCCAGGGCCCCATGATCTGTAGACATGTATAATAACCGCTACACCACAGTAGGTAGATAGCAACAAAAATACCCCGGCCTACCCAAAATTGTGTCCCGAAAATCACAAGATAAATTGCTTCCTTATCCAATTTTAGTATAAAAAGTTAATATTCCCCCAGTCCAAATAGACATAATTTCTTAGCTACTTTACGTACCTGTGTGTGACACTGTCGATGACCAAATGCAGACTTAACATCAACCATTCGTGTAATGCATGTAATGAGCAAAATCTATCAATTGGTCATTCTTACTGTTGATTGACCTAAAAATGGTGTAGAATTGACAATCAATCATTTTTGTTAATGTTTGTCATTTCTAAATGATTTTCGTAGCAATCAACAGTTAAAACGACCGTTCAACAGATTTTGCATAAATGCAAACAACTGGTTGTTTCAAGTCTACTCTAGTCTCGAAGCAATCACCAATGACAACAGATGCACAAAAGTTGCTCAGATTAAGCTGGAAATTACAGCACCCAGAAAGTGAGTAGTTATTATTTGTTTATGGAAAATCCAATGTGAGAGTAAATTATTTCGTGATTTTCAGGAGACATAATTATGGGTGGGCAGGGCGGGGTATTTCTGTAGGAATGAATTTCCCCATCGAAATGGCAGTATTGCATACGAGCCTAACAGTAATAATGCCTATGGTTGCCATTTTGAGTGTGGCCTATATTTTAAGCAGGAGAGAATAGATGATAAAGTATAAATCAAGAAAAATACAAACATAATTAAAACTGAATATTATCATCAGTTTTGCTTTTGACATACCACAACTTTTGTTAAAATACAGATTCTGTCCAACTTGTGCACAGTCAGCATTACAAAGACTTTAAACTTTCACTATGCGGGCTGTCATAGAACTTTATTTTTTGTATGGATATATAAAGAAAGCAATAGCGTTGCGTCTGGGGGTGGGGAAGGGGAAGGGGGGTTTTCCCAAAGAAGTATCATACCCCAGGGGAGAAAAAATGATCACCTTCTGTAAAATTTTCATCAATTTTAGGAAATCTTCATCAATTTTCGGGAAATCTCCTTCCTTTTTTAAAGGGAATTCCCTTCATTTTCGTAATATCTACAATTTCCGGGATTTTTTTTCCTCCAATTTCTAGTAAATTTATTCACTTTTAAGGGAAACACTGTCAATTTCGAGAAATTTTTAGGAACTGTTACCAAAATCGAACAAAAGTTTCAACAATTTACGCATTTTCCTTCAATTTTATCTTAATAATTTCACACTTTGTCATCATTTCATTTCATTTCATTTCATTTATTTTTTCACGTTCTTTAATAATATAAAACAAATTGTTTACATAATAAAGATTAAGTGAAGAAAGCCTGAAAAATCAAGTGCTTAACAAGCAGACCACCTTTACAAAAACTACAGAAAAAATAATAACAAAAACAATAACCTACTAAACAAAAGTAAATTTTTTTATTTTAGCCCAAACTTAAATATATACTCTACAAACTTTACAACAGCCCTCCCCACCCACATAATCCACCCCTAACCCAGACCCTCCCACACCTTCATACCCACCCCGTTATACAGCTGTACCTAAAATCAATATTTGGTAACAAGATAATTTTTTAGTTTTTTGGGAAATAAAAAAAATTGAGGTGATATTCTTAAATAGAGGATCAAGATTATTCCAGAGTTTAGTACCCGAATAGACAAATGATTTTTTGTTGGCAATGGTATTAAAGCTGAATAAATGATAATTATCGGAGTTCGGTAAAGTGGCTATGAAAACTTTTGTTTGGTTGATATCAATTTACGTAGACTTAAAAACTTGAGATTATTTTAAAGATACAAATTCCTATTTGGTGCTTATAAATGTCATAAACGTTGAGAATATTCAAATCTTTAAAAATTCTACATATGTCAGTATTATAATCAGATAATGAGATTAAATGAACAGCCTTTTTCTGCAGTACATATAAGCGATCAAGATATGTATGTAAAGTATTATCCCACACAATTTTGCAATAGGATAAATTAAAAAGAATAAGAGAATTATACAACATTATATAATAGAATACAACGGGTACAAAATGTTTAATGTGATAGAGACGCCAATAATCTTAGAAATATTATATAATATTACATAATAGGTCAATGTAGCATTTCCATGTCAAGTGAATATGGATAAGAAGCCCTAAGAATTTGATACTGGCAGATTGCATAACAACGGAACCACCAATACAAATATTCAACTCGTGATTGTTATAATTGTCCGTTTTGGAAAATCATAAAATTGCTTGCTTAACATTAAGGGATAGTTTATTGGCCTTAAACCAATCAGAGACAAGAGCAAGTTTATTATGAAGTATATGAATGCTTGAACGTGGATGGCTAGTTTTAAATAAGATATGGTATCATCTGTGAATAAGACAAATTTTAATTTGTTCCAACAATAGGAAGATCATTTATATATATAAGAAATAACAAGGGCCCAAGAATAGAACCCTGAGGTACACCACATGCAACAGCAAAATAAAGCATGCATGCAACCGGGAAATAGAAACCCTCCGGAAGATGGCCCTAACACCTACACCTCTGTCCTTCCTAATCTGAAACCGACCTTTATTTGTTTGTTTTTTGTTTTTGGCGGAGGGGCTTAATCCCCTCGAAACCGAAAAGCTAGACACACCCCAGAAAAAAAAGAGAACAAACTTGTGTAGGTTTTATTTATTATAAAATAGAGTAGATACAATAAATAAAAACAATCTGCAATTTGGTTCTCCTGGAATAAATTCTACCCATGCCAAATTTAACAGTTGCAAGATTATAGTGAGTACATGATGGATGCTAACAATTTAATAAATTAGCTCTTGAAGTTTCAGAACTGCATCTGGCAGTGTAGTCAACCATTCTGCCCATAGTATATACACTGTAGCCACTGTAAGGCTGCTACACAAGTACTGCAAGTATTGCCTAGCATGTATACATACAGTGCCCACTAAGTGAGGTGTTTATCCCGTGAGTTTAGCCTCGTTCATTTCTACATCCGGTGAGTTTAGCCTCGTTCCTTTCAAATTTCAAATAATATTATTCTCATTTACTATCTCATTGTGACTCTTCAAAAAATATTTGTGTAATAAATATTTTCTATTATGTTTCTGAAACAGTAAAAATGTCTAAAGAATATCATTCTTCTTATCATGTTTTAGATCCTGTTTATTAAAATATCGGATTGGCACTGGAAGTTTTTGTCTACATTCCTTAACGTTGTCAATTTTCTTTTGCAAATCCAAACAACGCCATAAATTTCTTAATTAGCATTGCTGAAAATGATTGTAACATTGGAATTGTTTAAATACAACCTTCAATAAATAGCACTTAATTTGAAGTCGAGATTCTCTTCATTAAATGAAATATCAAATATAATTCTCAATTAAAATAAAAGATGGCGGATTTTGACCTTGTAGTTTACGTCCTGAGGGCCACGGCAGAAAAGCAGGATGTGAACCAAGTCTCAAAATTGTCAGCTTCTTGAAGTCACACAAATGAACTTCTGTAATACACCAGGTAGTCTTAAAATTGTCAGCTTCTTGAAGTCACACAAATGAACTTCTGTAATACACCAGGTAGTCTAGTCTTAAAATTGTCAGCTTCCTAAAGTCACACAAATGAACTTCTGTAATACACCAGGTAGTCTTAAAATTGTCAGCTTCTTGAAGTCACACAAATGAACTTCTGTTACCCCAGGTAGTCTCAAAATTATCAGCTTCTTGAAGTCACACATATGAACTTCTGTTACACCAGGTAGTCTTAAAATTGTCAGCTTCTTGAAGTCACACAAATGAACTTCTGTTACACCAGGTAGTCTGCTACCACAAAAGAAGCCTTTCACAGCTAACTTAAGCTCATATTTCACTACTTTTGAAGGCGTTCCACAATAAACTTTCCCAATTAAATGAACTGGGTATTTCATCTTCCCACTCAATTATTTTCTGAACAAAACTTGGGATACATGATACATAATGAACATCCTGTGCTTGGCTTTTCCCCCTTCATTTGTACTGGATGAAAGGCAAATTTACACAACAGTATGAATCAGTTTTCACAAATCATTGTGGACTTCAGTTTGTATATATGATATTACAACTATATGCCAAATACCAAAAGTTGGTTTCAATTTGAAATTACTGGAAATCATTTGTTTTGGAGAGACCCACCTCTGTATGAGTGAGTCTGGGATAACAGCATTTCGAAGAAATTTCAATATCTGTTCATCTAATTTGAATAACTTGACTGTAGTTCTTAATCAAATGTGTTGTGTAGGAGGTAGGGTATCACCCCCTCCCCCCACCCCCCATTAAAAAAAAATCCTCTTCTCCCCTGCTAAATGTTTGCCAAAAAAATTTAATCTGCTAATAAATGTTCGTTCAGTTAGAAACAATATTGCTGCAGTTCTTTTTTCATTTTTTTTTTATTTGAAATTTGATGCAATGAAATTCAAAACCAGGAAACCAGAATGTTTAGTGGTTCTGATGCATTCTTTCATTGTTGGTTGATTTTCAAGTTTAATACTACCTGATATTGCATATCATAAAACATGCTAAAACACATATATCAATAAGTGCATGCTCACCATACATATCAATAAAATAGAATCATTGACAACACTTGTATGATGCAAAACATGCATACAGTTGCACTTCCATCACTGTATTAAGAAATGTACATAAAGCCCCACCTACACATCTGAGTACCACATATGACATGTGTGCGAGCATTTTCACATTAAGGTACACATATTAATGGTAAAACCTGTTGTCAACATAAGCATGTTCACAATTACTGACAAATAACATTTAAGTATGATGCAAATAGACATATGGTTGCTATAAATGTACCACTTTTTACAAATTTATTCAATTTTACATTCAGCCCTCGCCCCCATCCCCTTACTTTGCAAGTGCGCCATGCCATTATTCAACAATTTTTTAATTTTATACCATATGAATACACAAGCTAAAACCATAAATTCACCAAGTATGAATCAAAACAGACATGTACCGGTAGTTGTTAAAATATGAGCATTTGAAGATTTTAACATTAAGCCGTGCCTACTCATTGGTATACTGTACGTGACATTACCACCAAATACAATAGGTCACATATACAGACCATGTGCTATATGTGTACCACATATGACATGAATCCAGTTTATCACTGTTTAAATACCATGTTTACAAGATCTTTTCAGCAAAATCATATTAAGCTCCACCCACTATGCATCTTTATGAAATACAATGTTTTTATACTATGTAAACGTACACACTAGCTAACATTATAATTATACCAAATATGAAACATAACAGAAATGTGGTTTTTAACATTTAAACATTTCAAAATTTTAACATTAAGCACCGCCCACTAATTAATATGCAAGACATCACAACCAAAACAATAGGACACATCTACAGACCATTGGCTATCTGTGTACCAAATATGATATGAATCCTATATGTATTGTTCTAGATACCGTGTTAACAAGCTCTTTTAGGCAAAATCATATTAAGACCCGCCCACTATGAATATTAATAAATTTCAAAGTTTTTATACCATGAACACGTACACACTACCTAACATCATAATTATACCAAATATGATCATCAAAATATGAGCATTTAAAGATATTTACATTAGGGCCCGCCTACTCATTAATATGTATGATATCACCACCAAAAACAACAGGGCACATCTACAGATCATGGGCTATCTGTGTGCCACATATGATAATTAATCCAGTGTATCATTTGTGAGATATCGTGTAAACAAACTTGCTGTTACAGACACACAAACAAACAGACACACATACACACATACATACATACATACATATATACCCATACATACATACGTACATACATACATACATACATACATACACTCATATACCCATACATAACATACATTAAACCTGCCAGCATGACAGCATAGGTTCCTTACGCTATTAGCATCGAAACCACAAAGTTTAGATCTTGATTAAGAAAAAAAACAAATAATAGGCACATGATTTTGAAACATTGATCATGATTTGGAAAAGTCTGTACAATTTGGATCATGATTACACAGCTTAGGATGCCTAAAAAACCAGGGATCATGCGTCATCATGATTTTAAATACTTACGTCCTCTTCTCATGGCTGATTTTTTGCATCGGAATTAATTTCAGTTCTGAGTCATATAAGCCAGCTATGACACAGCCCCAATTATATCCAGGGGTCAAAATTTAATTTTTTTGCCACTGTTCCATGGAACAGTACTTTCTCAAATAATACTGTTTCAGATCAGATTTCACCGTTCCAACATTTTCATTGATAACAGAGCAAATTCTTTCTTCGAAATAGGCTTAAGTTACAACTACTAGTACAGTACTGTATCATTTGTAGCATCCAGTTACTGAGTCGTACAGTATACGAAGAGCAAGCAGAGCCTTGCATGTTGTATTTTCTCTAATAAACGCCCCCCTCTAGTAAACGCCCCCCTCTAATAAACACCCCCCCCCCCCGTCATTTTTCATACTTTCAGGATGTAACAACGTACGTTTAACTTACCAAATGTCACTTAAAAAGGCTGTAAGTTGAACGTAACCAAGCAGAAAATATGCAAAGAGTATATTCCATTAATAATCCATGCACAATAATGCTAAAAACACAAAAATCGCTTGAAAAAACTAATACCATAGGCCTAAAAGGAATTGCCGTTCTTTTGTAAGTTACATTTTTTTTCTTCGTACTTTACCCTCTAATAAAACCCCCCTGTTTTCAAATGCAACGCCCCGGGGGCGTTTATTAGAGAAAATACGGTATGTGTATTCATGATTAATTGTGATGACAATTGCAGGCCAGCTGCGAAAAGCTTTTTTTTAACTGGAAGAAATTATTTTTATGATAATCTTGTTTGACAACATACATTTTTTGGGGGCAAAATCAAGTTATTGATCATTGATGCCACATGCCTATGAAACGAACAAACAGTAAAGTTTGAAAATTCACTGTTCCTGTATAAAAAGCACTGTTCTCTGGACAGCAGAAAAGTGGGAAATTCGACCCATTATCTCTCTGTAGTTAAATGCTCTGACGATGGAACTGCTTAGAGGTACAGTATATTAAGAAGCAATATTAACTTAATTTCTTTCAAATCTATTAAAAACCAAAAACCTTGGTCAGCAATCGACCATATTACAGCATTTTGAAATCTTGGACATTAATATGCAAATTTGTGATGTATTACAAGGCGACCTTGGTATCTTCTTAGTGGTGCAGCAAATTTGGACCAAAAGTCGTTATGCTAAATAGATTTTCATATCACTTTCAGTGACTAAAACTGTAAACAAGAACATACAGATTTTGAGCTGTCCACTCGTTCATACACTGTACAGTACAGTAAGTAACATTTTCAAAAATCATAATCTGTTCAAATTTCAAAGACTTTTTTTACCCAATTAAAAAAATTACTGTAAGTCCATGACCGTTAATTTTTAATCTTTACCTACGTAAAAAAGCCTTTCTAAACAAGCTATTCTTTAATACAGTAAGAATTACTATCAGTTGTGTATGGAGACAGGATATGATTACAGAATACTCTCAATGATTTACCAAATTAAGATATGAAATTAATTTTTGATGGTCATCATGTCCACCCACCTACACAAAACTACTTTGTAATATCCTCTTTCCATTTATAGAATGAAATAATATGACAAGAAATAGTTTACTTTTCACCTACATTTCCCTTCAGGTAAATCTATACAAAGTGGCACAATTTAAAATCACCTTTTACTCAAAGTGATAAATTGCCCAGCATACAAGGAGGTGTTGAATATTCGTTAACCAACGTCACGGAGTATTTATGGCAATAAATATCCGATTACTTATACGCTACGATATGTAATGTCAGAACATCATGGTAAATTTTGGAACAAGCAGGCTTTATAATCAATTGCTGTTCGGAACTTCGGACAAAATGTTCACAGCAATTTATTTTGGGGAACAAAAGGGAAAATCCTTAATCATGATTACGGAAGTGGCACAGGTAACAACTAATTTGTTTGTTTGATGAGAATTAAACGGCACCATAACAGCAAAGGTCAAAGTGTGCCTGAGAGGTTAGATCATTCCAAAAGTAGGAAGGAGAATAAACAGAGGGAGATTAAGAGAAACACGAGAACTAAAAGCCAGAAAGCTGGGGTTGAGAGAGGTTTATGGGTGAAAAAATAATGTAGAGAGAGAGGGGTGGGGAAGGAGGACTATATATGGTTGTAGGTTAAAGCATGATGAAGGAAGGAGATAATTTGAGCATGTATTCAAAAACCCAATACAACAGTCAGCTATGATAGGCCCATTAACCTTAAAGTAGGTAACGTTCCAACAACATGATTGATATTAAACGTACTGTAACTAACAAGTCACTGTAACCCTTTTAATAATCTCCATTATCACTGCCATCATCATGATCACCCTCACCATAACCATCACTCATAATCATCACAATTATGATTATCACTGCCATCATCATATTCATCATAGTCACCATATTTAATCACTATCACACCCTTAATCACCACCATCACATTTGTAATCATCTCCATCACAATCGTAATCATCACAATTATCACTGCCGTCATATTCATATGATCACCATGATAACCCTTGTAATAATCACCATTATCACTGCCATCATCATAATAAAATAATATTAATAATGATAATAACAATTATCATCATGATCACCCTCACCACACTCATAATCATAACCATCATCACTGCCATCATCATATTCATCATCATCGTCAATACCATTACCACCATAACATCACCCAAATCACCACTATCATCATACAACAAGATCACCGCAATCATCATTTTCTGCAATTCTACACACCTTCTGTAAATACCTTCATCAGGTATAACTTCCTACACCTTGCAAGCTAAGTCCATGCAAGTGCCTCCACTGGGATCTCATTCAAACCATCTCTTTCACACATCTCAAATTGACTTCTTCTGATTAAAATCTCTCCAAGAAAACCTCAAATGCCAGATGGTCTTGTTCCTATATCAATGTACAAAATACAGTCGCTTCAGATAAAAATAGAACCAGTAATAGCCAAGCTGTCTGTATCATTAAAAGGTGGCCTTAAATCACTGAGCGCCTGGGATAACCTGCTCCTAAAATACTCTCACAAATCAACGCAGGAAAATTCATTTCTCCTTTCCAGAGCCCCAAGAATATAAATTGCTTCACGATTAAAAAGGAGATGCCACTGCTGTATAATGAATTTCACCATGTTTTTTCTTCTTCTATTCTTCTTTACTTCTAAATTTTAAAGGTACATGGACATAAATGGCAACAAAACTCTTGTTTTCAATGACCATTTTACAGTATTTTAAAATTTCAGATATCATATGCAAAATTTTATGAAAATTTGTAATATACAATATAAATGTATAAACCACTCCATTCCCTACAGTACATGTATTGTCAAATTTTGGTTTTCAGGCATTGGAGAAAAGTCAAAAATCTTTAACCCAGCAAATTTGGTCTATTCCAGAAAAATTTTTCAAAACACTAGTTTTATTCGCACAAATGGTATATTAGCGAGTCTACATTATTTCCTCCACATGAAAAAAATACTTGTGATAAATTTTGTTAAAACAGTTTGTACAGTAGATTTGTTCTCTTAATCTCTTAATGGTTTACAAATATGATTCACGTATAATTTTTCAGTAATCAACAGAGTTAAAAACAGTTCACAAATATTTGATTTCGTTACTATCAACTCAAACCAAATTCTGTCATCCTGATCTAACTAGTTTGAGCTTTCTAATCGAAAATGCGCTCTTAGGGTAATAGAAGATACACCTACTTAACCACTTAACTGCTACAACAAATATGTCCGTCATCACTCAACTTTACACTACTGCATAAGACGGACATACCAGTCTTATAATTTATGCACCGAACTACGTCACATAAAACCTGGGGAATCCCCGAAAGACCGTTCACTGTGCACAGCTAACATGCTAGTTGCCAATTACCTTTATGCTAATGCTTAGGATGGACATATACATCTTTATACTTCATGCATTGATCAAGTTACAAAATTATGCAAGATCTGTGGAATCACAGGAAGCTTGTTGGCCGTGTTGCGCTTTGCTTACAATCGCTTACAAGTTTCTGTTACTTGTGTATGGGCCACGTGGATGTTATTTCTTGTCGTAGATGTCATGTGTGTGCTTATAGAGGGAAGAGGAAGGAGGTTATCTACGAGTGCAGGGTCTGTGAGAAACCACTTTGTGCTTCATCTTCCTTTAAAATTTAAAACAGATCAAGTGACTGCTAAGTGTCTGAGAATTGGCAGAAGATAAGGCTTTCTTAGTTCAAAATAACCTACTTTTCGTTGGCTTTAAAGCAAGACATAAGTTAATAATTACTGTGAGAATCAAAATCTCTGTCTGATACCGCCTTGCAGCAGTAATGAAACACTGATATTGCTATTGCTAAAGATGAAATGTGCTCTGCTATATATGACAGTATCCAAGGTTTTTAATCATCTACCCAAAAAATGTTAAATACAGTAGCTGATTCTGACAAAAACTTTTAAAATCCTACCCATGCCCTGAATTAAGTTTAGCAGAAAAGACAT
Organism: Chiridota heheva; assembly: GCA_020152595.1. Taxonomy (NCBI): domain Eukaryota; kingdom Metazoa; phylum Echinodermata; class Holothuroidea; order Apodida; family Chiridotidae; genus Chiridota; species Chiridota heheva. The sequence continues at coordinate 345,516 of JAIGNY010000216.1, forward strand.
CCCCATCATTTTCAGATACTTGAGACAGGAGTTTGTTCTTTAACGAACCCTGCTTGCGATAAACTCCCCTGACATCCATCAATTTGAAGTCATAATGAGGTAAAGACATGCAAATACTATTTGCTGAAATATCATGAAAGTACTGCTGTGATGTTGTTCAATATCAAACACAAACATTCTGTACTGTATGCACAAATATAGCCTCCCCAGGGCTCAGAATTCATACGCAATGAGTGCACATAATTTTCATATAGATTGATTTTTCGGGGAATTGGCAAAACAGAAAAAGAATAAGATTTTCATTATAACATTTATTTTGCTTTGAACGCCTCACATACACTGAAGCTTCCACACAAGGGTTTTGAAATCCATCTACAATATGGGTTCTTATTCTTTCCTGAGGGAATGTCTTAAGTGCACTGTAAGTTATGCAATGAAAGGTTTTTTCGATGTGAAATGACAAAGTCATCTTAATACAGCTTTGCACATGCTATAACAAATTTTATTAGCTAAATTCATTTAATCAATATTTCCCTCCCCCCCTAAAAACCAATTTCTACAAAGATAACAACACAGTGGATACTGCTATAACTATCATAAATAATCTCCTATATTATCATGACATAAAATTTACCCAACAAAATGACCATTTTTTACTGAAAGTTTTCAGGTTCTTCAGATTTTTCTCTCCAAAATTTAAAGCAGTGAAAATTATTTCCTCCTAGCGTTTCCACAAACTTACATAAAGCTTTACAAGATTTTCCTTAGTCCCACAGTAAGAAATTAACAAGTGACTGCGTGGTTCCTTTATACAGGTAACACCTTCTTACCCCTTCCAAAAGTTATCTCCTAAAAATTGAAAATCCCAATAGCAATTAAGTAAGAACTGTAATTCAGAGAAACCTAGTTAGATGCTCAACATCCCTTTAAGGGATTTTGAGCTTAAAATCCAGATTTTCGTTTGGATATGTTCAGATTTTTGCAGCGTTTATCTAACCCTAATTAGTTTATTCAACATTTTGCTGTGTTGTCATATTTGCCTTACATACTGTAGATCGATCCATAAATGCTACAACACTTTGAATTAGTGCATAGTTTTAAAGAATTGTGCATTCCAAATCACACCAAAAATGGTTTGGTTTGGTTTGGTGATGTTTAACGGCACCGCGACAGTCGGAGTCAAATGTGCCAAGAGGGTGTTAAAAAATTATGGTGTAAGATTTAGGATAGTGAGGAAAGGAAGGTTTGTAGGTAGAAAAGTGGGAAAACCAGAAAGAGAGAAAAAAAAAAAAGGTATGTAAGGTTAGGTGTAGAAAGGGGGAAAGGGGGAACTTAAATGTGGTGGAAGAAGGTTGTTGTTGTGGAGGAAGTTGATGTTTGAGGAAGAATTGTTTTCGAAAAGGTCCAAGATTGAGGATAGTGAGGAGAGAAGAGATCTGGAGTTCTGGTATAAGGGATAGGTTAGGAAGATATGCTTGATGGAGAGATAGGTGTTACAAGTGGGGCAAAGAGGGGTAGCGGAGCCGGATAAGAGATGACTCCAGAAATGACTCCAAAAATCAGTTTTTGCTCAGTACAATCCGAATGAATTTAGCATATATAATAACATAAGACTCGGAAGGGCCAGAGAACATATCCAGAGAGTAAAGAACACTGCTTCCATATGCCAATTGTGTTATCCCATTTGGGATTTGTCCCACACTAGAGCCAAATTGGGGTATAGCACTTGTAGCTGATAGATCATTTGGGCTATAACTTGCATTTAAAAACTAAAGGTTTAAAGCTAAAACAGCCTGAATAAGCAATATATCCATATAGTACAATTGAATAACTCAGGCTATAAAGTTTCAGTGCCTTTAAAATCACCAGAGTGTTAATAACCAGGTAGCTTAAAGTAACAGCTGGCTGCAGTAACACTATGCTCTTCACAATAGGTTTTTTAGTTTGCGTACAGAAAAGAAAGTCTAATAAATGATGTGCAAAATCATAGGAAAGGATTAGTTCAGGTGTCAATTAGTGAGTCCATCTTAAAAGTACTTCAAAACAAATTTGTACAATCTGTTTAGTCATACTTGTATAATGATTGCTACTTGGAAGTGTATTTGTGATGCTATTATTTATTAATTGTGATTCATTATTTGCGATAATTAGTTGCTCTAAAAATGGCTAGTATATTAGCAATATAAGGAAAATATGCCATAGTTAAAAGCATGTCTTGTTGCAAGGATGTAAAATCTATCTTGATTTTATACATACAATATTTTGCTGTATGTCTGTTTATGATTTCAATTTCCCTCAAAAGGAAACATTATAATTAAAATTTGCATCATATTGCTGTTGAGGCTTATTTTTGTAGGCTAACTTGAAAAACAGTTTTTACATATTCAAATGATATCCAAAGCTTTTGTTATGCAGTGGGACAACTTTTGGCACATTGCAGTGATGTCGGAACCGCAGCGGCAAGGTAGGGGTAGAGGGAGGGGGTGGCGAAGGGGAGGGGGAGGGGAACTGCCCTCTTGCCCTAAAGTAAAGAGAGCAGGGGGTGCACTTTTGAATACTGATGGCAGATCAGGCAGGAGGTGCCCTTTTGAACTTGAGTTGAGGGCGGACCGAGCTAGAGGCACCCTTTAAAACTTATATAAAATTATTCTAGGTCATTTTTGAAGCTTGACAACAAATAAAATATACTCACTCACAAATATTACACAATGCATAAAAGTTGTTACATACATTTAGTATTTATATAACACAATTTAAACATATTTTCATTTTAAAGGGGCACCAACACCAAGAGATGTGGTAGGATGGGGATGCACCCCATAATTCTTCAAGCAGCAAGTTTCAAAAGAAGCCTTTTACCTACATAGGTCCTGGCTCCCCAATCTCAGACCTTTATGCAGAATTTTCCTACCAAAAGTTGGGGAAAGTCAAAAATGTGTGTGTGTGTGTGGGGGGGGGGGGGAAGGGTAATTACAAAATCATGCTAAAATACAACATATCAACATACAAAAGTATCCATTTGGATAAAAAGTGAGGGTGGGGAAGTGCCCCCTTGCTCCTTTCAAATCTCGCCTATGCTCAAACCATATAAGTAGGAACTATGGGGACAGGAGGCAAGATTCCTCCACGTTTTCAGAAACTGACAAAAGGGCCTCTTTTTAAAAATGAAAAGTGCTCCTCAATTACTGTCCAAGAAGTGCCACCAACAAAAACAAGGCTTCTACCCAGCCCCAGTTGTTGAGCAACTACATCATTGATGTTCAAGTTTCTTTTAGTTAAAAGATTAGTTCAGGGTCAAGCATGTTCATATTAAATGAAAGAGAACTTCAAAAGAAACCAAACGGTGAAGAAAGCATTCAAAAATCTTATTCCGTTAAGAAGATATCTAAGTTTAAAATTTGGTTTGGTATCATTTGTGTAGAAAAGACTGAAATCAGTTGTGATGTCATAGCGTCAGATTTCTCAGTCTTTATGTATTCTATCATATTTTGTCCTGCAATTTTGTGGCTTAGAAACCATGAGATATGTCAAAAACATAGTAAAATGAAAACTAGGAAGGGTAGTTATGATTAAACACCAGAAGAAAGTTAAATTAAATAGTGAAAAAATCAAAAAATTTTCTTTAAAACACATTAACAATTTCTAAGAATGTGAGGATGACGACACCAAGATTCCATATTAGACTTACTACACCAGGCATTTCTACACAGACAAGACAGAGATTTAAACTTGAATACCTCCTTAATGGAATAAGATTTGTAAATGGTTTTTCACCATTTTGTTTCTTTGAAGACCTCTGTCATATAAGATGGACATGCCTGTCAACTGAACTAATCCTTTAAACTTGACACAAAATGAGAAAATCAACAAGGAAATCCAATTACTGCTATTAAGATAGTATGGGGTACCCCCACCCTCTTCCATTTAGTTTCAACATTGTTGGCACAAACAATTTGGGGGGATATATCATGAAGAAATGCTTTATAGCTTTCTCACTTTGATTAAATGTCTTCACATTAATTATCAATTGCCTAATCACCCATGTAACAAAGTAATATAAAACATTTACAATTCAAACACAGCTGTAGTGAGTCATAAGCCCTTAACACCTATGCCATCTTACAATATCGCAGAATGATCCGAAGCAACGCTCAAGACACATTAACATTCAAAGAGTTCTGCTTCACGATCATCAGCGTTAAGCATGCATGGTCAATACAGCATTACAATTAATCCTAATGAGAAGCAACTTGAGAAGATAATGAATGATATGAGTCACACTTGGAGCATCCTTATGCTCCAGCAGCAGCGCATCAGCTGTCGTAAGAAGTCGTATTGTAGTTGTACCAGAGATCCACAAATCAACAAAAAATAAACTTGCCCGCTGAGCAGGGATAAATAAATTTGTGATCGTCCTGGACATAAATAAGGTTGCTCGTGGAATTTAATTGTATGTAACATGCAAATTTGAAAATTTAAGTTGTCCATTTGGACAGATCAATGATGGTTGCTCAGATAAGTTTTTTGGTTGTCCTGGGCAGCCGGACATATAATTTGACAAACACTGTCTAGTAGATTTTATCGGTTTATTTGAAGGAATAATCAATAAGCAAAATCTTATATGCTATACATTAGTGCTACTCTATGTGTGTGTGTGTGTGTGTGTGCGTGCATGTGTGCATGCATGCATGTATGTATGTATGACTGGACAGACAGCTCTAAAAAAATTGATGTTATTTTTAAATTTCATTCCAAACTCTCAAGTCTCTGAAAAAATTGAGAATTAAAGCCTCTTCTTGTATGAAATTGACTTGGGGTTTTCATAGAAACTCCCCTTTCCAGTTCCGGTCGAAGAAAGGGTCAAGCTGCATTCCTGTTCATACAGGAAGCATAAAAACAAAGAATTTACAGTGAACACTGACTGTCTGGTCAATGGCCATACTGTACATCACAATTTTACATTGAAACTTGCATCATATGGTTTACATAAATTAAAACGGGCAATTTCTAGTCAATTTTGATCAAATCTGCTTTCGATTTCATGGCTTTTATTTAATTGGTTTGAAACTTGTTAAGCTAGTTTAGGTTTAAATGTCCATGAACCTTTAACATTACAAAATTTTAAGATATAACATAACAAGATTAACATAACAAAATTACGGGCTAAGAAGGGTTAGCCATTCATTTGATGTATTTCTGAATTTTGGAATTAAATAGCAACACCAAAATGCATTCCAACTTCAATAGAAGAATGAAAATTACCCAAATCGGACCTCCAAAAAATGAAGAAAAACAAATATAGATTTGACACCCTTAAATGCCAGGAGTCCCTGCAGAGATCTCCTAACACAGCCTCTAAGGTTTCAGTTCTTATAAACACCAAAGTTCGCCATAAGGAAATGTCAAAAAATTCTTATTATTTGCATTATTTGTGACATTTCCACAAAGTCAAAATCCTTGATCGTTGCTTTGAAGCAATCTGAGGCCGGTTTGAAATAAAACGATGAAATTTTCAGAAAAAAATTGCTTTCACTCCAATAAATTCTGCACGGCATGGGATTGCACTTTATGTTATTGTATCAACTTTCGGTTCGTTTCAAATGTGTGCTACTAAGCATGTGAATTTGAATGTAGCAAAAAGGAATGTACTTGTGATTGGAAATTATTATAATTTTTTTGGATAGACAATCCCATACAGGAGAATGAAGATTGAAGAAGCTTCTCATAATTGTCATCTGTGGAATATTTTCTAGGTCTTGAGCCCATGCTCAAGACCTAGACTTACATCTACTTATTTTAATGAGAACATGATTCCTGATATAAATACTTTGTTTTTGATCATCAGGCACAATTCTTTAATGAACAGAAGTAAATTAAGACAATGTGTATTTGAATCTTGATCATACCCCCAATCAAAATCTAGTTGATTATTTTTAAGACGTAAATCTAGGAAAGAATTGTGAAGATTTTTGGGTGTCTCTCAGTCCCAAATCATACATCACATAACACTTGCATATATTTAAAAATCCTGAAAACTTTCGCAGCCAAAACTTGGAATGGAAACTACATACAGTATGTTGTTTTTTATCAATTAAAGGAAAGGTATCGTTCCCATAAATACAATCAGAAGTGAACACCGTCATACTGGTAACGTCACTTCCGGTTTTCAATTTCCCCATTGATTGCAAGAATTCTGTGACGTAATCACACACCTGCAGGACAGCACTTAGGGGCCTGCATTTGTTATCGATAATATCACAGATTTCTCACAATCAATAAAAAAATTAACTAGAAACAAAAATCTTTAGTGGCACCGATGCATTCTTTCATTGTTGGTTGATTTTCAAGTTTTATACTTACTGGCATTGCATATCATGAAACATGCTAAAATAATAAATTTATAGGCAATGCTCACCATGTACATTATACATCAATAAAATAGAACCTGTTGACAACATTTTTTGAAGATTTTTAAAATGTTATATTAATCCACCCACCCCAACCACTTTAAGCAATATGCATGACATCAACACCAAAAACAATAGGGCAGACAATGGGTTAGCTGTGTACTACATACAACCTGTATCCAATGTAGTGTCCTGAGTTACTGTATTTACAAGCTCTATTCAGCAAAATCAATTAAGCCCCTCCCACAATGTATATTAATAATATTTAACTACTGCATTTTATACCATAAATATGTATACACTAGCTAAAAATATAAATAAACCAAGTATGAATCACACAAACAAGCAGTTCTTAAAATATGAACATTTGACAATTTTTACATTAAGCCCCGCCCACTCATTTATATGCATGACATCACCATCAAAACCAATTGGACACATATACAGACCATGGGCTATTTGTGTACCACATATGACATGATTCCAGTTTAGCATTCTTTAGATATCCTGTTTACCAGCTCTTTTCAGTAAATTCACAAAAAGCCCTACCAACAATGCATATTAATGAAATTGAATGTTTTTATACAATGATCACACACACACTGAATAACAACATAATTATTCAAAATATGAAACAAAACAGACATGTGAGTGTTAAAATATGAGTATTTAAAGATGTTTAAATAAAAACCTCACCTACTCATTAATATGCATGACATAACCACCACAAACAATCAGGCACATCTACAGATTGTGAGCTATCTGTGTACCACATGTAACATGAATCGAGGTTACCGTTCTTGAGATACCGTGATTACAAGCTCTTTTCATCAAAATCATATTAAGCCCCGCCCACTATGCATATTAATGAAATTCAATGTTTTTAAACCACCAATATATGCACAATAACTAGCATCATAATTATACCAAATATGAAACAAAACACATTCCGTTCTTAAAATATAAGCATTTCAAAATTGTACATAAAGTTCTGCCTTAGTGCATGACATCAATACCAAAAACAATAGGGCACATCTACAGATCTGTGTACCACATAAGACATGAATCCAGTGTATAGTTTTTGAAATATCGTGCTTACAAGCTTTCTGTCACAGACACACACACACACGCCAGCATGACTGCATAGGTTTCATACCATATTATCATCGGAACCAAAAAACAAGAAGTGCCCTCACTAGCACGGCAGTGTTCGCATCTGAATGTATTTATGGGACGATACCTACCTTTCCTTTAATTGACTGTTCTCAGATATAGGATGACCTTGCTGGATGAATTCTCACTTAAGCACATCTTTTAAATGTGTGCATATCAGTAACAATTTTACTGCTTAAGTTTTTATATTTTATGTTTATAATTGTTTGTTGTATATTGGCATTCATCATACGCAATATTGTATATTGAGGAGCCAAGGTCAGTTAAGATGGATGTGGAACAGAAGATATCAAAAATAGACTGGGAAAGGCAAGATGCGCATTCAAGAACTTGAGGGGAGATTATGGACAAATGGTGCAATTGGCAGACAAACCAAGATAATACTGTTCAAAACATTAGTACAGTCAGTATTACTATGTGGAAACATTAGTACAGTCAGTATTACTATGTGGAAACATTAGTACAGTCAGTATTACTATGTGGAAACATTAGTACAGTCAGTATTACTATGTGGAAACATTAGTACAGTCGGTATTACTATGTGGAAGCAAAGCTTGGAAAGTGACAAAGAGGAAAGGGTAAAGGCTGGATGCATTTCAGTTCAAGCGCTTAAGATGACTGTTAAGAATACCTTGGACAGAATTAGTGAGCAATGAGAGGATCATGGGAGTTTAATAAGAGGGGTGAATAGAATTAGTGATATCTTATGGAGACGAAGATGGAATTGAATCGGGCATGTGATGAGGCAAGAGGTGACAAGTCATGCAAGAGTAGTAACTTTGGAGTGGGCACCAGAGGGAAAGATGAAAATTGGAAGACCAAAGAAAACATGGAGGAGTATGATGACAAAAGAGAGGGACAGATATGGGCAAAGAAGTTGGTCAGAGGCGCGGAGAGCTGCAGAAGATCGTGAAGGTTGGATAGCGAACGTCATGGCCTTATGTGCCGCAGCGCACACAGAGGTTTAAGGTCAGGTTAAGGTCATACGCAAGAAGTGTGACTTTGCGATCAGACCCACTACAAGCAATCGCAGGTCATGATGGCGCAAAACATTATCAACATTATACAGGCCCCTATCAGGATATTGTATTACTAACTTGATCGCAAGTTACTGATCTGCGTTCAGACTAATTTTTGAGATTTTCATCGGTGGATCTGATCGCCTGCCATATCGTGTAAGCCGTAGTTATAAAGTTCACATACCTTCAATCACAGTTGCTCTACAATCACACTAGATACATATCGAGGCACTATGAATCTGAAAGTGCCATGCTTGTACAGGACGTACATCACTTTCAAAGAATTTGGAGCTAGACCGTCAAATCTGACAATAACTATTTTTGTGCACGAATCATTGCAACTGATTAATGTTTCGTTTCATTTTTAATCTACTATAATTATGTGATGGGACTTTTAGGGAAAGTGACAGATTTGATTTATTTTGCTTCCTTTTATTCTTCCATTTCTTCATACAGATATAACTGAATCAAGTTGCCATATTTCATGTTAGTATTGATCAATTTTATATTAGGAATGTGTTATCAATGTAATTTTATATTCTAGAGTGTATTTCAGTATTTATGTACATTGTTAGCATACAGACTTTACAATAATAATTCAATACATCCACATGTATGTAAATATACTTCAAAACCTTAAGTTATGAATTTAACAGTAACAGTGTAACTTTGTCAATACAAATAACATCAATAACAAATAATTGGTAAACTTTTGATTGGCCATAATTTAAAAAATAAAGTGGTAATTTGTGGCTTTTCTTCTCCAAAATTTTAGATTTTTTTCATGCTTGAGAAATTTTGCAAATAAGAAACTATTGGTACAAACATGAATTATGCAGATGACATTTTTTGTTTGTTTCACCCACTTTTTTGGTCCTTTTATTGCCCGTTTTGCCCAAATGTATTCATAGATTTTGTTTCTCCCTATTTTATTCATTAGGCCGGGTGGGGGGGTGCACTTCTACGTCCAAAGAGATCAGCAGAAGCATGCTTGCTGAAGCAATTCTTGTACTATAATCTATGTAAAGCATAGCACTGTTAACAATACGAATTGAAATTTGAGGGGAAATTATTGGTTTGATCGACAAAGATTTACGTGTTATGTGCTAATGCACCAATCAATGGAATGTCCCACCCCCTATACCCTGGACAAGGTGCATCATTGTATGACCTGTGTCACGCAAGAGGTGTATTTTGACACACCCCTCAGTCACACAAATGACAAACATCTTGTCTCAAAATGAATATCTGTGTTCCAAAAGTGATGCGCATTTCTTTGTAATTGACACACACAACAGCCACACAAGTGACTGACATCACATTACATCACATCACATTATCATTAACATATTGGCGGACCATAAAAGTAAAGTTGGTTTGGACAGAGACACATTTTGTATCAAAATCTTTAAAAAAAGCAATAAATCTTTAGGAGTATTATCATTAACCTTCACAAATTGTACATTTAATTACATGCTACAAATCTAGCAAGTGACCCACATTGATCCACCCCTATGTCATTGAAATGACCGACATCTTTGGTAAAATGATTCGTCCCAGTCACATTTATGACTGACATATTAAGTAAAATAACACACATGTGAGTCACATTGTATTTTGCAATGACCCACCTTTGCCTCACCTTGCCGAGGGTATGGGGGGTGGCAATTGATAGGTGCATAAAGCAATAGCAACTTCCTCCCTATGTAATATTGTTAAGGGGGAATATTCTGATAAACAAGGGGGAATATTATGATAAACAAGGGGGAATCCCTCTCACTAAATGTGAACACTGAAACATAGGTGAAAGAAAGACAAAGGAATTGGTAACAACACTAGATAGGAATAATACTTACTTTTAAACTTTTGAGGAAGAATGATTTTTCTTGTGGCTGCCCCTGCTATAGATCGAATGCTGCCGCTCAGAGCTGTGTTTCTCTGCTTTGCAGAAACCATACTCATTAAAACAAGACTCCCTCTATCCAGAATTCACCAAAAAATCAATATCTTTTTAGGCAAAAAAAACACCTTTCCAAAACTATGACAAAATCCTAACTGCCCGCCAAACAACAATTGCTGCAATATTTGAATTTATCCTACATTTCGTGGGCCCCTCGAATATATTTGAAGGATAAAAACACCTGAACTTTGACCCTTTCAAGTGTCTGGGCAGACAAACCTTCAAACTTAAATAAACCTTCTTAAACTGTAAAAAATACCTTGAAAGGAATTTGTGAGTAAACACCACAATAGGATTTTGACCTATGGAATGTTTCTGTTCTATTGTTCAAAGGATGACAATCCAGACTCACAATAGCAGAACAAGACCCTTTTTTATTTTATTTTGTAACTTTCACTATTTTTGTTTGAATTTCAACGGTTTTTGCCCAATTTTGATCTCTCCGAGGTTGGAGAGGATGCATCACTTTGTAAGCCTTTGAAATCTTCTACAGTTAGTCATGACACTATTCCTTCATATCAAGGGCTTCTTTTCGTTAATCCATTGAAAAATTTCACTTAGGAATGTTTCATTCCTAGAGATTTAGTGCAAGTGGTCAAACATGTTCAATTAATTAGAATGAGCAAAAAACGGGAAAAAAAAAGTGGAACAAAATCGTGAACAGAGACATCGCTTAAACTAGGGGGGTCAAACTGGATGCCAGTTGGAAAAATGAACATGACAGTTGGAAGGAAATTTGACCGTTCCTTTTTCAAGAAACCTTCACGAATCCACACAAGTTGAAATTTGATGCATGTACCCCCTTCCCCCCCCCCCACCCACTCCCCCCCCAACCAATCAGAAGACCCTAATGACATCCCTGATCATGCAGACAATCCAAATTCTTCTTCCTTGATGAGGATACTGTACATCAAGCTTAAAGTTTGTAACTATCAAACTGGTGTATTTGTATTTTACATCCTTTGCTCAACAGCTAAGGTTATATAAAGATGTCCACGAATGTTTGATAAACGGTTGTAAAGCACTGGTGAATGGAAGACCTGCCCAAACTTGTGTGTAAAATGACTGAAATCAGACAAGAAATGACATCACAGTCTCAAAATCCTTAAATTTGTTATCTTATTACTGTAAACATTAGACATGACAGTAGTTCTGAAATAGAGTATACTATATAAACATTAATGTTGAGGCAAATTGTTTTGCGTATTTAATGCACGGTTCAAACGATTTTGGGCCCAGTAAAATAACCAGAATTTATGAGGGTCAATCGTGAGTGCAAAATCCTTTGAACTGTGCATTAAATACGCATATAAAAACAATGCTAAAAACATTAATCTTTTTTAAAACATTTTGGTGTTAGTGCGTTGTTTGCTGTGTAGAGGAAGAAATCTGTGTATAAGTTTAAAGAATGTTTCAATGTGTTTACATTTGGGAAATAAACATTTCTGAAGTACAGGTGAGAAAAAAAATTGGTGATTTTGAGTTTTTCTTATTTACCTTTGGTTTCAATTACAATTTATAAGTAAAACTCACTTTGATAAGCAAATAAGGACATTTGTAGACCAGATGATGATATGAATGATAGGACTTAATATCACATGCTGCTTAAGGTTAAAATGTATCACATGATAACTTGAGGTAAACAGTTTTGTATTCAATATTCCATAGATAGTGGTATCAACCACTTACATAATAAACAGGTTATAAATATGGCTGTTTAATGTGCATAGATATGAATACATAATCATTGATCCTTGTGTAGCTATTTTCAATCACTTCAAACTATAATAATACAGTATAGTGATTATACACATACTACATATGTTTTCATCCACAAATAACTGAGTGTAGGCTACAGGGGAGTCTACAATGACATTATTAAAGAAGTTGACCTCTATGGCCATCTTAAAACAATTAGTGGTGAAGACAGGAATCAGAGACTAGTGGTAAAATGATTATACATATGTTTAGCCAATATCATTTCTGATCGATTATTCCAAAATATAATTGACAGAAAGTACATATGGAAACATGAGAGAAGCTGTGGAGAATTCAGGATAACCCAGAGAAAAGACACAATGCAGGATGAGGACTTAAAAGCTGGACTTGATCTGCAATTTGCAGAATTGTGCAAAAGGAGCACTGAGCCGAAGAGAAGCACTCAGCCAAAATGTGAGCCTTATCAGTGCATATTATTCTTGAGTCTCCAGAAAATTTGAAAACACGTTGCTTGCTTGTGAAGTAATGAAAACCTTTGATATGAATATTTAAATCAACCGTAATTAAAACACATGCATGTACATAGGGGAGATTTAAAATGGGGTGTTAATCAACAGATGAAATCAGAAATATGCACCTTTTCTTGGATAATACCGATAATCCAAAATGCTAAAAAAAACTGGACAATATCTAACAGATAGTAGGAATCCATTTTGTTATATTTCTGGCTATCAATAAGTTGTTAAACAATATTATAGTCAACATTGCATTTTGTCAGATACTGTACTTTGCAAAAAAAAAGGCCATGAAATTTTCTCTGAAAAATAATTAAAATTTGATTATTTTGTACTTTTCTAAATTCTCCTGCCAAATCAATGAAGAAACTAGATTATCAGCCCTCTGTAGAGCACATACCTCCACCATCGTTGCAATTCCAACATGCCTAGATTAATTTTAAAGTTCATTTGATCCCCTTACTCAAAATAATCTATCTCAGAAATCCTAGGCCCACCAAGATTCATCCCCAGGTTTTGATCTGTAATGATCAATTGCATTCTGAACACTTAAAGATTATCTTCTGACTGGATTTCTTCCAAGGCCATACAATTATTTCCAGTTTTATTCAGGCAAAACATTTATTGTTTGAGTTCCTTTCATACAAGATTCACATTCCATCATTTTCCATTCATGGCAGAAATCAATTGTTTCATTTTTTTTTTTTATTCCAGAGACCACTTGATTGAAGTATCTTTAAGTCCAGAAAATAGATTGTTGGATTTTGTTTCATGGTGTGAATTCATTGTTTACCACATTCCATTGGAAAGTTTCAACTATGTCTTGACAGACCTTACCCTATACATCCCCACCCCTTGATTTCTGCCCTTCCCTTGTATACTTCCCAAATTTAAATCACAATTTCGTTAGCAATAATAAAACCACACATCAAATTTAAACCAAATCCAATCATCAGTTCTGGACATATTCTAATGACAAACAAATTCACTTTGAAATGTTCCCACACCTCCATTTGTGCCCTTCCCCTATTCCAATGTCTCCAATTTTAATGACTTTTTCTTTAAGCAGTAACAAAACCACACACCAAATACAATCCAAGTTCAGTCATCAGTTCTTGAGATATCTTGATGACAGACAAACAAACAAACGAACAAAAAGAGGCAAAACCATAACCTCTGTCCAAAGTGGTTGGCGGAGGTAAATATGCAAACTTATGCCATCAGTTAAAGGAAAGGTATCATCTCATAAATAAATTTATAAGTGACACCTCCATGATGCTAACATCATTTCCAGTTTACAATTTTTCTTATTGATGATTGCGAGAATCTGTGATGTATCAATATCACATGTAGGCCCTATGATCAGTCTGGCGGATGTGTGATCGATAACATCACAGATTTCTCGTGATCTATAGAAAAAATAAAAACCGTAAGTGAATTTACCAACATGGAAGAGTTTACTTCTTAATGTATTTATGGGAATGACACAGACCCTAGCTTTGCTGTTTCACAGGGGCGGCCCAACCCGCCATCTTTGGGCCCACCCTGCCCCCCGGGTCCGCCCTGCCCCTCATGAGAGAAAAAAATATTTATCATTTATTTTTTATAGATTTCGTTTTATTTTTTTTAGATTTGTATTTTTTATTTTTAGATTTTTTTTTTTTTTACTTAATAATCTGAAATAGCCTCATAAATGAAATACTTTACACAAATACAGAACCCAGAATGACAGACTGTTCCCTATCAGTCAGAATAGCTTCATTCTCAGATGTATGATTACAGCTAAAATCCCAAAGCTTCTTCACTACTGGGCAAGCCTTAAGGGTGCCCCTGGACTCCACGCTAAAAAGACGCAATGTTTCGCGTGCATTAATGTGCCCCTCAACAAGTCTAGCACCCTGCCCCTTTTTAAAATCAAGCAAGGGGTCTGTGACACATTTCCGTTAATAACTGCCTTATTCTTTGCATATATCAAATTCTTTTGAATGATCTGCGACAACAGTTTGAAGGAGGGTAGATGTTTTGTACACTGTAGCGCCATACACTACCTCCCAACAACATTTAGCCCAGAAAGACTGAACCGAAAGGTCAACAACAACTAACTGTTGAATTTCAGAGAGTATATATATATATATATATATATATATATATATATATATATATATATATATATATATATATATATATATATATATAATAAAAGGGGCATGGTTTTCATGACTCACACTTGATGATTTGGACAATTTTAAAAAGAATAATTCCAAAATTTGTGTTGGTTGTAATAGCAGAAATTGGAGAAAAAAGCAAATATAGTATTCGTTCTCGTCAGCTCATGTTCTTGCTAGTAAAAATCGGTGAACTTGTAATAGTGTCACTCCCAGAACGAAATTTCTTGGGATACTTTCACATCGCGCAAACAAAATCAGCCTAGTGTTATTGTGTGTGATCTTGAAATTTGACATATTTACACTAGGGGTAGAAAGATTTTTCAACAATACATTTCTTACCAAGCTGTTATGATTTTCTTAACCATAGGCCCTATATTCAAATAAGTCACATCTTTAAGTTTCATAAAATTTATCATTGTTTTTCAAAATGCTGTATGATCTGGCTTAAGTGTTGCAAAGCCCGCGTCTAACGTTAGGCTTAACATTGAAAATTATGAGTATATGAATTTAAACATGACGGCATTGATTATTTTTCTTAATTTGACATTTCACACAATAATATCATATATTGTATGTACATTATTGTCATAGACTATAAATGTAGCACAAATTATCATGATGTACATGTAAAAGTTCTTACAATAGAAAATATTGGTTGAAACCAAATTATGTTCCACATTTTCCCTGCTCGGCAGCAGCCTAACATAGTAAATTCTTATGCAAAACCTAACGTTAAAATTACCCATCGACTTGGTACAGTACATTGATTTGTTCCAAAATAAAAAAATTAAATCTCAAATTTTAACGGGCTTTTAAAGTTTTGACTCAACTTTTAGTTACTGCAAACATTGACATCTATATTAAAAACATTTATTTACATCAGAAACGGCCTGATATATCAATATCAATGTCTTCTGAAGAACAGGAATTGTGACGCAAAGGAGAAACTTTGCTTATGGAATTAGCACTGTATTTGTATGTATGTTTGAATTCGCTGATGAGATCGTTCTGGAAGTGACGTTTACACGTCGCTTAGCCGTTTTCAATTCTTGCATTGTCGAGAGCATCGATCAATGCTTGATTAGTTTTGATTTTTTTCATGCAAATGGTTTCTTTTCGGGACTTTTGATGGAATATCATGTTTTCGATATTAATGAACTATGCAAAACTGTTATAAACTCAATTTTCATATTTTCTATCATGCCCTCTTTAAGGCAAAGATCTAGAGTATGCTTCCAATTCAATACATCACAACTTTTTTGCACCAATTAAGAAATCTTGGAAGTTTGATCAGCCGTAACTCGAAAGTGAAAATGATTTGTGTGGTTGTCACTTCCCCTTTGTGTGAAAGCATTAGCTGATCTAGACTACAGGGGTACAATAAGTTGTATACAGTAACTGAAACAAAATTAATTACAAAAAAATATCAAACTGACGATTTGCCGTCTTTTTCTCTCTTACCTTAAAAATGAAATCCTGAAAAAATAGTTTTCCTCTGTAGTAGTATTATTCAAAAACAAACACTGTACTCAAAATGCGCCATACAGAAAATGAACGTCGTCCGCTAGACCACTTGTATGAAGTCAACTGTCTGACAATAATGTGTCATGGCTTATTAATGACTATAGCATGTTTTCCATCATTTCATTCCTGCATTCAGGGACAAATAGCAGGTGTTCCCTATAACCAATATTCATAGAACAATTCACAGCTTCTTAGACCATGACCCAATTTGCATATTTGTGTTTTCTTTTGTATAGGGGGTCTAATGCTAAAAAGTAGCAATTTAAGGGACACCATGTGAAGCTGGCGTTGACCTCAAAGGAGAGATTAGGTTAACAAGTGCCAGGTATACCTGTACAACAGATGATATCAATTCAAGGTGGTTCCCAAATATTGAAAGTTTAACAATGTGCAAAGTTTGAGCACCTCCATGGTTTGAGCATGGAGGTACCACTTTAAAGTGGTACCTCCATGGTTTGGGGGTGAAACCAGAGATTTGTTATTTTACAAATCCTTGATCACACCAGGAGAGCGCACCACTTCCCATCTTCATCTGATCTGAAAGAGGACAAAATATAACCAGAAGAAAGTATTCAGAAATGTTACTCTTACTAAAGTTCAAAATTCTATTAGACTACATTAAAAATGACTGAAATCAGACTAGCAGTGACATCACAACATCACATTTCTCAACAAAAGTCTTTAACTGTGCATTTGGACTGATTTCTGCAGCTTACAAACATTTGTATTCTATCATGAGATGAGCTTGGATGAGCATTCATTAAAGCAATCGGGGATGTGGCACAAGTATAATTAAAGGAAGACTATGTGGAAAAGCAAGCACTTAATTTTTGTAAACTATGCAAGCCTAACTTAAGTTACATCTTGCAAAGACCTATGTCCATTTGTTCATGCTGTTAAGACCCCAACTATGTTCATCCACCATTCAAATTTGTATGTATTCAGAAAAATTGTGTTTTTTGAAGAAACACAAAAAAAAATGAAAAATCATTACACTTGTGTATTAATACATTGGAAATATTAGTAAATGTAAAATAACTCTACACTGGATTACTGAGTAGCAACATTCTGTACTGCAGGAAGTCAGGTTACCGTAGTATGAATTTCCATGCCCAAATCACGCAGTGACCAAATCACAGTGCAGACAACATGCTCCTCAAAGTGCACATTTTTGTCACTTAATACCATTCCTTACAAACTTAAATCCACATACATTATATCTATGATATCCGAAGAGTATGTTCCTTTGTTATTTCCTTTAAAAATGATAGTTTAAAGTGAATAAAATCATTTGCATATATCTTATACCATTTTGAGCACATCTTTATATAGTAGGCCTACAGTACTTTGATATGAGTGCACAATTCAGATGTAAACAATACCATGCGATCGCAACTGACCAATCACGTTGCATCATACGATGTCTTTTAAAATGGATCTTGCTACTTGGCGAAATGGGTGATTATTTATTGAACTCTGACCCACTTATTCTAAATTCGTTCAATATTTCTACAGATTTAAGTAGAAAAGAAGATTTTTGTGCCCAAAACCGAAAAAGTGGTTTCGACACCATGTTTTTTGACACCCTTTTTTTTTCCTTCAGATTTTTGATCGTTATAAATTCTTCTGATTTTCATTATTTTTTTGCTCGCATTTTTCTTACCATGTTTATGAATAGTATTTTCGACCCTTTATCTTCCCAATTTCTATGATTTGATATAGTTTTTTGTCGTAATGAAGCTGTAATCACCTTTGATAAACAGCTTGTTTTAGCTCATTATATATGCATAAATCCAAGTGGGCGGAATACGCACAGACGAAAAATAAGCGACTTTTCTTAAGGCTGGGAACCGACTGTACACTGCAAATCAGACTGTACCTGGACCTACGCAAATTACATATTGCACAAGTCAATCCATTATTTTGCTATCTGGCAACCCGTCACAAAAGTTTTTCTCAATGAAACTTACGTCACACCCGTTTTTTACCACACATTGCTCCCTCTAATGACTGTCCCACTGCACAGTGTACAAAACATACAGTGTACAGTACATCACGTAACCTTGTGTTGTACATTGCATACAGTGTACATCACGTAACCTTGTGTTGTACATTGCATTATTAAGGCCTTGACCATTCATGTGCACATGTTCAGAGCTTGCAAAATTCGCCATGTTTAATCGACCGCAGAAGTTTTAATACTTTTAACTTGCGGTTCTATACAGCCCTGTCAGCCATTTTCGAGGCAATTTTGCTGTAACAAAATGGGGATGGAACTCCATTTTTACCAATACTGACTGGAGGTATTTTCAAAGTAGTTTGAAAGAATTTCATGCTGTGTGAATCATTATTGAACTTGGGCCTAGGACCTAGTGTTAGAACTAGTTTATACATCGTGAGTTCAATGTTAGTTCATGAATGACCGAGTGATAACTAACTTGTGTACTACTGTGCTAGCCAAATACTGAAATTCACTTGAAGTTTCTTTTAATAAGTTGTTTTTATTACGAAATATTAAGAAAAGAAGACAACAAAATGAATTTTTGACATTTTTTCACTTAATTTTCTTTAAAAAAATAAAAACAGGAAACGATAGGTTTTTCAACAGTTTTGATCAATCCGATAGAGAAGGTAATAATAAATATTTCCCTCCCAGATACATCCCGCTGTTACTCTAATGAACATGCCCGGGCGGAAATTATTTTCCCCGCGATCATTTATAACGTTATCAGTGTATTAGTATGTGTCTAGTATGTTATTGTAATAATACAGCTAATATACCAAGCACATAGTGATAGTTTCTTTACCTTTTCACGCATGTAAGAAGAACCAGTACTATGAATAGTACCGCACTGTCTTAACGAAAGTACCAGTGCCTAAATTTTGCGGTACTGCCCAAGCCTATCAAGGAAAATACAAATTTTACTCAAAAACCAAACCCTAGAAAGTGTCAGTGGAAGGTCAAATTTTCAACATTCGCACAAAGTTAAAAAATTACAGGCTCCCTATAGTAGACTGTATAAAGACCGGTTATGATTGATTTTCTTATTCATGAAGGTGACTACTGCCTCTACTGCAAGCAACAAGAATATTTAACTATTGCTGGGACTCACCAATATTACGCTTACTCCAAAAAAGAGGTGCAGTGGCTCAGTGGTTTAGGAGTCATGCTCGTATACGAAAGGTACAGGGTTCGATTCCCGCCGCGAGCACTGCATTGTGTCCTTGAGCAAGACACTTTACTCTATACTTACTTCAGTCCACTTAGCTGTAAAATGAGTACCAGCAGTGCTGGGGAGTAAGCCTGCAATGGACTGGCATCCCGTCTTGGGGGAATCATGTACTCTTATCCGCTTGCGCCATGGAAACCGGAGATAAGCATTGGCTCTGATGGTTAGGATGGATTTAGCTCTCAGCACTCCATTACAAGAAATCTTCTTTAGATATCTTGCCGTGTATCAATGCAGTGACACGGAAATCAAAGGAGACACAAAAACAAATCTAACATAACTTGAAAAACTGTACACGTCTCCTTTTATCAATGAATCACATACTGTTTCACTTGGGCTTAGCAGCTTACTGGGTATAGTGAGCTCTTACTGGGTATAGTGAGCTCTTACTGGGTATAGTGAGCTAATAACAGGATAAACAGTAATTTAAACAATTTGGTAAAAAATGGCCCTATCACAAAAAAAGCCAAACTAACCCATAGTAAAATAAGTGAGGGTATGAGCAAATGAGAACTAAGACTAAGAGGGTGGTGGAATTCCACCAGCATACATGTATACACTCACATTTACACCCCAATATGTACAGAAAGATGTCAAAACAGCAACCGATATGTTTCAAAATACAAATAATCATCTCAATGCAGGTATAACTGCACCCTGGAGAAGTGAAATGAGTGAGTGATCAAAACCGTGAGAAACAGGTACCGAGATGCTTTAAAGTCAAAATGGAGGGTAGTTACATTACAGGATGCGGTCTACACACTGACCAGGGACAAAAGAATCATTAATTAAAAAAACAAAATATTTATTAAAATTATTTCTGTACCAGTTGCTATGTATACAAAAATAACAGAATTAAAATAGCAATAAATAAAGGGAATTTCTGTTCTCAAAACAAGATGATAACTTGGAAGACAATGAGACTCCTCCCAGAAACTAAAAAACCAAGGACTAAACAAAACAAAAGGGAATGGTCACTTTCCAGTTGCAGACACCAGGCTAAAAAAAGAGCACTATTTTCACTTCCCAGTCGCATCAATCTTATTTGCTATAAAAGTGCAGTGCAATTTTAGAGAGCAAGCATGTGCAATACACTTAGGATTATCAATCAATCACTCCACAAGCTGTAAAACCATGTGGTACAGGCATCATGATATAAAGCTGGTTGACACATGTATAATTACAGGTTGTGCGTAAGGTAAACTCATTTAAAAAGTGAACAAACATGAAGGCATACATTCCATTGGTCTAAGTATGTGTCAGTTCAGTCATGATAAATAACATAATTACTGAGATATAGTATACAATCATTTTAGAGCCACTTTGTTGAAGAAAAGTATAGCCCCATTGCACCCCCAAACCCACACACACTTTGTGAAAAAGAATTAAGGCCCTGATGTTTATATATTTTAAATCCACAAACAGTAGTAACTCCTATTACACCCTTCCTGATGTCAGTGACATAAGAGGAAGGGGGAGGAGAGACACCTTGAGATCTAAAACAAAGGGAGGCTCTTCATTAAGATTACTGTTAGTTCATCAGAGCTTGCACAAGCTCATTAGCTCAGTGTTTAGCCTCAAACAAGCTTGTTAAGATCGTTGCAAGCTCGTGGAGAGATTGTTGCGAGCTCGTGGGGAGATAGTTGCGAGTCTGTGGAGTGATCTATGCAAGCTCATGGAGAGAACGCTGGGAGCTTGTGGAGAGAGTTGCGAGCTCGTGGAGAGATCGTTGGGAGCTCGTGGAGAGATCGTTGGGAGCTCGTGGAGAGATCGTTGGGAGCTCGTGGAGAGATAGTTACGAGCTCGTGGAGAGATCGTTGCGAGCTCGTGGAGAGATCGTTGCGAGCTGGTGGAGAGATCGCTGCGAGCTCGTGGAGATCGTGGAGAGATCGTTACGAGCTCGTTGCGAGCTCGTGGAGAGATCGTTGTGAGCTTGTGGAGAGATCGTTGCGAGCTCGTGGAGAGTTTGTTGGGAGCTCGTGGAGAGATAGTTGCGAGCTCGTGGAGGGACGTTGCGAGCTCGTGGAGATAGTTGTGAGCTCGTGGAAAGATCGTTGCGAGCTCGCGTGGAGAGATCGTAGCGAGCTCGTGGAGAGATAGTTGCGAGCTCGTGGAGAGATCGTTGTGAGCTCGTGGAGAGATCGTTGCGAGCTGGTGGAGAGATCCTTGTGAGCTCGTGGAGAGATCGTTGCGAGCTCGTGGAGAAATAGTTGCGAGCTCGTGGAGAGATCGTTGCAAGCTCGTGGAGAGATCACTGCGAGCTCGTGGAGATCTTTGCGAGCTCGTGGAAAGATCATTACGAGCTCGCTGCGAGCTCATGGAGAGATCGTTGTGAGCTCGTGGAGAGACTGTTGCGAGCTCGTGGAGAGATCGTTGTGAGCTCGTGGAGAGATCGTTGGGAGCTCATGGAGAGATCGTATCGAGCTCGTGGAGAGATCGTTGCGAGTCTGTGAAGAGACTGTTGTGAGCCCGTGGAGAGATCGTATCGAGCTTGTGGAGAGATAGTTGCAAGCCCGTGGAGAGATCCTTGAATACTGTGATACCTTACCACCTCGTCATAATCAATTTCAAAACTACGCCATCACCCTTGAAATACCGTTGATCAGTCTTATTATAAAACGGCTGCAATTCTTTGCGAAGCATGCAGAATTTCAGCTCTGCTGAAACCTTTTTTTGTTATTTTATTTTGCAATGTTTTTCTTTCTTGCAAAATTTATTTGACCTATCAGGTAATTTTTACATCCAAAATGTACTGATCACCACCATTAGAGAATTTTCACTGTATTTTCTGATCAATTCTACAGCTTTTAAAATGGGTCTTGACAGAGAGTGAGATCAAAACCTAACAATAAGTTATGTAATTGTTAGGTTCAGCGGTCTATCTATGATTGATTGCGCCGGTAATTGTGGGAAAAGGAAGGTGTCCCATACTTTAACAAATATTTGTAACGAGTGATTTTACTCTTAGAAGACATTTTATGAGGAGAAAACAATATATTGCAGGAGAAAAAAATCACTGTTCCACAGAACACTGATATTTGAAAATTCACTGTTCCTGCTTAAAAAGCACTGTTCTCGGAACAGCAAGAATTTTGACCCCTGCAAACTGATTACCACCTTTACGAAAGACCTTTCTTAAAACTAAAACTTGCATTCTATTCATTTAGGTGAGGTGCCTTGATACCAAGGTTGCAATCATTCTTCGTAGCCAAAAAGAAAGTAAAACAAATCCTACCTTTTACTTCAAGTTGTCACAAATTGCATTTAAACATAGATTTGGTAACTGACAACCAGTTTTTGTGATGAAAACCTTGAAGAGTAATTAAGTTTAAAATATGCACTAAATGGATAAATCTTTTAACTCTAACTTAATAATCTAAATCACCTCTTTTTATCCAAAACTTACGATGGATGACAATTAATTCTTCAGAATGTATCAAACAAGAAAAGCTGGTTATTTAGTCCAAAGTCCTTCAATATATTCCAAAAGATATGCAATCTCATGAGAATAGCTGATAATGCAGTACTATATGATTACAAGGTGTCATCACAGCAATAATACAGGAACCAAAGCCTTGAAATTTGTCATGACTTCCTTCCAATTCAATCCATTTTAGGACATAGGGATGAGATGACAAAATTTGGGGAACAGGTATACAAATCAATCAAAATGGAGGTATGGTAGGAATCAACTTAAAATGAAAAGAAAGCACAACAGAACAGGAACAAAATAGGCCAAAAAAAACCCCTCTTGGTTGTTCCAAAACATACTGTATTTCCCACTGGCAATCTGGTATGATGCAACCTTTAGAATTAGTTCACTTGTGGAACAAGTTCACCTTAAATGAATGAAGAGTTTCAAAAAAACAAAGTGGTGACAAAACTACTACAATATCTATTACACAATCCAAGACAAAAGTACTTTGCACTTTTTTCATCCCCTTATACCCATCTCCAATATTGCAGAATTAATACCAAAAACTTTTCTTGCAAAGCGCATGTCAACATTGAATCAGGGTGGGAGGGTGAGAGTGCCAAGACTTTTGTCCCGGATTGTCAGAATTTTCCGAATTGGGATTGAATGAATAATTTTTGTATTAAAATTTGAGAAAGAAATGGAAGTTATGCTAATTTAAATTGCAGGAATGAATTACAATTAACCTGAAATGTGTAGTCCTTAAAACTTTCTCTACAACCATGGCCCATAAATAACAATATGAGGGAATGAAAAGCAGTAAGAAAAGGAAGTTGCTTGAATTAATCATAATCCATTTATAATTTAAGTTCATTTATAATTTACTTATTATACAATACAGAACGTGGAATGGGGGTTGTGCCTGTACATGTGAGGGAGCATGTGAGGGAGAGGAAGGGGTTGAATATTGTGGGAGGCGGGATAACATTTTGGCAGATCTGTTCAGGAAATACTCAAATTTGTTTAATACTGACAGTGTCTCATCTGTGTAAAAATAACTGAAATTAGACTAGCTGTGACATCACATCCTCACAAGTCTTTGAAATTGACACATGTTTTTTTTAGATTTTCTAGCTTTAACACCATATGTGAAGACAGTATTAAAACATAAGCTAGTAAAGTAACTACGATATATCACCTGATATCAAAAGTATATGGACAAGTAGCAATTTTGCCATAAATACGATCCTTTTTAAAATTCTGAACATTTCATAATCATACATCTATCAAAAATTTCCACTCGTTTCTGAGATATTTACAAAAAAAAGTAAAAAATTAAGCCCCAAGAAACGGCTGGACTTCGACTATTAAAACCAGAAACAAAAGGTTTTGTGGTTCCAATGCTTTTTTCATAAGCTGATTGATTTGCAAAATTTGTATAGTCATGTCATTACATATCATAAATATTGTTCCATGATATTTATTCATAAGCCATGCAGATCAATTAAAATGTTGACAACATTAGCATTTGCACAATAATTAACAACATCATGAAAGCAAGTATGATGCGAACATGATTGCTCATTCATCTTATTTCAAGAATTTGTCAGTAAGCCCTGCCTACTCATTAGCATTCATGGCATCACTACCACAACATTAGAACATACGTACAGACCATGACTCATTTGTGTACCACATATAGCATAAATCATATCATTTATGGTGTTTACATCATTTAGCACTTTCACATTAAGTCACGCCCACCATGCATATTAATGACACCTGTTGATAACATAAGCATGTACACAATAACCATCAAAATTAGCATGCCCAATATGACACAAAACAGACATACAGTTGCTCATTTATCACTTTTTTATATTTTTATTTTAAGCCCCACCCACTTATTAATATGCATAAAATCAACACTACAAACATAAGGTCACATCTGCAGACCATGAGCTATCTGTGTACCACACACGATGTGAATCCAGTCCACAGTTCTTGAGATATGTTTACTTGTGCTTTTTGTTTACAAAATCATATTAAGCCCTACCCACTTTGCATATTAATGAAATGCAATGTTTTTGTGCCATGAAAACATACACACTAGCTAACATCATTATTATAACAAATATTAAACAAAACAAACATGTGATTGTCAAAATAAGAGCATTTCAAGATTTTAATATTAAGTCCCGCCTACTCAATAATGTGCATGAAATCACCACCAAAAGCAATACGGCACATTTACAGACCATGGGCTCTCTGTGTACCACACAAAACATTAATCCAGTTTACTGTTCTTGAAATATAGTGTTTACAAACTCTTTTCAGCAAAATCATATTAAGCCCGCCCACTGTACATATAAAAGAAATTAAACGTTTAGGGAATTAAGTAAACGTGTACACACGTGTACACAAGCGAGCGTGTATCGTGGACACGCGTTTAGTACCGTAATTTTCAGAAATACACCCAAATTGCTCCAAATTTACGAGGCAAAGTAAAAACATTTCAAAACTACGCCACCACCACCAGGAAGTTCTGAAATATTAGTCCTCTCGAAAAAATGGCCGCCATCTTTGCTACGCATGCAGAATTTTAGCTCTGTTAAAACCTTTTTCCGTTTGTTTATTATGCAAGATTTTTTCTTTCTTGCAAAATGTATTTGACTCATCAGGTAATATTTACATGTAAATGTACTAATTGTCACGATCAAGTAATTTTTAAGTGTTTTTGGTCGATTTAACAGTTTGTAAAACGGACCTTGACTGCGTGGGATTTTAAAGCCTTATGCCATTATGGCCTAACGTTAGGCCTATTGTTAGTTTCACTGTTTAATGCTGCACATTCGCAGTGCATTTTACAACTTAGATTACTTAGATTTCGGTGAAATCAAAGTGCATAATATTTCCATTCATTGGTGATTACTGCGCATTTGTAATTCGCACATTTAAAAAGGACTATGCTAATCGGGTTTACAGTTTGTCATTGATTGGAATTTTGTTAGCCGAATGTGTGTGTGATTTAAATCATAAATGAACATATTGATTTTCAACGGCAAGACATGACTATGAAAAACGATTACTCGCAATGAAGTATTTAGTAAATGTTTACAAGATTTGCGAGCGTGTAGCGTGTACACACTAAACAGTCACAGCTCTAATGACATCACCATCAAAAACAATAGGGCACATATACATACCATGAGCTATCTGTGTACCTACATACATACATACATACATACATACATACATACATACATACATACATACATACATACATACATACATACATACACACACATGACAACAAAGGTTCCTGATGCTATCGCATCGGAACCAAAAAGGCATGTGATGTAAGAATAAGGACACAGCGAGGCCTACAATGCATAACTTCCAGTGTCACTGTGTCACATTGACCTAGGCTACTTCAAAACATCAGTTTCATTGCATCAGACATCAGAATATCATTTAATTAGTGATATGCTAACAATTGTAGGACTATTTTCTTGTGGATAAAGAGGAAATATTGACTAAAATTCTGAGCCATTATTTCTTTATGATTGGTGAACTCCACTTGTTACGTTAGGCTTAAGTATTACTGCATGGTACACTACAGTACTTAGCAACTTAGACTTTCCACATCAGTCACTTCTTTATGGGCATGCTTGACCTCTCCCCTGACTTTTACATCAGAGGACATGCTACAGCAGCAAATAATATATTCCAGCTGTTCAGCACAGCAATCAGAACATTGAACCAGCTCCATAGGCAATCTCATCATTCTGGTTTGTTTTCAAGAGATGAGCAATAAATTGTTGGTGAGGCAGGAAGTCACTGTCTGACTGGTAAACACATTAAACCTGTTTTTCTTTTTGCTGTTGTTGTTTACTGATATGACTCTGCAAGAGTCTACAGTAAAAGTAGTTATAACCGAAATATGTTTGTTATACTTATAAATTCTTACCTGTAAAAAGCTTATCACATTATTAACCTTTGTCAGAAATTCAATTTGCTTCGCTTTTTGATTCTGCACAACACTATCCATTTTTCCTCTTATTTGCAATATGCCCTAGTTTAAATTGCAAAATGAACCATCTTCTATTTTCCTTACTTTCACCAACCTAATTTTTTTTCATCCTTAAATGCACTTCAAATTTCCAAGGGCATCAAACAACTCTAGAAATGTCTCTGAAAAGCAATAAAATTATTAAAAAACGACCCTCAACGACCCTCAGACATTTGACTTGATTTCATTCTCAACCTGATTTTTTGTGACAAGAAGGAACAGCTAAAAAGGTGGCGTGACAGGGACTTCCTCTGTCCTGCCAATCATAACTCTGCTGTATGTCAATCAAAACTGCAAACTGAACAATGAGAACTTTCAGTGGGGCCCAGTCTATCATAACTGTAACATTAACACAGTACAACAATGCGTGACACACTGATTTGATATACAACACCACAATATACATTGTACCGTACTAGGAACTACATTATGAAATACACTTTATAGACATAACATTTCCCTGCTACTTCTAATATTGATTAGTTAAATACTTCGGTCATGGAGGTACTCTAAAGTGGTACCTCCATGCTTCTGTTGCTCCTTTAATCACTGATGACCGTTTCCAGAGGTGGGGGAACACACTTCACCGAAATACAGTCTGATAAGGCTTAATCGTTGATGTAACTAGTCCCATGGCTAAAAAACTGTGCTGTCAGTGGTGGGTGCTAGCTCCCAAAAAGTTTATGACTCCCAGAAAGAAATAATAAACTTCCTCAATGAAACGATTACAATAGGGATATTAGGCTGTTTTGCACACATATAAATATCCAATTTTGCTAAATGTTCGTTACATTATTCCCATGACCTTTTGGGTCATGTTCACTGCCTTTTAGACCAAATATTTAAATTTAAAAGATTAAACCTAATTAACTTCACATAACAAAATAGAGAAGTTTGCCCGATTATACATCACAGATTTACATTTTTTTAAATTTACCAAAATTAAAAAAAAAAAAAAAATTGCAAACTAGTCAATTTTACTCACTCTCAACAGAATGTTTCTTTTTATTTACTTGTTGGTTGGTTTAACCATGAATCTTGTTTACAGTAACCTACTTGTTTACAGTAACCTACTTGTTTACAGTAACCTACTTGTTTACAGTAACCTACTGGTTTACAGTAACCTACTGGTTTACAGTAACCTACTGGTTTACAGTAACCTACTGGTTTACAGTAACCCACTGGTTTACAGTAACCCACTGGTTTACAGTAACCTACTGGTTTACAGTAACCTACTGGTTTACAGTAACCTACTGGTTTACAGTAACCTACTGGTTTACAGTAACCTACTGGTTTACAGTAACCTACTGGTTTACAGTAACCTACTGGTTTACAGTAACCTACTGGTTTATAGTAACCTACTGGTTTACAGTAAATTACTAGGTTACAGTAACCTACTGGTTTACAGTAAATTACTAGGTTTACAGTAACTACTGGTTTACAGTAACCTACTGGTTTACAATAACCTACTGGTTTACAGTAACCTACTGGTTTACAGTAACCTACTGGTTCACAGTAACCTACTGGTTCACAGTAACCTACTGGTTTACAGTAACCTACTGGTTTACAGTAACCTACTGGTTTACAGTAACCTACTGGTTTACAGTAACCTACTGGTTTACAGTAACCTACTGGTTTACAGTAACCTACTGGTTTACAGTAACCTACTGGTTTACAGTAACCTACTGGTTTACAGTAACCTACTGGTTTACAGTAACCTACTGGTTTACAGTAACCCACTGGTTTACAGTAACCTACTGGTTTACAGTAACCTACTGGTTTACAGTAACCTACTGGTTTACAGTAACCTACTAGTTTACAGTAAATTACTAGGTTACAGTAACCTACTGGTTTACAATAAATTACTAGGTTTACAGTAACTACTGGTTTACAGTAACCTACTGGTTTACAGTAACCTACTGGTTTACGATAACCTACTGGTTTACAGTAACCTACTGGTTTACAGTAACCTACTGCTTCACAGTAACCTACTGATTTACAGTAACCTACTGGTTAACAGTAACCTACTGGTTTACAGTAACCTACTGTATTTTAATAAATTTGTTGTTTTGAAACAGTTGCCCTTGCATGTCATATATACAGTACAGTACATGTATCTTTAAGTTTGTTCAATGTTTCAAAGCAGAAGGGTGGTGTGACAAACATTTCAAAAGAAACATATCATCATATTTCACCACCCTGATCATATGCACAATTAACATCTATCATAACGGCAGTCATGGATCAGTTTCAGTTTTGGAGACACACCTACTTTCACAAGAAGGCTCTTACTTTCCCCACATAACGACTGGATATAACCCTGACTCCATACAGTAGGTCACACACCATGAAATAAAACCTTTTTGGGCAGCAACTAATTATCAATTAAAACAATCTGTTTGACCAAAACATCATTTTCTCTTCTGTGCGTAGATATATTTCAAACACAATTGACATCCAAAGCAAAACATAAAATCCTGAAACGTCAAACAGGAAGGAGAGGGTGAACACCTTCCTTTCAGAGAAAATGAAACAAATACAAATCAGTGCAGGTGATCCGTATAACGTGCAACTATTTTCAGATTCTTTTTCTCAAGTATAACTTTCCAAAAACAATCGTATCCGGAAAATATGGTGGTAGTATTTACTTTCCGTATTTAATCAGTGATATGTGATGGGTGACATTAGTCATTCAAAATGTGGTGTTAGTGTTATGACAAATGGAGACATATATACAGTATATCTCTTTGAGGAACACTTGGTGCATGCATGTTAGTATTAGGCACCAGTTTTGTGTTTATCCCTTTATGATTTCATGTTTTATCTTACTCTCGGAAAATGTTTGAGAGGAGTTTCTTTTTGTTCTGTTAAATGCAGAGAACCTTGGGATTCTGCACTGAAGAAGCCCAGGGGAAGAAAAAGAACAAATGGGATATCACATCGTTCATGTAATTACTGTAAATAAATCAAACTTGAAATCAACCGATTAAAAATAAACCAAAACTTTTAATGACAACTTTTCCATAATTTAAAGCTCTTTAGAATAAAGTAAATACATGTATAATATCCCTTAAAGTCTACACACGTTTTGAATACTCGCAATCTTAGCACTGCAACTCCTCTTTCTATCATTATCAAAACTCTATCCCCTGATTTTGTTCATTTTAACGCTGCATCGACCTAAAGACTAACATGGCACTTACAGTAAAGGGGCGAATCACGGCTAGAACTATTTCAAAGTTATTTCTTGGAGGCGAAAGAGGTTCAAAGATGAAAACTACACTCATATGTGTTGCAAATGATGTTTACATTTCAAAGAGCAATGCTCTTCACTAAGAATACAGTAATGGTTGTCTGTCTGCCATGTTTCAATCACTTTTTCAAGTTTTAATAAATATTATTAATTGATTTCTTGTAAGACTGGTAGGTAAGCACTTCTTGGTTGCCTTATACAGTAGAAGGAATATTCAAATTTGAGTAGATTACAACAGTCTTAAAATAAATTGTCTTCTGCATCAATTTCAAGGAATTGTCAAAATCTCATTATTTAATTAATGTTGAAACCTATTGTATGAGATTGTTGATGCAAGGATGCTCACAATCCTTTTCTTTCCTTGAAATGTATATGGACAATTAGAACAGGGAAGTACGGTAGCAATTCCTCAGTTGAAGCAACATTAGTTGATTTGACCTTCGTACCAGTTTTTAAAGGTGCAGGATATAAGAATAGGTACTGTGTGTACTGGTGTCAAGTTTACTTTTACAATTCTTCGGTTATGAAGCGATTATTTATTTATTTTAACCTAAAGGCCATATATGTATATCATTCAAAGGCCATATATCATGTTGATTGGACAGTAATATACAGCAAGAAGTCAACCTTTCTGATTGGTCATATACACAAATACCGCAACCAATCAGTAACCACCATATAAGTGACTAGCACACTGTACATATACACACAATGAATACAGTTGTAATATACCCTGATTAAAAACGATCCACAGCCGGATGAGACGTGAAAAATATGAACATCACAATTTTACGAATTATACTAAGACGAGATTTCCTCTACCATCTAACTGGAAAAATAATTCAATGACTGAAACAAATTCTAAATAATTTTGAGCTGTCTGTCAGCATTCACATTAAGGTGTGAGATTGTGGGATTCTCATATTATCAATTCTCCCCCTCCCCCTCTCCTCCTCCTAAAAGTAATAATAATAATAATAATTGAAGGGGAAATTCCTGAAAAGAAAAAAAGTTGCCAGAAAAAAATGCCAAATTTGGCGAGTACAATGCCAAATGTGTCCTTTCTCAGCCGAATTTGGCCGATACAATGCCAAATGTGGCTGGTACAATGTTAAATTTGGTCGGTACAATGCCAAATGTGTCCTTTCTCAGCCAAATTTGGCCATTTTTTGATATTTTGGGCCTTTTTTTTTCACCTTTCATTTTCAAAAAAGAAATTTTATAATTAAAAAAATTACCCCTAAAATATTACACAAGTGGGAAAAATCCTCCCAAATTTTAAACACTCTATTGTGAACACTGATGTCTGTCCATTCATACAGGTACCATACACTATTGTGAACACTAATGTCTGTCCATTCATACAGGTACCATCACAATCCTTAAGTTTTTACATTAATCAAACAAAATAAAGTTACTCATCTTCGATCCCTCATTGATCAAAAACCCAATAGGCTATTGTCAAAATCAAAAGACTGTTTTATTCAAACTTCAGAGCTTTTAATTGATATCTTTTTGTAGAAAATGATTCGTAAGGAATGTTTTTTGATCTTAAACCCCAATCAAAATCTAAGTTATGACTTAAAGAATTGAAAAGACATCAAAGGAGAGAAATTCAAAGAGTTTCATAAAGAGATCTTCCTTTCCTATCTACAACGAAAATAATACATTTTACAAAAACTTTACACACTTTAAGATATCTCAAACCTTGATCAGACATTACTTTAAATTAAAGATAAATACAATATTTGCAAAGTTTAAGACTGTATTGTATGGTCAATTCCACAGAAATAGGGACATAAAGCATGAAAATTGAAAATAATAAGATGGAGCAGATTAATTGTTTTTAGTATCCACTAAAATGTGAATTTTTATGATCAAAGGAAATTTTTAAAAATTTCAAGTATTTCTGTAAAATAAATACTGCCCTCTAACAGTACCATGCAATACAAATGGTATTTTTTTTAGCACATTTCTTGCCAAAGTTTTACCAATATTTTTTTCATGGTGTACCAACTTTTTAGATTGAATGTGTTTTAGTGGTTTAGGTATGTACTTGCTTTTCCTGAAGCATGCATATAATATACATATTTATGCAGTAAGTAGACTCAATGACTGGATGTTTTGAAGCAATATTTGAGAAACTGTCAAAGTAACACTCGTCACACTTTTTCAGAAAAGTTTCTATAACTCTATGTAGAGATGAAATATAAATAATATATTTCAAATCCTCTTCATTCAGACTGATATCTGTATATAAGTGGTATGCAATGAATTGAATTTCTTATATTTTCAAACATATGGTAAAATAAAATATGTAACACTCGTCACAAATTGTGTGACGAGTGTTACACACACTGTAAAATATGCAGTATATAATACAAGGAGAGTAAATGACATTCAAAACTTGAGATTTACAAAGATAAGTCTTTAAAACTCAAAGAGATTTACAAAGAAAAGTCTGCAAAACTTAAAAGATTTACAAAAATAAGTACATTTATTCATAGTTCTAGCCTTTAAAAGCTTGTGTTTAGGATTTAAATTGTTCCTAGGTATTCCGATTATATGATTTAAAGAATTGACACTGTAACACCCGTCACATGTTAAAAGAAAAATTGGTATACTCTCTACAGAGATGGTGCATACAAATTTTACTTCAAAAGCACCTTGTTCATAGTGATATCTTTATATCAATTTCATCCTGTCAATGAAATTACCTACATTTACAAACCGCTGGTACAAAAAAAAATGTAACACTCGTCACAAATTATGTGACGGAGTTACTTATAAAGTAAAAAATGGATTATGCACTAAAAAAAAGTCAATGACATCCCTCATTTTAGGAATGATGTAAATTTAAATAACATTATCATCAGAATAGGCATTTCTGCCATTTAAATCTTGTTTTAGGTATTATAATCATTAAAAGTGCAGTGCAGTACAGTGCGTGTGCGAACACCATACTGTGGTGTGACACCTTCCAGAACATAGAGTTCATTACCATCAGAGATATCATTCCCCAAAAGATGTATACATAGTGTACCTTTGCATTGTCTTACTGTTTTATTTGTATTCAATGCTTCTTTTGTGCAATATAGATAAAAATACATTCTAAATAGATTATTCTAACTGTTTAAATGGCAAAAATCAAAACTGATCAATAAAAATTTCAGACACTGTAACACCCATTACCTATAATGTAACACCCATCACATATATTGTAACACCTGTCACAACGATTATTCTAGTGCCAAAGTCTTACAGATTGTTGAATTCCTTAGCTTTTATAATGCTTTATTAGAATGAAGTTTCAACTTATATTTGATGAATAAAATTTGCTCATTGCTCTTTTAACATCACATAGCTTTACATGCATGTATTCATCAAATTTGAAAAACCTGTCTGTTTTTATGTAACACCTGTCACACATGTTTACTCGTCTCAGTCTCATATGTTGTAGCATTTGTCGGACTTGTTTCCTTTTGAGTTAAGTGGAAGATGATACACCTGGGGATGGTACTGCATTGGGTTAATACAGAGTTACTATTTGAGAGAAATTATTCTGAAGTTCAGAAATTGCATCTGAATTGTAACACCCTTCACCAAAATTGACCTTATGATTGATGATCTATTCAATAGATACATGTACTTTGAATACAACATTTTTCTCCTTGTCCATACACCTTTTCAATTATCACAGTAACTCAAAAAAACGACTTCATCTGGGCACCAAAAGTACTGCACTTTGGAAACCGCTTGGACACTACAAATTGTCTACATGTAGTTTGCCTCGCTCTTAATACTATTTATATGATACAACACAAGACTCAATGAAGTATTTCTTGAAGTGGAGAAGTCATTATTACTATTTCTGTGTGAAAAGCTCACAACCCTCTTGCTGGCCCCAAAGCTAAAGCATCCTCAGACTGAAATCAGTGTGGATGAATAACTGTGTAAACTTGCGGTACAGCCTGTTCTACTACTGTACACTGAGCAATGCTACATTAAGCTGGGTGTAGAGCACTAATTCGTTTAAGTAGTGAGCTCCCTGGTTTACTGTACATGGAAAAAGGTACACTCTGGAGGCAATAGTATATCAATTGATTTAAAATCAATCAAAATTCATGAAAAACATTTTCCCATCAAAACCAGATACAATTTGACCAATTAACAGCTTTTTGAAGCATTAGGTGATGAGGAAACGAGTAAACTGTTCTATTTTCTTTCACAATCTTTGAAATGCAATAACTCCTCAACAAAAAAGATATCAGCAGGGTTTTTGCTCAACTTTGTTTCTTTCAAAGTCCCCTATCATATACATGAAAATATAATGTTGGTGTATTTTATTGAATAATAAGTTATCCACATATATACACATCAACATACAAAATCCTTAATGATAAATCTGTTAACCAATTGTTATTTAATAATCTACCATACAAGGGGAGTGGCTGGTTCTGATTGACAGTTTCCACCCGACCAAAATCTATCTGTATTTTCAAAGAATAATTAAGAAATACAAACAAATATGATGAATTACTTCAAGGAATATTCCTGTGATTTATATTTTCTTATATAATAGGGGACTATGAAATGAAACAAATTTGGTGCAAAAACCATGCTGATATCTTTCTCCATTAAGGAGTAGTTATTGCATATCAAATATTGCAAAAGAATGTTGAAAAGTCACGTCGCAGAGTATGCCATAAAGGTAAATTCAAGGTAATTTTTTGTGAATTTATTTGAAAATTAATTACCTCTTCCTAAATTACTGGAAGCATTCTGTGTTTATTTATTGTGATGGAGTATAACATACACATCTGCTCAGACACGTTATACTGTAAACAAAAAAACATTTTTTTTGTTTTACAGAAATACATAATTGTCTTGGATCTGCCTTTATGACATTACATATTACATTGCAAGGTAGCCTTTCAACACATTTGCAAAATCTTTGAAATGCAATAACTCCTAAACAGAAAAAGATATAAACAGGAGTTTCACACCAAATTGTTTCTAAAATATTCACGGTAATATTCCTTTAAAGTCTTGAAAGATTTTCAGCTGTCTTAATTCCCCATTCATGTACACACATACAGTCCATCAAATCATTTGCAAATTTAGTTAGGTGTCCGCCTACAGGTACGAAAGCCCGTTAGTCCGAAGGTTCACTAGTCCACTGGTTCTGGTATTATTGAACTATTGAACCTTTAGACTATCAGGTCTTTGGACTATCGGGCTTTCAGACTAGTGAACCTTCGTTCTATTGAAGCTTCGGACTAAGTGAGATTTTTCTTTCAGACTAGTGAACCGTCAGACTAACAAGCCTTTTCTTTCAGACTATGAAACCTTCGGACTATCAGGCCTTTGGACAAGTGAACCTTCAAACTAGTGAACCTTCGGACTAATGAACCTTCGGACTATCAAACCTTTGGACTATTGGGCCTTCGGACTAGTGAACCTTCGGACTAGTGAACCTTCAGACTAATGAACCTTCGGACTATTGAACCTTCGTACTATCAGGCCTTCGGACTAGTGAACCTTCGGACTAGTGAATCCTCGGACTAGTGAACCTTCGGACAAATGAACCTTCGGACTATTGAACCTTCAAACTAGTGAACCTTCGGACTAGTGAACCTTTGGACTAGTGAACCTTAGGACTAATGAACCTTCAGACTATTGGGCCTTTGGACTATCGAGCCTTTGGACTATTGAACTTTCAGACTATTAAACCTTCAGACTATTGAACCTTCAGACTACCAGGCCTTCAGACTAGTGAGCCTTCGGACTATTGAACCTTCTTTGACTATTGGGCCAGTAAAAGAGAACATTTCTGTAGCTATCAATATACCTTTAGTCATTAATTTGTAATCATGAATTATGTAGGACAAATAGTTATTTCCCAAACCTGCAAATACCCCAAACCAGGAAATAAAAGGTACAGATGGATTCCAGGAAATCTGTCTAAAGTACTTGGATATTCAGATGGTTTGCATGCATGTATTATGATAATATTTTAAACAGGGGTCGAAATTTAAAATGTTTGCTATTTTCTATTCTTCAGATATCTTGATGACAAACAGACAAATAGAGGCAAAAACATGTCCCCACCCCTCCATTTGCACCCTTTCCCTGTTCCTCACGGAATAGTTCTTTCTCAAATAATACTGTCTCAGGTCATATTTCACTGTTCCAACTTTTTGCCGATAACGACACAAAATTTCTTTCTTCAAAATGGGCTTCAATTGCAACTACTTACAGTATAATAAAGTAGCTTCATTGGTTAATAATATGTGGAATTTGGAAACATGTTACATTATGTCAGTTATTAGTCACATGCACTCAACCTTGCATATGTGTATATTTATAATCAACTCTGCCAACAAAGTTGGACGGAGGTTAGGTTTTCACCAAAGTTTGTCTGTACATTTGTCATCAAGATATCTCAATAACTGATGATTAGATTTGGAGTGTGGTTTAGTTCCTGCTTTAGGAAGAAGTGATTAAAATTTGAGACATATTGAAACAGGGGAAGGGTGAAAATGAAGGGGTGCAGACATGTTTTTGCCTGTTTGTTTGTTTGTTTGTCTGTCATCAAGATATCTCAAGAACTGATGATTGGATTTGGATTAGATTTGACATGTGGTTTTGTTACTGCTTTAGGAAGTAATTAAAATTTGAGACATTGGAACAAGGAAAGGGAGCAAATGGAAGGGTGGGGACATGTTTCTGCACGATGATGCTTCACTTGAATAAAACTGAAAACAATGGTATGACCTTGGAAGAAATCCAATCAGAAGATTATCTTTAAGTGTTCAGATTGCAAATGTTCATCACTGATCAAAACTTCGGAATGAATCTTGGTGAGCCTAGGATTTCTGAGGTAGATTATATTGGGTATGAGAAACTCTAAAATTATTCTAGGCATGTTGGAATTGCAACGGGGGTGGAGATATGCACTCTGGAGAGTGCTAATATGCTAGTTACTTATGCTGGCAATTGCAGACAAGATGGGGAATAGCTTTTTCTCACTGAAACTTTGTGAGAGAGAAAAATTACTTTAAGGTAATCTTCTTTGACGACATGCATTTGTTTTTGAGCAGAAATCAAGTTATTGATTAATGATGCCACATTCTTGTGAAAAGAAGACTGTGCCCGGGATAGTTCTTGGAATAGCGGAACAGTGGAAAATTCAACCCTTGTTGAATGGTAATGTGAAAAGTGTGTATGATTAGTTTTTGTGCAGCACTCGCAAGTTATTTCATTTGGGGAAATTACATGTAAGTTTCAAAAACTCGTCCTTAGAATTTTGCTGCTCTTGCAAATATTAGGCAATATGGACCGACAATTAAAACTAAAGGAATAAAGATTACATAAAGAAAAGAGAGAAATTTGCTTGGTCATACTGTAAATCACATATATACATAAAAAGCTGTCAAATCCCCAATTTTTAAGCCACTTTGATTAACTTCTTTGTTAATTTCATTGATTTTGATATATTATTAAGGAAATTATGGTACAATGCCTGCACGTGTTCATTATGCTTCATAATATTATTGATGTCAAAAATAAGCACATGAAACAGTGAATGTGTCATTTCTTCTTCCAAACAAAACCACAGCTCTGTTAAAGAACAGTAGTTTTTAAAAATTTTACTACTATACTATATAAAACAAGATCAAACTTTTAGAGAGTACACTAATCCTTAGCATGCAGTGCCATGCACATTAACAAAATATGGACAGGTAGAGGCAACATTAGCAAAATTGATTTAAATCCCCTAAAAAACATGAAAGCAAAAAAATTCATCAAAATCAGTTAAAAATTAGCCATCTTACTGCTTTTTGTGCAAATATGCAAATTTGTGTGTTACTCTTGTGATGTAGGTATGGGACATAGTCTTTACTCTCTTATGCAAATCTATTGTTTTTGACCCTCTGCCATTTCTCTTTGAAAAAGCGAAGATAATTTCAAGGAAGAGCATTTGATCTTTACCACACCCTCTAACAATTTCAAGCTGGAGAAGGCATTTTGAACATTTTAATAGTCTGAAATTTAAGTGAAGAAATTGAAGAAAACAAAAGCATTTTGGGGCATTTCCCATTCATATATCACATTTTTTCAAAAAATTAAAAAATTATCAAACTTTGATTACTCATAACTTGAAAACTACACATGCTATATTCAAAATTCAAAGACCATTAAACTCAAGATTTTAATGCTCTTTGCGGTCAGTGGTTGAACAGGAAACTTTTGTAACTGGCCATATACCTTAAAGTTGCACAACATTATGAGCTATGGTACTGTATCTTACTCTGGCAAACACTGCCATGTATTTTATGCATAGTGCAAAAACAAATTCTTCACTCTCATGTTTCTTGTCAAATAAACTTTATTTATCAAACTTGATTGTCCATTAAACATGATCAACGTTGATTGCAGGTACTTGAAACATTTCTTTGGATACAAATCTAAACCAAGATACAATTTCTTTCAAAACTCGAGAAGATTCCGAGAAACTTGCATAATTATCAAACACCTGACAAGTTTGAACATGCTTGCACCCAAATAAAAGACTTATAAGTTTGTAAAACATGACGGATAGCAAAAAAGATACAAATTCACACATCAATCTACTTTGACATATGCATGCCCAATGCAGTATCTTGAAGCAGCCATGTAATACAAAACTGCATTCAAGTGATTTCTAACTTGCATATATATTCCTCCAATGAATAAAGGTGCCCTGCCATTCAACAAGTGGCAAATGCAACAATTATTAGATTTATACACATATATAAAATATGAGCAAGGGGTTTCACAAGGGTCAGGCAGTCTCACTCGAAACGTGGTCTTCCTCCATGGGTAGGTAGTCTTCCTCCATGAATAGGTGGTCTCCCTCCATGGGTCAGGTGGTCTCCCTCCATGGGTCAGGTGGTCTCCCTCCATGGGTCAGGTGGTCTCCCTCCATGGGTCAGGTGGTCTCCCTCCATGGGTCAGGTGGTCTCCCTCCATGGGTCAGGTGGTCTCCCTCCATGGGTCAGGTGGTCTCCCTCCATGGGTCAGGTGGTCTCCCTCCATGGGTCAGGTGGTCTCCCTCCATGAGTCAGGTGGTCTCACTCCATGGGTCAGGTGGTCTCCCTCCATGGGTGAGGTGCTCTCCCTCCATGGGTCAGGTGCTCTCCCTCCATGGGTCAGGTGGTCTCCCTTTATGGGTCAGGTGGTCTCACCCCACAATTCAGGTATGCTCACCCCACCGGTCAAGTGGTCTCACCCCACAATTCAGGTGGTCTCACCCCACAGGTCAGGTGATTTCTCTCGATGGGTCAGGTGATTTCCCTCAATGGGTCAGGTAGTCTTCCTCCATGAAACAGGTGGTCTCACCCCACAGGTCAGGTGGTCTCACCCCACAGGTCAGGTTGTCTCACCTCACAAGTCAGGTGGTTTCACCTCACAGGTCAGGTGATTTCTCTCGCTGGGTCAGGTGATTTCCCTCAATGGGTCAGGTAGTCTCCCTCCATGGGTCAGGTGGTCTCACCCCACAGGTCAGGTGATCTCACCCCACAGGTCAGGTTGTCTCACCCCACGAGTCAGGTGGTCTCACCTCACAGGTCAGGTGATTTCTCTCGATGGGTCAGGTGATTTCCCTCAATGGGTTAGGTGGTCTCTCTCCATGGGTCTGGTAGTCTCTCTCCACGGGTCAGGTGGTCTCCCTCCATGGGTCAGGTGGTTTCACTCCACAGGTCAGGTGGTCTCACCCCACAGGCCAGGTGGTCTCACCCCACAGGTCAGGTGGTCTCACCCCACAGGTCAGGTGGTCTCACCTCGCAGGTCAGGTGGTCTCACCCCACAGGACAGGTGGTCTCACCCCACAGGTCAGGTGGTCTCACCTCACACGTCAAGTGGTCTCACCCTAGAGATCAGGGTAGCACAGAACTAATTATTTGCCCTATTGAGGCCTATGATGAAAGAGTCAAGTTCGGGTCCTTTTTGTACCAGAATGTTATAGATTTGGGAACTTGTGTGATGTTTTTCAAAAAAGTACTATCTAATATCTCTTGGATGAGGGTACTTCTCAAAAGTACTAACACATTGAAAATGAAACAAAGTTATCAAATTCTTGCACAGAAACTGAGAATTTGTTCCCTCCATTTAGGGCAATACCGTACTTCTTTATCAACATTCAGCACTTTCAAAATGTTAAATTATTTTACGGGGGAAGTGACGCAATTCAGGCAAAGACTGTAGAATCAGTTTTCACTGTTTCATCACAAAACAGGAAAAAGAAAAAAGCATATGGAGTTTACAATCACTGTATAAACATAAGTATAATGGACAAATTGAGTGTCAATTTCCAATGCAATTTCTAATATTACATAAAAGAGAAAAGAGCGCAGCAATCATTAGGTATCACTTCCTTATAATCTGACCTAAGGTGGCTCACAGTGTAGAAAAACTTTATTAAGAGCTAATATTTCAGTATGTTTATGTGATTTGTTTCGGAAATTTATTGCGAGACTAAGGTTAAGGAAGCGCTGTGGTAAAATAACACCCCAAGCTATCACTTCTGTTTTAAAGCATACACATACAGCAGAACATCGATGTTGTTTTTAACTAGCTTTTAGCGATTAGTGATCAAGATTTACATATAACAGCCATACATACACCATAAAAACATGCACAAGATGAATACAGTAGCTCAAGGTCAGACACGCCTTCTATCTCAGAAGGAACAAATCAATCATCAAAAAAAATCAAATGTGAACCACAACCAAATGGTTTTGCTGTTTTGATGCTTTTTTTCATGCTGATTGGTAATGTATTAACTGTTAATGTCATTGCATATCTTGAAATATTTGACATGACGAATCGTTCTTGATATATCGTGTTCACAAGCTATTTTCAGCAAGATCTTATCAAACCCTGCCCACTATGCACATTAATGATATTCAACATTTTTATAAAATGAACATGTACTAACTAGTATAACATTATAAATTGACAAAATATGAGCATTTCAAGATTTTTACATTAAACCCCTCCTACTCATTATTGTGCATATCACCACCAAAAACAATAATGCACATCTACAGACCGTGGGCTATCTGTGTACCACACATGTCCTTCTCGAGATACCGTGTTTACAAGGTCTTTTCAGCAAAGCCATATTAAGCCCTGTCCACTATGCATATAAATGAAATTCAACGTTCTTACACAATGAATACATACACACGATCGCTAACAACATAATTATAATGAATATGAAACAAATATTTAAGTAATTGTAGAAATATGAGCATTTCAAGATTTATACATTAAGCCCCGCCTACTCATTAATATGCCCGACAACACCACCAAAAACATTAGAGCACATCTACAGGTCATGGGCTATCTAGACCAAATTATGACATGAATCGAGTTTTCCCGTTCTTGAGATACAGTGCTTACAAACTCTTTCCGACAAAATTATAATAAACCCCGCCCACTACGCATATTAATAGCATTCAACATTTCTGTAGTACACACCAGCTAACATCATAATTACACCAAATATGAAACAAAGCCGACATGCAGTAGTTAAACTATGAGCATGTGAAGATATTTACATTAAATCCGCCTACTCATAAATATGCATGACATAACCACCAAATTTTTTAGGGCACGTCTATGGACTATAGGCTATCTGTGTACCACATATGACATGTATTTGGTGTATCGTTCTTGAGATATCGTGTTTACAAGCTTGCTGTCACAGACACATATACATACACACATACACATACCAGTATGACTGCATAGGTTCCTTATGCTATTAGCATCAGAACCAAAACCTGTTTCCACAACATGAATTACCTGCATTTTGAAGGCTAAAAAGCATGAAAAACTGGGAGCTTTGCCCCATAGAACAAGGGTTCTACCCCTGGACCCCATGCCGTTATGGTTCGCGTTAACACGTAAGCATGTTTGCAAACAGCAGCCATTATTTCTTGTTGTTTGTAGGAACAATTGCAAGGTACAACCCTGCAGTGGCTGTCAGCTATCCGAGTGGGGTTAGGAGCCTGGGTTGCGGGCCTTGAAGCCTTGGTAAGAGGACTATTTTTTTAAATAAATTTGGTTCCTCCAAGGTTGTACGAAGCAAGGGGGGGGCAGACCCCCAGTCAAAAATGTGAGGGGCGAAAGTATCCTCCCCCACTTTTCAGGGGAAAAAAGCCTTATTAGGCTTATTTGTACCCTCTGTGAAATATATAAACCTTTTCGGCGCTTGTTCTTCTGATTTATTCGATTATAATTCATAATACCTCAATCCGATCCCAGGTCCAATTTTCATGTAAAATGTAGCATTTCATTGTATACACCACCTGTGTATATGTAACATACAGCATGCAGTTAGTATGTGTACATGTAGGTGACAGATTACTGCACTGTGAGCATGTATGTACTGCCACGTACATCATGTCTTACAATAACTTAATTGTCTATTCTTCTTTGTTAAAACAAAAAATAAAAAAATAAAACTTTAAAAACAAAACTTCCCACAATTGTGAAAATAAATGGGACAAAAATGAGACTTTTGAATGAGGTTGAGGTTCGTGGTGAATAAACTTTCAGTCCCCCAAGACTTTCCCTCCCTACCTACACAGGTTTAGGAAAATATATAATTGATTTGGTCATTTCGATATATATACAAATCACAACATAGTAACTATCAACCAGAGCAGCACTGATACAGAGAACTGATATATGGGACTTGGTCATGGGATTTTCTTTTTTAAATAAATGTTTCCTTCCCTACCAACACAGGTTTGGGAAAACAACCTTCAACGCTAACAAAATGCTAGATTTTGTCCTTAAACACACTGTATATGCAGAGAAAAAAAATATTTAAAATATTTGTGTATCACATGTGCCATACTTTGGACAATGGAGCTTTGAACTTTATCACGGAATAAATAATAGTGAAACTGATAATTATAGTAGTACAGTTGTAGAACTCAAATAAAAAACTCCTTACTCATAGCTTTGTACACAATCAACACTGTCAGTGTGCAGTCATTACTATCTACCGTTCAGTAGCTTCCCCGATTAGATAGTAAATACA
Organism: Chiridota heheva; assembly: GCA_020152595.1. Taxonomy (NCBI): domain Eukaryota; kingdom Metazoa; phylum Echinodermata; class Holothuroidea; order Apodida; family Chiridotidae; genus Chiridota; species Chiridota heheva. The sequence continues at coordinate 389,070 of JAIGNY010000216.1, forward strand.
CAACTGTTTACGACTGTAATCTTTCAACACTGTCTGAAATATTACCTCCACTGGTACATATTTGCCCTGATTAAGGTTAGTAAATCCCCAAAGAATTGATTTCGGAGACATTTTTTGAGGTGGAAGTTCCTTCTTTCTTTGCTGTTAGCAGGTGGGTTTGCAATGCTTCAGTAAGTCACACACTGGTAGGGGTTGGTATGTCAGGAATGCTGCACACACTCTTCTAAGAGAATTCCTGAAGCCCTTATCATAACACAAAAACATTGTCCTAGTGTGTAAGTAATACCCCATACAATGTGCAGTATGTCTATTGAGCAATACATTCAGAATTCTCTTCCCACACTCGGAGGCTAAATTGCAAGTTTTTTTGTCGGTCTGGTTGGAATATTTCTTTTATCTTGCTTAGGATCTTAGTACTGAAACTCCATGGTCTACCATACGTACTGCACATTCATGGTCCAACTGCGTTTGAGCAGCAATGATCCCTGCTTTGAAAGACTTAACATAGTTTACCATGTGCTAAATATTTTCTTCAGCATATACTTCAAGGTCTATGGACATTCCTACAGGACAATTTCTATATTGGTTGAAAGAGTATTAAAGGATTAGTTCAGTGGTCAAGCTATGATCTTATATGAAAGAGGACTTCAAAGGAACAAAATGGTGAAGAAAACATGGCTAGAATTTTATTAGGGGCTTAAACAAAGACTCAAAAAAACTTTTTTTTTCCGAATTTGCTCCACCAGAAAATTGTGACATTAAAAACAACAAAGCATTTACATACAAAAAACTTAAGTCATCAACCAAAGTAATACATCACAAAATGTCGCCCTGTAATACATCACAAAATGTCGCCCTGTAATACATCACAAAATGTCGCCCTGTAATACATCACAAAATGTCACCCTGTAATACATCACAAAATGTCGCCCTGTAATACATCACAAAATGTCGCCCTGTGATACATCACAAAATGTCGCCCTGTAATACATCACAAAATGTCACCCTGTAATACATCACAAAATGTCGCCCTGTAATACATCACAAAATGTCGCCCTGTGATACATCACAAAATGTCGCCCTGTAATACATCACAAAATGTCACCCTGTAATACATCACAAAATGTCGCCCTGTAATACATCACAAAATGTCGCCCTGTAATACATCACAAAATTTGGATAAAATATGCATTTCAATGCCCAAGACACTATAATGCTGTAAAATGGTCAATGATTAACCGCTGTTTACAAAAAAAAAATTGCAAATAAAGGCCCTTAATGGTTTTTGATATATTTGAAAGTAATTTAGCTGGAGTTACCTCTACACATACAAAAACCTTTCAGGGTGTGAGAGTGCTATTTGTGTAAACCATCAACTGCTCCACATGCTGTGATGATGATGGTATTGTGTTCCCATGCAATGTTGTACAGTATAGATTTAGCAGAGTGCAATCTGCATTAGCCGCTGTGGAGACCAAATTTGAGCCGCAAACCTGTAAACACACTTTGAACAATTCTAGTCTGAGGCAAATTGAACGCTGTTTGAAATAAATACTGTTGCAGTCCACTCTTAAAAACAAGCCACCAAATTTCCTGAAAGTTTAAGAACATTTCCTTAAATTTTGAGAACATTTCCTAAATTTTGAGAACATTTCCTGAAATTTTGAGAATATTTCCTGAAATTTTGAGAACATTCCCTGAAATTTTGAGAACATTTCCTAAATTTTGAGAATATTTCCTTAAATTTTGAGAACATTTCCTAAAATTTAAGAACATTTCCTAAAATTTTGAGATCATTTCCTGAAATTTTGAGATCATTTCTTGAAATTTCGAGAATATTTCCTGAAATTCAGACAGATTACTGAATAAACACACAAAGAAGAAAAGGATCAAATCATACCAGAAACTACTTGAACAAGTACAGAAATTTATCAACAATTCAGGTTACATTTTTTGCTTACTTGCTACCACAGGATTACTCCTAATTTTCTTTAATCAATTTTTCATTTCCTACAAAATTTCACAATCCTCCATTTTTAACTAAAAAAAAAACAAGATTGCTCTTAAAGTACTTTACATCAGAAACATCTGAAGAACCTTATACTCAGACCCTACATGTACTGTGGCTTAATTCAAACTAGAAGCAAAAGGTTTTGTGGTTCCGATGCTTTTTTCCATGCTGATTGATTTTGTATTAACTGTTATGCCATTGCATATCATGAAATATTTGAGATATCGTGTTTACAAGCTCTTTCAGCAAATCATATTGACGCATTAATGCATTAATGCACTATGCATATAAATGAAATTCAATGTTTTTTATAAAATGAACAGGTACAAACTAGCTAAAACCATAATTCTACAAAATATGAAACAAAACAGACATGTGATTTGATTGATTTATTTATTTACAAGAAGCCCACCGTAACTTAAATTGAATAATTAATCACAAAGGAAATGTATAGAAAAGTGAAATTGTGGAAAATAGAAGGAAAAAAGGAACCCCCACCCTTTCTTCCCCCCCCCCTCCCTTCCCTTCCCTCCCCCTTCCCTCCCACCCCACCCAGAAACATAAAGAAGCCTAGGGGGAAAGTAAAAGTGGTTGGGTAAAAATAGATAAGACGTCAAATATAATCATAAACTAAGTGGAGATAAAAATACATGAAGGTAGAGTAGAGTTGGTCAGATTTTTAGATATGTGTCTTTTTTAACTTATCAGAATTTTTTTTTAGTTTTTATGGTTTTAATATGATTGTTATTTTTTTTTAATATATTTATCTTACCTACTGTACTATGAAGATAAATGCTCAACTCAGATTGAGTCAATTTGAAAACTCTTCCTGTGAACTAAGTGACACTAAGAAAGGGCAACCCGTTTCCAACCTTTGATTTCATTATAGTTCTGCAATGTAGCATGTTATGGTAGCTGCACTACCATAACACTACCAAACTGTACAGTGTATTGCATCAAAGGCTTTTCAGTTTACAAAAACAAACCCCGCCTATAAAAACATAACAATACTGACACACCTTTGCAATAATATTGCAGAGGTGAATGGGATACTGTACGTAACTGTCATTTTATGTCTTGATTAAGTTGATTGGACTTTAATGTACATAAAAACATTAGCAGAAAGGTAGAAAAGTCTTCAAAATTAGTTTCACCTAAATTCTAACAAAACCAAAACATTACTTTTTACATTATTAAAACATTATGGCATAGAACCTCCTTTGTAACTTAACTACATGACCATTTAACTCTCCCTTGACCCTTTGAAGGGACTATCCCAAGGGACCATGAATGAACCAATGCCCATAACAGGACCAATGACCGACCATTCAGTGCCACAAATTTCATACTGCGTGAACTTTGCTAGTTTGTATATATCTCATTGGTACCCACCCTCCCCCTTTTGAATGAAGCCAAGGATTCAAATGGTACAGTATTATGTATACAGGAAATTGTGAACCCTGATGGATGTGACTAAAATTTACCATCAGCATTAATTTGCAAGAGTTTAATCTCTGAGATTATTGTACTACAAAACAAATCAATGACACACAAATTTCATAAATACCAATTCCTTTACATTCTTCTCTTTTATCTCAAATTGCTATACTGTAAGAACAAAATGAATGAAAAATCAACAATCTAAATTACCCTGCTCTCCATCAACATCTGTGGTGGAGGGAGTGGCCAGAGCAAGCCTTGGCTTTTCATTCATTATGAAACTCATTTGTCAACATGTAATATAGCTACAGTATTTTACTTGTGTTCTTCAATAATTAACCAGTCTAATATAAGTTACCTAGCAAACTGACCATTAGGCTGGTCAGTAAAATTGGCCCCTAACCTAGTCAGCAAACTGATCTTTAGACCAGTGAAGGTCAGTTTATACATGGTGAGAGAAACTTGTGCTTTTATTTACAATGGGTTTACAAGACGAAACAAATCAACACAAAACTGCAGTTACAGTATTTACTAAAAACAGAACTTCCTTATTAAATGTGGAGCATCTGGAGAAGCACACAGTACAACATGTCACAGTACAACATGCCACAGCACAGCATGTCACAGCACAGTACAGCATGTCACCGTACAGTACCCAATGAGCCCAGTGATATATCATTGTTAAATAACATTTTACAATTGAAAAGAGAAGTAACAATAACAGCCACATCTGTGAAAATGAATGATCCTAAAAATAAGATTAATGACAACATTTCCTCACACTGAGTAATCGAAAGTTTTAATAGCTTCCTTTGTTGCAGATCGTTTACATGAATACAACATTCCACACTTAAAATAGAAAGAAATACAAAGTTGACTGATGTCCTGCTTCTATTGTTGTCCTATAAGAGATGCTGGATATTGAACTGCACCATATTTGGGCAAAACTTTCAAAAGTATTATATCTTAAAGTTGTGTATTAAAAGACTTCTTTGCTACAATATGCATATAAAAAATAAACATAATTACAGCATGGACTAAAATAATACAATCACCACATGTACTGTAGCCCACTGTAGCCTAATGTAAATCACATTATCCAGAGAAATTTACAATAACTTATGTAGGAATACAGTATTTCTCAAAAATATAGGGTTTTTAAGGTACAAATTTAAATTTTGGCAACTTTAAGGCATGGGACAGGAAGCAAAAAAACAAAAACAATCAGATTGGCTGCAAATGATCTGTACATACAGACTCAGTGCATGTACTGTACAGTATATTCTGTTAAATTCTCTTATATTTGCTACAGTATGTGCTGTGTGCCACAACTTTATTTTAATTGTGCTGTACTGTGAATGCAGTATGTTATAATGACACACAGTACAGTACCACACATGATAGGTCTATACAGCATGTTAGTCCCTGTATTTTGTATATACAGTGATGAAAAAGCTACATCACAATATCGCCATGATTGACATACAGTAAGACAGCATGTATGTAAGTAAAGAATATGGAAAAATGCAATGTCAGAATAAAGCAAACTATTTGTGCATTGTTGCATGCATGTACAGTATATTTAATTACAGTACAGTATATGTGTACACAGTACATGTATATTAACAAGATAAAGGAAAGGTACAGTACTGCACTTAAAATGAGAGTTTAAAACACCAATAAAGCAAATAGTTTGCAAACTATTAATCACCAACACCAACAAAACCAGAAGGAGAAATCCCACGTGGTTCTAATGCTAACTTTGCATTAGAAGCAATTTTTTTTCTTTATTGTATATCTTCAAATGTTGTGTTTTTACACGTTTAGTTTAATTACCATACTGGAACATGTAGTTTGTGTATATTTTGTGGCTTGTTTAAGTGTAAGGTTTTTGCCTTAAGCCACAATCACAACAACCAATGAAAATTGTATTTGGCTCTGCCTGACATGAATAACGATGTAGTCCATACATACTGTACATACAAACATACATACATACAGTACATACATACATACATACATGCATACATACATACATACATGCCAGCATTACAACAAAGGTTCCTTATGCTATCAATTGGAACCACAAATGAATCACTTCCTCATTGAATAAACAGTTTCCTACAAATGGGACAATATAAAACAGGTATAGTATAAAGAAAACAAAACAAAAACTACCAAGATAATTATTTGTAACAAGCTGAAACGTTCACAAAATTGAAAATAGACATGAATTTCTTTCAGATTGATTTTTTAAATTATACCTTTCTTTCTTCTTTAATCACCTAAAAACAGAAATTGAATGGAATTGAAACTTTGAAAGTAGTAATGGGACGTGCAGTTTCTGAGTTCCGGTAGATTACAATTTGGATAGTTTTTCTTTTAGTGTTGTCACCATTTTAGTGTGTTAAACGTGCTAATTGTAAATTGAAATAACAGGCTCACATACATGCAGAACCAGAAGCGGGTTTGTATTCTTTTACTGTATATTTCATTTTCTGTTTCAGTTTAAACTTACAATTTGACAAGCAAAAATAAATTTGACAAACGAATACGCATATTTGGAAATGAAAAATCCTCACTGAAAAATATTTATTTTAATGTACTTTCCTTTCCTGAACAATTGTTTAGTTTAAACACTACCTCTTAGATTGACGTGGCCCATATGAAGATTTTAGGCCAAGTGTATTTCTCCTGAATCATGCAGTATGATGTCATCAAGCATTTACAGCACTATAAAACAGACTTCAAATGGCAAAAAAATAGGATGTTTCAATGCATAGGAAAACTAAAGTCGTTGATCAAACTTCAGAAGGCTTTTGCATAACTTCTGGTACACATTAAATTGAATGAAACATGAGCACTTGAGTTCAATGTTATTCTATCAAATTCTATCCTTAATTTCGGTCTTTGAAAATAATGATTTGTGGTAGAGGAATAAAACACTACAATGTGGATTTACATCACAGAAGTTTTTCCCACTGTTCAAGAATTGTAATTTGAGGGAGATTTATTGGTTTGATCGACTAATCTGTGCTGAGATTTACATGTCCTGTGCTAATGCAATAGCAAATTCCCCGCCTTGTAATATTCTTAAGGGAGAATTCTGATAAAAAGAGGAAATCCCTTTCACCATGGAGATGCTCTCACTAAACTAGAATATCAGCCCTCTGTAGAGCACATACAGTACCTCTGTCCATTGCAATTCCAACATGCCTCAAATAGTTTTAGGGTTCAATTGATCCCCATTCCCACTATAATATAACTCATAAATCCTAGGCCCACCAAGATTCATCCCCAAGTTTTGATCTGTAAGGATCATTTGCATTCTGAACATTTAAAGATAATCTTTTGACTGATTTTTTCCAAGACCATATCATTGTTTTAGTTTCATTCAGGCTAAGCATTCATTGTTTGAGTTCCATTCAGTTAAGATTCACCTTCCATATTTTCCATTCATGGCAGAAACCATTTGTTCTTATTACATTGATAGTAGAGACCACCTGATTTAATTGTCAATGAGTCCAGAAAATTGATTGTTGGATTCTTTTCATGGCATGAATTCATTGTTCATCACATTCCATCAGGAAGTTTCAACTGTGTCTTGACAGACCTTACCCTAAACATCCCCTCCCCCCAAATTTCTGCCCATCCCTTATATCAATATGTCTCAAATTTAAATCACTTGTTCCTTAAGCAATAATAAAACCACACATCAAATTTATTCCAAAGCCAATCATCAGTTCTTGAGATATTTTAATGACCAAACAAACTCACCTTGAAATGTCCCCACCCCTCCATTTTCACCCTTCCCCTGTTCCAATGAATCAAATTTTAACCACTTCTTCCTTAAGCAGTAACAAAACCACACACCCTAATCCAAATCCAATCATCAGTTCTTGAGATACAGTACATGTATCTTGATGATAAACAAACAGACAGAGGCAAAAACATAACCTCCCTCTAACTTCGTTGGCAGAGGCAATTAAGAAATTTACTTCACTTGACCTTAGAACACGATGCTGTAAGTGAACTTAGTATACTACGATATGCTATATCTGAACACTTACTACTTTTAAAGCATATTTTGCTTACAATTTATGTACAATTAAGTTTCAAAACAATTTTCATACATTAATACAAGTTATTTCATTAGTTTTGCATCATAATTATGCTGCTACAAAGTTTTTCTAGGTAATGTGCTGGCTGCTTGTCCTGGCTGTCACGATAGAATTATGGGAATAAAATGAAGATCTGTGGGAAGATTAAGAGAGTTTTTATACCACAGGGACTACAACTTGTTATCCATAGATTTCATTATGTAGTTTACAGATAGACCTTCAGATAAAATAGTAATATACAATTAAAACAAAAGTTTTCAAATCTTATCTTTTTTTTGTCCCGGCTGTCACATTAACGTTTATTTGTGGATTACTCGTAAACGCAATGTAGAAGGTTTGTGAAAATTTGGTCAAACACCATAGATAGTGCTCATCAACCTTCATTCACGGCTTATGATAGTAAAAAATAACTCTTCTATTCAAATTTTCCTTGAAAAATGTTTGAATGTAAGAAAATTTTATCAAATGTCCCGGCTGTCACCGTGGAACTACCCTTATCTGAACACTGGAACTTTCTCCATTCATTCATCACAATTTTTTCTTTTTTTAATTGCTTCTTTAGACTTGAAAATTCAACATATTGCAAAATGTTTCTGCATACAGTACCACATTTTGTGGATATTTGTTTTTTCATGATTTTAATTACTGCAGCTACAGAATGATATTGGCCAGTTCACTACAGAATGTCCACAGACCTGTAAGTCATAATCAGTGTATTTAAATACAAAATCCTTGAATGATAAAGAATCACATTTGACAATGAACGCTGTCATGGAAATCTTAGACAAGATTTTATAATACAATGTTTAAAATAAAGCCCTCTTTAGAACCATCCAATGCTAATTATATTAATCTTGTTAATTCTCAGGCCAAGTTTGAGTTCAACAACAGGACAAATGCATTCTTTTCATTGAACCCTAATTAGCAATGAACAATTCAATGACTCATGCTTAATGTTGTAATGTTTAGGAAATGTCAACTTCCTTTGGAATGCATGCATGCATGTACAGTAAATTTGATAAAATCTGACCTACTGTATGTTCAAACCATTGTCATGATCCCAGTCTTGTGCTGTACAATATGTGTGAAGAATACTGAACCATTAATTGTACTCTGGAAGACATGATCTACAGTTATGTATTAAGTTTGATACGTATTAAGTTTGATACATATTTACTTCATCATTGATACACTAGTGATACATTCTATATGTACACACAGTAGCTCTGATATTTGCTGTTGTCTGAAAAATAGGTCAAAATTTGACCCCACCAAACCAGTACTTATACTGTACTATAATTTTTTTTTTTTTCCACTGTGGAGAGGGAAGTCCCTGTTTGTGATTTTTTGAGGACTTGAAATTGTTAAATCTTTCAATTGTTTCAATTGATTGACTGCTATGCATGATCGCGTTACTACTGTCAAATTGTATATCAACGCATACTGTACCTACATGTATAATAAAATGAACCACAAACAAGACAACCAATGAAGTGGGTGGGAGGGTCAGAGCTATTTCTTGTTCCATTTGTCCAATTAATGTACATCAGTGTGAGGATTGAAGCTACACATTTTTAACTTTTTATGTTCAAAATGATTTATGCCTTTATGATATTCTCATCCTTTTATGCGCATGGCTTAAATTGTACTCCAAAGGCTAACATTTAAGCGAAAATTTCTTTGTTCTGCGTTAGTTTGGGGTCATTTAATTATAGGGACTAAGGAATTTAATGTTTTTCTTTAAAAATGTGATTAATGATGTGACACAAAGTTTTAACAGCATGTTTTGATAATTTCATGTGTATACAAAAATTTCCTTGACCATTACAAAGAAAAATTTTTTTATCTTCAGCTAGAAAACTTGTACAGTAGATTATAAAGAAATACAAAGCATTCTAACAAGCTGCAGGGCTGATGACATCATAATCTGCATGTTTTGAAATCAAAATGGCGGCTCCCATAGTACTGTTTAGTAGTAGCATTAAAGACTTTTTTCATTATCAAAATCATTTTAGATTGCTTCGGGGGGTATGAAACTTGGTCAAAAAAATTGTTATTTTTAATTCTATCATATGAAATAAGGATTATGTCAGACTTTATATCCCCTTTAAATTTATTCATATTTCACTTTATTTGGCCAATTTCTTTTAATTGTATCATAAATTTCCAAGTTCACAAAACTGACCAAACCTCGCTGCTTTGCCAAAGGTTATGATTTTCATGTTAAGAAAATCCTAGGTCATGAACTTTAACAAAATAAGTACCAAATACTGAAGTGCTGCTTCTTCATAATGTCATCGCAACATTTCTTTGGTTTGCAGCAAATTGTCGGGCATTTACACTGTCATGGGGTAGAAAATACATCGTTTGTACATCTCATCAGAAAAAAATAACAAACACTGTGGCTTATAAATGAAGAAGGGAGTCTTCGGCAAATGTAAGTTGAGTAAAAAATGTAATTAAGATTCACGAGTGGTCAAAAAAATATTTTCATATACGGTTTAAAAGTTGCGGTAGGTGACCTACCTTGTTATATATATATATATAATAAGTATATTAGGTTGCCATAATGCTGGGAACACCTGTGCACTACACCACAGAGGTCTAAAATAGAGGACGAGAGGTGTGATCTGGCGCTCAGGTATATGGGACAGGTTATATGCTTGATTGAGAGAGTGGTGTTGCATTTAGGGCAGAGGAGGAGCAGTGGAGCCGGAAAGAAGGTGAGAGTGGGTGAGAGAGGTGTGGCCGAGGCAGATGCCTTAGTATGAAGTAAACACAATTTGATGCATCTGTGGTGTCTGAAGGAGAGAAATGTAATGGATTACATCAAGATTTTGAGTTGTGTTTCTGTCAATACATCATAACTTTTGCAAGTGCTAAAAAATTCTTCAAAATTCAATTTGCCATAACTTAAAAACTATCAATGCTATTTTACCCATTTAAAGACTGTTTGCTCAGAATTTCATGTTTCTTCATAGAAGAAAAATTATCTATGTGTCAATATACCTTTTATAGTGTGGCTGCAATTTACTGTGTACATGACCAACAAACATTACATCTGAATCTAACATTTATGAAATGTTCTTCCTAAAGAAGTGCATAAAAACAATGGGTATTAATTAATGCAGAAAATGAATTTCTACATATCTTTTTTTTTTAATTCATAATAAATTTGCATAAAATTTCAATTACACATTAAAGGTAAAATCAATTTGACAAACAAATACAGACATTTGAGACAAGATGTTATGATGGAGAAATTCTAGGAAAACAATCTGATGGAAAACAGTGAGAAATGGAATTTATATTACTGTCAAATTTGACAGGTTTGATATCAGCTGCCGGATCATGTGATTAATAGCAAAGTCATTGAAGTTGTTTAAAACCAGACTAGCCAACAATATGATCTTCAAGTGTCTCTAGACCTTCAATCCATATTTGTTGGAAGCAGTTTGCAATTGCAGTCAACAGAAGACAGGTGGTGATCACGGTAAATCAAGTAAAAAATCAATTTGTATCAAAAACAGTGGGTTACATTACAGTGGCTCAAATGATGTTGGGATAGGTTTGAACAGCAATTCTGAGTGTATAAGGACAATAAGGTCATCAATACACTCAATGGATTAGGGAAAACAGCCTTTACTGTGTATAAAAATAAATGAAAGGTGGCAATAAATGAAAGGTGGCGATAAATGTACTGTACCCGTCTGAAAGTGTACATGTACAAAAATCCTCAGCATGGAGCTTTATAGGCAGTTTAATAGACAAAATTGGCGTAATTTTCTCTCAAATTACCAAGAAATTAATCAAAAATACAATGATATGGACATACTGGCATCAACAGAAAATTCTGGCATAAATCAGCAATATCTTCCTTGGAATTCTCCCCTTTTCTATTGCTATGTATATGGGGAAAAGAGAATTATGTCTCGTTGAGTTATACGTGAAAGAAAACACGTGGCTAAACTGCATTTAAGCTTATCTTTTGTTCAGTTGTTGAATGACCTGTGGTATACTTAAAAGGGCTACAAGAATCATCACAAATATACAATATTTACAGAATAAAGCCAAACAAAAGAAACATTGCATTTTATTCCGTTTATATAACCTTATCTGTTTACAGTGCCAATCAGTCAGTCTTCAGTGGTACACTTAATAGAGCTAAAGAGCCATCACAAATATACAATATATACAGAATAAAGCCAAACAAAAGGGAGCATTGCAGTTTATTCCGTTTATATAACTTTGTGTTGCAGTGACAGGAGAATTAGAATTCTCCCCTTTTGTGTTGCAGTATATATGGGAGATGGGAGACCAACCCCTTTTGCATTGCGCTGTATATGGGAAAGGGAGAATTAGGTCCCCTTGCGTTACACGTTAAAAAAATCGGCTTTATTTAGTCAGTTGTACTCCAATTTCCCCTCTCTATTATCCATGGCCGTACAAGCCTCTTTTACCTTGTAAGACTATCAACAAATTTTCTTTATTATTAGTTAAAAAACTTGTGGAGAAGCTATATTTATACTCGTGAATTCTCACCTCGCCCACACTATAAGTGCTCAATATGTACAGGAGAGGGGAAAATTACACAAGTATATAAAAAGCTTCTTGACAAGTTTTAACTAATTATTCCTGTCTAAAAGACTAAAAATAATAATTTTTTGGATAGTTTTACAATGCGTGGCCATTGATATTAGAGAGGGGAAATCGGGGCTAGTGGAATATATCTGACTAAATAAACCGCTATCTTTCATGTGTAATGCAAGGGGACCTATTTTTCCCCTTTTGTGCTGCATTATATATGGGAGAGGGGAGAATTCCATTTCCCCCTCTCCCATATATACTGCAACACAAAAGGGGAGAATTATAATTCTCCCCTTTTACACACACTCATATATGTAGGGGAGAAATGGAAGATGCTCCATGCGGCGCTGACTTTTATCACTTTTTATCACTAAACGAATTATCATTATTTAAAGCAGGTAAACAGTATGTTTTCTTAAATGATTAACAAGTAAATCCGTTATTCAGATTTATTTCATGTGTATATATATGACTTTACCGCACACTCAAGACTTAATACGGTGTATCTTTCAATTCTCCCCCTTTGTACACACTCACATACGGACAAGGGAGAAATGGAAGAAACTCCATGCGAGCTTCGGACAGTCAAAATTTAAGACTCTTGTTAATTTTTCATTCGTGGTTTATCAAAAAGAAGAGTGAACATCTGATAAGTATTTTATCTACATTTATTAGCATTCTAGGCCTACATTGATTTTAAGGAGAAAATTGAATTTTCTCAAGGGGAGAATTGGAAGATATTGCCCATAAATCTTTGGCATGGAGAAAACAAACTTTCCACTATGGACTGTAGTGTAGCCTAGGCCTACCTGTAAAAATATTCCATACAAGTTTTTAAAAATACAGTAAAGTTAGGTCTTAGGCCTATGCACTTGTATGACTCACCCGGGCCCTAGTACTAGTACTACCCCCAGCAATGTCAGTCAAAGAGTCATTGACGTATGAAATAGTGACTCACATGTGCATCATTGTACCAAATTGTCAGTCACCAGAGTGACTCTGTGGTGGGTCAATTTACTTCAGACCCATTGAATTTATACAGAAGTGCTTGATTTAGGATAGGCCCCAAGTCATTTCACAAAAAATGTCAGTCACCTAAGTGACTGAGTGCGTCAATGTACATGTTTCGTCCACCCAATTTGGGGCAATGACTCACCTTGTCCGGGGATGTAGGGGTGAGTCACACAATTGACAAGTGTTAATGTTACATTAAAATATTACTTTAGTTTACCTTTAATTTACGGCAACTTAAAAAGCTTTGCAAATACGACAGGAAGTTAAATTTCTGAGTATAATGACAACCAAGTTCAAATTCAGAACACTCCACCCCACTTTCACCAATGTGATCCAACAATTTGATACAATGGCAATGCTGCCCCACTCTAACATCGTCAGTCTTATCTTAAGACTTCTTAATAATAATAATTAGGCATAAATTAGGCGCCTAGGCCTACTCGAATTCCGGATTTTTTAGTAGACTGGTTGATGCTACTTACCCATTGCAATTTGTATTTCATCTGTGATAGGCCTAATAGTTTACACGAAAAGTATGCCCCAAGTTACTGCATAGGCCTATCCGTTCCTTTGTGAAAGTAAGTTTCTTTCCAGTGACAGTGTCACATTAACTTTAAGTTAAACTTCCCAAGTTAGCCTACTCAGTTACTGTCCGACAGTGTAGCCTACTCGGTTACTGTCCGACAGTGTAGCCTAACGACGTTAGTCTGTTATTGTACTAGCACTGCAGGTTAGTATAACTGCTACTTCACTTGGATAGCCTGACTGCATAATTATCTATGTTCAGATGGTAGGGGCCTAACGTTACTTCTCCTATCCAGTTTCGTTCCGATAAAAAATAAGTTCCAAGAAAACTTGAGTTTAAAAACAGATATTCCTCAAGAAGAAAGGTAACATTATGTTAAGTTTTCTTTCCACTCATTGTGGAAAGAATATATTCCACTCACAATTTTCCGATTTGGTTGCCCTTTGCTGGGTAATGTGTAATCCGGTTTGGAAGTCTCGAGTAGTTAATTTTACTGTAAAATGAATTGAAACGTTATAGAGGGCGCCGTCTCACTGCTCCTCGATTTTTTTTTTTTTTTTTGTCTCACTGCTCCTCGATTTTTTTTTTTTTGGAAATGCAGCACTTTCCATGTTTGCAAGCATAAAGTATGAAAAAATATGAACTGATCACAACTCCGTTCTTTCTTTTTTTTCTTTCATTTTTTTCAAATTTGAAAACAACACTGTTAGTTTTTTAGGTATGCTTGATCAAAGTTTGGTCACTTCATTATATAAAATGTATGATAAAGAAACGGTAAAAAAATTGATGTATTTCTTACCTAAATCTGAGTTATTGAAAATGATGGGAAAGTTAGAATACAGACATCTAAGATACAAAGGATTCGCAAATAGAAAATTAAAGAAAAATAAATCTTATCTTTAAAATTTACTGTAACCATAAAAATGTGGCCAAAATAACGGTTGGCCAATTTTGACATTTGTTATCATTTACCACTGACAATAGGAAAATCCTGCCCCCGCCACGCACGATTGTCCTTCGCCCACAAAGATTTGAAAATCACTGTGTTTTATATTAAATTATATTTAGCAATGATGTTCTTATTTTGCCCCCCCCCCCCGACCCCTCTCCAACTAAAATCTCTTACATCCGCCTGTGACCTCTTGGGACTCTTGGTTTTATCCTGACACATGGGCAAACAGACTTGCTCGCTCAACATATTTTGAATAAATCTCAAAGTGTTCACATTTTATTAAAAATCTGATGCCATTAATACCAAGACTTGAGAAATATTCAAACATTTTTTGATTTTGTCTATTTAAAGACAAGAATAAAAGGTGGGCTCCATTGACAAGCTGTCACTCGATGTAAGTGACATATAAAGCTTCGGAATTTGGGTGTGCATGACAAGATAAATGGCTAAGAAGGGTGAGTCACCCCATAAAAAGCCCAAACTAACACCACTACCACCACAAAAAATAAAATATATTAATGAAAGATGCGCAGAGTTAATAAAGAACTTATCAATGTTGACTTTGAAATTGTGAACAGAATTGGAACTAATTATACCCACTCGGGAAAACCATTCCACTCATTAACAACTCTTCCGAAAAAATAAAACGCCGAATATTGATCCGTGAGAACTCCTTGGTCAACTTCAAACTGTTACCAAGTGTCACATAAGGATTAGCTAAAACATGCAAAAATTAGAGGAAGCTCAAGTATCACTACCAGATAGGAATTTTAGAACTTGAATTATCGCCACGTACTCGTCTCAACTCAATCTTGGTCAAACCAAGATTTCGCAACCTAGATTCATAAGAGAGATTCCTTACTTCGGGAATAGGTATAGTGGCCGCTCTTCGCTGAACCTGCTCCAAAATGAACTTATCCTTCTCATACAATGGCCTCCAAGCCTGAATAGCATCTCAACCATGATCTTAGAATGGAAAACCAAATTCACTCTCTCTGTAAGTCCTGTTACTGGCAGATCGGAAATATTTAAATTAGAAGTAAGTAACTGATGATGCTTGTAAGACCTTAATCCATGCTCTTGTGACATCAACATTGAATTACTGCAATGCTCTACTATATGGTCTGCCTCGTAATCTCACTGCCCGCCTTCAGCGCGTCCAGACATTAAGTCATTACCCTGGCACATTACACCTGTCTTACGTGACTACATTGGTTGCTCATTCATTGCCGGTGTAAAAGTAAATTTTGCCCCCAGTAAATTTGGGCAACCCGGCCCTT